>OZ010600.1:24797437-24957437 GCA_963932145.1 Acanthosepion lycidas | reverse complement strand
TATCATTACTTTCCCAGACCAAAATAAATTATTAAATAAAAGATCTGAGCTCATCTCAAAATGCAGACATGAAAACAAATTTTTACTACGTTACTTAAAAATTGAATACAGAAAAAACAAAATAGAAACAAATAAATAAACAAAATAACAATAAAATAAGCAAAATTAAATTATCCAAACAATTAACCAAATCACACCTGTTAGAATAGACGAAATAGAATACTAATAATAATAACAAAAAAAAATAAAAATAAAAATAGAACCCAAATAAATAAAGTAAATAATAAACAAATTAGCAAACCATTATGACCAAAATATTAGTTAGACTAAAAAAATCGAACCCAAAAATCGGATAAAAAAAATACCTATAACTGTTATATAACGATAAAAAAAAAAAAAAATAAATACTATGTTACTTAAAAATCGAAAAACTGAAAAGATAAAATATACAAGTAAAATAAATTAACCTAAATTCATCCAAGTAAATAAATAAACAAACCAATCCCGATAAAGTTACTGTTAGAAAAAACAAATAAAGATAATCAACCCAAATAAACACAAATTAAAAACTTCCTGCCAAAATAATAGTTAGAACAAACCACAACAATCAACCCCAAAATCGAATAAATATCTTTAATTAAATCCTCAAACCAAAACAAAACTATTAAATAAGTGATATAAACAAATTTTACTACGTTAATAAAAACACTGATTAAAAAAAAAAAAAAATAAAAATAAAAATAAATAAATAAATAAAATAAGAAACAAAAAAATTAAAACAAGCAAAATAATTTAACCCAAATAAATAAACGACTTCCAGTAAAATAACCACCATAATAGACTACCCACAATGCACCACTGACCGTATATATATAAATAGCCAAGAAAAATAACAGCACATGTGGCCTGATGATTGCATATAGCATGAAACAGACTGTCACCTCTAAGTGTTGACTTCTATGTTCACTTTTATATTTATATTTATATATATATATATATATATATATGTATATATATATATATAACTAAACACTGATGTTGATACTGTTTCATGGTAATGCTATCATCAGGCCTGCCAATTTCATATAGCATGAAATTTGATGAACACAATCACCAGAAAACACTTAGACAAACAAAAAAAAATTGAATAAAATGCCAAATAATAATTTTACACACACACATATATACATATATATGACTTAGTACTCCATAGTGACTGCTAGTTTCGCACCTAAAGTGATCTTCACACTATATATCACTTTTGTTGATTTTTTATATTGGCTATTAGAGGATTAATGGAAATGGGAACAGAAAGAAACCAGCTCTTTCTAGTTCTTTTGTTCAGAGGTATTAGGTTGGTGCAAAAATAATGACATAATAACGTCAAAAAACTATATTATTATGTCATTATTTTTGCACCAACCTAATAATTCTTCAGCTTATTTATTATTACAACCTTTAATGAGCTTATTTTATTTATCATATTAAATCTATCACTTTATTTATATAAATCACTTGTTTATTTGTTTTCTTTCATTCTGAATTTTAGCATCTGAAATAAATCTTGTTAGTATTTGAACATTCAATCTTGTTTAGTCTTTTGGATCATAATATGGGTGTAGATAGTACAAAAGGGATTTTTTGTATTCATGTTTGCATTTGGAAAATAGCTTTGATGATTTGTTTAGGAGGCAATCTTTTTTCTGGAAGGAAGCAAAAGGAAGGACAGCTTTCTTCCTTTCTCCATTCTTTTAATACTCCAGAGGCATGAAAGCATTTGAATGTCACTTTAGGTTTGAAATTAATAGTTACCAAGCAGCAAATATAGCGAAAACTTTCTCTACCTATAAATGTTCTGTCGCTGATATTAAGTATTCTCTCTCTCTCTCTTTATATGTATATATATATTGGAAAAATTTTTGTGACACATTTCATCCATTATGACTTCATCAGACAGGGTTTGTTTATGCTTTTGTGACTACACATGCACTCAAGAGATGCTGGAAGTTTAAAAATTTAGAAATTCCCAGCATCACTTGTTTGTGCACATGTGTAATTACAACAATATAAACAAACCCAATCCGATTAAGTCCTAATGGATGAAACACGTCAGAAAAACTTTTACCAATTTGTCATACATTTTTTCTTTCAAAACTGTTCTTGATATATCAAAATTTATATATCATTATCCTATATATATATATATATATATATATATATATATATATATATATATATTTGAGGAATAAAAAATATGGGATCATATTAAACATAAGATACAATAATATCCATGTTTAAAATGTAAGGTACCTCTCGACCGACACATTTTCAAACACAATCGTCGGTAATCTAAAACAGAGTACTAACAAGAAAAATTTTTATTAATACCGTAATAAAACAGGATGGTAAGGGGGGGGGAAATTGTTTTACCTCAAATCATGTAACTGTTTCCCTGAATAAAGCCAACTTAAACTTCATCTCCCATTGTACGCAAAGGGCCGGCCTACGTATGTTGATGATAACAGACTCCAAGATGTCGAGGTGGAGTCTGTTCCTAGCCCTGTGCAATACCGAAAAGAAATGGGGAGAATACTCAGTCCTACAAACACCAGAATTTAATAGATGTTCACCGATAGCAGAGGCGTGAGTCTGCGAACACCCGGATGTCACAAGCTCATGCCTGCGCACACAGCTCGTTGGGCGATTCTAACCTCAAGCCTCTGGATAGTTTTGCCCACATAGTCGAGCCCGCATCGACATTTAAATTGATAAATAACTAAATTATTATGGTAGGTAGGCAAAACATCCTTACGGCAAGGGAGGGAAAGCCCTCCTAGTAGTAAATATGTTCCTGACTGTAACAGAATTGTAACACCGTTTAATGGATGAAGAGATCTTATCGGCATATGTCTGACTCTCAGGACCAATCCAAGGGAGCCTGACATATATAGGACATTTGGAAGGCCCGTATTTCTTAATTTCATTGAACTTCCTGATCTTACGTTCAATGACAGTTTTAATAACTAATTCGGGGTAACCGTTCTTAAGAAACAATTCCTTAATTGTTCTCAATTCGGCATCAAGTCTACACTCAGAACAAATATATATATAACTTTTTAACAGATAAAATGTTTCTGCATCATTATTTTTTTTTTGCTTGACAGATATCTCCGCTCCAAAACTGAGTACTGTTTAGAATTTATTGCCTCACATCTGCATTCAATTTAAATGAAAAGGAGTGACTTTTTAAATTTTACTGTAGTAAATTTTTACTATCGTATTGCCATTTTATAGAGATAAGCACACAAATACATTTTAATTTAAATTCTCTTAGTCCTCTTTCTGAATAACAAAAAGTTACTCCTTATGGCAAATATTTGAAATAATCTCTCTATGTGGGCTACCTTGATTATTTCCTTTCTACCTTAACTCAAAATAGATTAGTGTCAATGTCATATACTACTTTCTTAAGTGTAAATATGCCTCCACTTCTATTAGTGTTATTTGATGAAGAGATGAACATTATTGTTTTATTACATTATCTATGTGTATGAGTGGGCATACAGTTAATATGCTTATATTTGCAGCAGTTACTCTCAAGTACCACTAACCTCTCAAAATAAACAGTTGGTTTTTATCTTCTTTGTATATGAATTGTGTATTTTGACAGCAATCCCTATTTTATACAAGTTTGATTAAAATGGACTGACAAGGTATTGTGATTAAGCTTTTTATTCAATTTTTCTTGTTTTCATATAAGTGTTTTCTTTTCTGAACATAAAGTGTCAAAAAAATCCTGACAATGGTAAATAGAATAGTTAAAAGTGACTCGGTTTTATAGAAAATTCAGACAGTTTTTACAGACTTTATGTCAAGAAAAGAAAAAAATTTACACAAGAAAAATTAAATAAAATGTTTAATTGCAGTATCTTGTCAGTTGACTTTAATGAAACTTATACATACATACATACATACATACATACATACATACATACATAGATACATACATACATACATACATACATACATATATATATTTGCCAAGACTCTCATTTCTGTTGGCCTGTTGCATTTCTCTGTATCTTTTGCCTTTAATATGACCTGTGAGTGTCAAATTCTCCAAGCCCCTCCTCATTATGTGCCCCCAAAATTTCAGCAGTCTCTTTCTGGTTCTCAGTGTGTCCTATTTGTGCTTTTTGTTTTCCTATTTATTAAAGCTTTTTCATTGCTTACGCACACTGTCCATGGTATTCTCAGTATCCTTCTGTAGAACCACATATCTGTTGCCTAAATCAATCTTTATGCAATATCAAATGTGTGGGCTAATTACATTTGTAAATGCCTTAGACTATGGAAGTAGTTTTCCTTGTTATTTGGGAAAATGAATTAACATTGTGCTTACATACTGGCTGCAGAAACCAAAGATTAGTATTAGAGTTTTGGATTAAAGTATAAATTCTTCATAGAGTTGGATAAATTACTTCAAAGAAACAGTCCAAGATATGTCTGCATTAATGTGATATAAACAAAATACCTTAGAATTTCTATCAAATTAAAATAAAGTATAAAAAGAAAAGATGAAATTCCTGTTGTCAGGTTCAGTTTTAAATGAGGAAGAAGCTTTTTATCTCTTAATACTAATGTTTGGAACATTAATGTTTCCCTCTTTGAGTAGACTTTCAGAAAGAAGTGCACAACTGCTATCAGGCATGATCCTTTAATCTTCTAAATGAATATTTATCCCCTTATCTGGTTACTTCATGATTTGCTATGCATCCCAATTAATCAATAAGCTAGAGATTGTTCATTCTGCTTTTTCTTGCTCTGTAATTAGTTTATTGTCTTTTTTTTTTTAATTTTTCTTCTACCTAATTGAATCTTTTTTTTTTTTCTGGGCAGAAGGAAAAGAAAAAAACAACAAAAAACTCCATTATTTCTTTACTTTCTGCAGAAAGAATTTAATTATTTTATTTCTCCTGGATACTTTTCTGCTAAGCTCTAACTCATTCATTAGCTAACAAAGGAAATCATGTAAAAATGCTTTTTAACAAACTTAATAAACCTTTTTTTCTCCTATTCACTATTCTTACTTTTCTTTGCATCCACTCTTATAACCAACCTGCAGGGAAACTTAGCATATAAATTCATGCATGCTAATCTGGCTTATAGCCAAAGTTATCTATACCCTGATCATCATGATTTAATTGTGAATTCATAATCAGAACCTAGCAAGTGTAAACCCTGATTTGAAGCAGCTTTTCATGGCCTTGAAGTTTGAGGTCAGCTTCTCTAAAATATAAGTGGGTATCAGTAGACTCTAAAGTCTAGTTTATTACTGAGAGAAACCTATTCCTATAGAGAAAAGATGGAAATAGGAAAATATGACAAAGATTATCTGCTGAAATTTTGGTAATTGTTACTTTTGATTGGATGCAGGCTTAGCTGTCTCTGATTATACCTTATAAATGCTGAATCTAGATCTATTCACTTTCATTTCATTCAAAGTTTTTAATCTTTCCACTGGTGCATTTTTATAACCAGCTTATATAATAAAGATAAGATAAAGAAGAAACAAGGATTAAAATTTCATCAGTGTGTATTAATCAAGTTTGAAGAATATATACGTTGTGTGAAAAGGTGGCAAAAATTATTAATACAGTGTTCTTTAATTGCTGTTGGTAAAGAAAGTGATTACATGTAAGAGTGTTGTTGGTAAGGCTGAGAGTTGACTGATTTGTTGGGTTGGTTGGCCGAGGTCATGGTTGATGTCAGGAGTGAGAACTTTGGCAGATTAGGGAAGCTGAGTGGGCTGTTGTTGGCAGGTTGACATATGCCTTTTTTCATGGTTGAAATCAATACCAGTGAGGTGTTTGATTGGGCCAGGGGTCAAGTATAGAGCTCAAACTGTTGAAGCTAAACTGCCACTCATTTGTGGTTTAACAGGTGATGGCTCCCAGACACATCCTTTTTTGGGATTCGCTACTGTATTTTGGATTTTTGTAAAGATTTGTTTTGTGAACTGGATGTTATGCTCGGAGCCCCTGCACAGAAGATGTTTTTTTTTTATCTTTGGTTTTGCTTTTTTGCACCCACATCCAGTCAACATATCTAGTGAAATGTATCTGTGAATCAGAAAGAGATCTTTGGATAATGTAGTATAATGGCATTATACTACAATGATGTGTGCGTAATAACAAACATGAACAAATGCTTTTTTCAAATCTTTTTCTCTCTCATCTTCAGATCAAGTTTAAATATTATTTTTTGTTTCTCTTTTGACAAATATTCAGATTTCTGTTTTCTTTGGAATGGTTATATCAGTACAGATTGGCAAACATTGTGGGATGCGGTGATTATAAAAAAAATAGAAATAAAAATTACACTTTTACTTAGAATCAAAATAGATATTTTAAATTTCTAGTATACATAATGAGAAGATAAGACTTGGAGAACTTGACACTCACAGGACATATTGAAGGCAAGAGTAAAAAATCAAGTAACCTACCTAATGAAAATGGCTGGAAGACCAGGGACAGCAAGGAATGGTGAAAAGACAAACCTTACTAAGAGCTACAAAGGATAGGAAATTGTGAAAAGACATGATCACCAACCTAACAAACCTGTGTAACTGGATGGCAGAACAGGGAGTGGGAGGGATGGTGAAAAAACAAACCCTATTAAGAGCCACAAAAGCTAGGAAGGTGTGGAGAGCCATGATCATGCACACTTTGAAAAGACATGGCACATAGAAGAAAATTGGCAAACATAAATCACATTGTTCACTATCATCCAAATCTCACATCAACATAGGATAAAAAATAGGTTTAAATCTTGAATTAGAAATTTTCAAATATCCCATTCACAAACTGAATTTACATAGGATTCAGGTAGTTAATAATGTTCCCATTTCTTGCATGTACTATTTTAATATGTTGTCTCTCATTATACTCATGGACAAAGTCTTATTGATTTGTAAGGACCAGAGTCAATAAATTGTTCATTCTGGTTTAATGGTGTCAGAAGTTAAAACAGAATATTTTTTATTGTTGAAATACCTTTGATCTTTGTTCTCTGTTGAATGAATTTAGATATTTCACTTTACCTGTTTACAAATTTAATCATGTACTTTGGTGGAAACAAAAAAAAAAAAAACATAGAAATTAGAAAAAGGTCTTTTTCAGTTGTTTTTAGTGGCTGTGATGTAGGTGATAAAAAGCTTTGAAAGAACCGGCCAAAAAATGTGAAAACATTTGAGAAGGATTTTTGTAAATGTTGGGATATATTTTCTCATGTTTTTTTTTTTTTTGTATTTAAAGTTGCAATAATATCAGTGTATGATGACTATACAATTTCTTAACACTTTTACTTTTTGCCTTTCTTTTCTTTCTGATTATTTTCTGCCTTATAAGAATAACTTTTTCCAATATTTCTTTATCTAATTTTATTTGTTTTTATTTCTTGAATAATAAAAGCTTCAAAAAATATTAATATTTTTTCTGAAAAGGAAATATCCATTTTCTTTGCCGAGAGGAAATTAAATATCTTACCATTTTTTTTTTAAATTTTGTAATGAACAGTTTTTTAATTAATTTTAATGGAGATAGCAAAAAAAAAGCTCAAAATAGCTTTCTTGGTACAGCATTTAAAAAATATATATATATAATTACAGGAAAATAATATCTAAAATGTCTTCCTGAAATTTTTAAAAAGTGTAAGTGCAAGTGGAAAATAATTTCTGACAGCAATTTGACTTCATATTCATAATGAAAGTAAAGTTCCTGCTTTCTTATTAGGCTTGTATCCATATCCACATGTAAGAGGCAATGTAAGTTCTTCTTAACATGGGAACATTGAAAAATGTACATGAGATACATCAATATTATCTGAAAGAAATCCAGTGAATTTCCTGCAGCTTCCTTTTTAAATGTAGTGGGAGGGTGGTGTGAAAAGATGGATCCTCAAGTACTGATTTGAATCACACTTTGGTACACTTAATTGATAGTGAGAGGTAGAGTCTAATACAACTTTGTGGGTGGATTTCTAATTCCACTTGGGTTATTTATATTCCCTTACATTCAAGTACCCTTGAGAAAGGTATAAATCCACCTCCTCCTAGCAACTATGAGTTATTAGGTTGGTGCAAAAATAATGACGTAATAATGTCGTTTTTTGACGTTAAAAAATACGTCAACAAACGACATTATTACGTCATTATTTCTGCACCAACCTAATAATTAGTAAGACTTGTATCACTAAATCATTATCTCAAAAAAATTCTTAGATTTTTTACTAAAAATATTTTCTGGCTTTAAATAATCAGCAATGGGTTGATAAGCCATAGAAAACAATCTCTAACAACTGACATCATCATGACTAAAATATAACTAGATATCTCATCTCGTTATATTTTAGTTATATTTTTATTATCAGCAGGATAAGAACAATTGTTTGGTAAAATATATACCCACTACTTATATTGAAGCTATTATTTCAAATGACCCTATAAAATGGTGTGATGCCATGGAAAAAGAAATAAATGCTATAAAAACTAACAATACATATGAATTGACTAAACTTCCACCTGGTAAAACTATCATCTGCAGTCAGTGGGTCTACACTATTAAAATTAATAGCACTAGTAATGAACAGTTCATTGCTAGGTTTGTTGCGAAAGGTTACTTCCAAAAACCTGGAATAAATTATCATTAAACTTTCTCCCCCAAAAAGGATGTTTATCATTTGTAAAGACTTTAATGTAATTATCTATTCAACATAATTTATTTGGATGTAAATGCTGTATACTTAAATGCAACAATTGACTGCAAAGTATATGTTCAAGAGCCCAAGCATTATTCTATCACCAGCAAAAACAATAACAAATTCGACCAAGGCTACTCACTCCGCAACAATCTACACCTGTAGGTTATTTGCATCAATAAGTACTTCAGGGTACAATAGCCAAAACCAAGTGATAACAACAGCAAAGATGAGAATAATAGTACAGTAATGTAAGTAATCTAATCTTTTACATACTTTTTATCTTTTGTGTCAAATCAGGAAATATTTTCATCAATAAAAACATAATTACAAGTCATTTTACAAGGAAACTGGAAAATTTTCAAGATTTCTTTTGACTCTTTAGTTTTACTTATAAGAAGTATGGCTAGGCACATCACCTGTCATGTGACCCATGAATTCATAACTTTATTTTTATTTAAATATTATATGCAAAACTGTAGAGGTTTGTTTGTTGAGCATGTAAGATTCTGATATAAATTTGGATGAGAATATGACAGAATGGTAAATGTGTATGCCAATTTAGAAGTCTTATTTTGACATGTTTCACAGTCAAACAACATTATCAGAAAAATGGATCTATGTTGGTGTGACTGAAGGTAATTTACATTACTCATATGAAGAATGGATTATTCTTACTTTAACTGTATCATTTTTTAAAATCAGATTTTACTAATTTCAACTTAGTCTTCATATATATATATATATATATATATATATATATATATATATATATATATATATATATTTAGGATTTTTCATATGCCACATTGATTCAACACCAGTCAATATATGACTGGGCTTCTTCAGCCTATCATCCATACTTGCTAATCTATAAAAAAAACCCTCCAGTATTCATATCTCATTCTGTCTCATCTCTTGTAGATTTGGTCAAAATAAAATCTATTTTTTGATGACATTTTTTATCTATAGAATCTATGAAAATAAAAGATTTCCAAATTGTCTTATATATTTACCAAAGTTAATCCTCCATATTGATAATTTTCTAGAAATAAGTCAGGTTTGATATTCTCTTAAATTAAGATACAAAGTAAAGTTGTTGGGTGAGCCTGGATATTAGCCAGGTAAAGTTTTTTACATTTTACCAAACTTATTATTTATGCGTTTATTTTTTTGTTAATTAGATCAAACATTTGCTAAAAAGGAGTAGTGTTAAAATCTATTGGTATTTAAAGGCTGTAAAACTAACGCTGGCATTAATAAAGGAAAAACTGCAAATATTCTGATGCAGCATCAGTTAAATTGTAAATGCTATGGTGAGTTCATTACAAATTGTTAGTCTTCAATTTCAGTTTTCAAATTGAAACATGGCATTAAAGTAGATTCTTATTCACTCTTTGTTTTATTTAGCCATTTCTGTTGTTTGCTTCATTTGATGTCTCCTAATGTTATGGTCATTACAATGTCCTCTTTTGCACACCTCTTCCCTCCTGCCGTCATCCTAATAAACTGATATTTTCAAAATCTGATAAATGACTACATCTATCCGTACCGATCCTAATGATTATAGCTCTACAATGACTAATTAACTTGTCCATAAAAATAAAATTAGAATTTTTTTGATTCATTTATTTATTTTTCATTCATCTTTTTTGCTTTTATCTATTTTGGAAAATTTTTTTTATAATTATTTCTTCTTTCTCCGTGCCTGTGTGTGACTTAATTAACTTTACTTTTGATAAAAATTTTAGAAACTAGTTTTACTCTTTCTGTATCTACCTCATCATCTTTCTCCCAATCATGTGCTGAAACATACATCCTTACACATAAACACACAATACCAGTAGAATTGCGATTAAAGTGCAAAAGCATCTGCTTTCTATATATAAAAGTGAACTTCTCACCAAAATGATGTATAATTGCATTGAACCCACTGGATCTCAGTACCATCAAATGTACAGTTTACCCAAAGTCCATAATGAAGGCATTACTCTCAGACCCTTCCTAGTGGGTTCTGTTCAACATGAAATGGCTAATTGACTGGTTGTTTTATTACAGCCTATTTCAGATCTATATTCTTCTGTTTGTGTTTCAGATTTGTTCCATTTCTCTAATTTAATTAGAGACCCTGAACTATGTTCTACTGACAAAGTTATGGTATCTTTTGACATAGTGTGTTTACAAACATACTTCTTCAGGATACCTTGTAGATATTTATGAATGCCCTTTATAATGGTCACCTGGGTTTCTTCAGTATTCCTGAGAGTTTATTCTTGGAATTCATGTATTTAGCTACTGAGGAGGTGGAATTCAGTTTTAATGACATTATGTATGCCCAGATTGATGGGTTTTGATGGACAGTACAGTACCTTGGGTCCCGTCTTAGCTAATATTTTTGTGGGGTTTTATGAAAACTTTCTTTTTCCACAAGCCCTACATTTATTATTACTATGTTGATGATACTTTTCTGTTTTCAATTCCATTGAAGAGGCTTAGGCTTTTCACCTTCAACTTAATTTTGTTCTGGCCATCTCTTCTGTTTACTATGGAGAAGGAATGTGATTTGTCTTTGCTCTTCTTGGATGTTCTTATTTAGTGGAAGGATGTTTTTTTTCATCACAAGTGTTTACTGTAAACCTAAATTTATTGGACAATACACCAACTGAAATTCTTTTGTTCCTAAATCCAGGAAGTTAAATTTAATTTCTGCTTTAACCTATTGTGCATTGATATGTTTTTGTAAGCTTGATTGTGAAATGGAAAACATTCATGGCATTTTCTGGGACAATGGTTATCTGGAAAGTGTTATTAAACATACGATTGAGTGAAGGGTTAAGAGTTTTAAGTCCGCACCTATATTTGGTCCCAGTGTATCTGAAACTGCTATGGTTGGGGAAGGGCAGCCAGATTCTGGCTAATAGAATGCCTGCCTGTGTTAAGTTGCATTTTCCTGCTGTCAGGACAAAGTGTTGCTTTTTGACACTGTCTCTGCATTTTCTTCATTTGCTATGGATAGTTTACCCTTTCTACAAAATAGTTTGGTCATTTATAATTTTACAAGTCACTGGAATGCTGACTACATAGGACAAACCAATCAGCACCTTGAAACATGTATTGCACATGTCCCTGGCAATATCAAACAGGGTATAAGAACCCATAATTCACGTCTTATGCAGACTGCACAGGTCACAACCTCTTGGATAATTCAGGGTGTGTGTATAAATATAGTGATTCATGGTTTTCCATTTTGAGAAAAGCACAGTCAGCTAAGAATCGGTATATATTAAATTGCATTGAACATCAGCACAGTCATCTTAGAATCAGTATATATTAAATTGCATTGAACATCTTTGTGCCGACAGAAGGAGAAATTTATTCATTCTCTTTCTCTACTGGGTGGCATGTGAGCCTATATTTTCCTTTTTAAACTCACTGGAACTGTTTATTCTAGTTTTTGCTATTTTCCATTTTTGCTCCTTTTTAATATTAAATTGGATTTTAATTGTAATTTCTTGTCCCCTCCCAGTATGTCTGTTATCCTGTAATTCTTGTTACATTATATTATTCACTAATGATTCTTCTGATGAGGTTTTGGCTGAAAAAAGTTATCTTTTTAAGGGAAAAATATGTGGTTTTGTCTGTTTAAAACTCTCTATAAGTTCTGTGGTATCAGACATTTATTTAAATTTGTGTTGATGGAGAGTGTGCACATTGTGCTGTACAAGCAATGACCACTATAAACAAGTCATGTGTAGGTTGTTCAGTAACCACCACCAACATGTTTTGTGCTTTTGAAATCCTGTGGCATTGAAGGGATAGTGATGGAAAAAGATGAAGAATGTCACTGGAGATTCCCATCTAGAAATCTGCACATGGCTAGTGAAGGGTAGATGGTGCTTTTGGAAAATATCTGCAAGCTATTTTGCAACTTGTGTCCTCCTTTCATAGTAAAGCTTTTGTCCCTGTCATCAGGTGCAAATGACTGGACATCCAAAATTGCACTAGAAAAGATAAGTCATTAAATATCTTTTCATTGGGTTTTGGAATGTGAGAACTCTCCAGGATAGTAAGAAAAACCTTGAACATAGAACTGCTTTGGTTGCCTACATCCTAAAAAAAAAAATTATTAGCATAACTGCTCTCTTGGAAACTAGACTAGCTGATTTTCATCACCTATGTGAGTTATTAGGTCGGTGCAAAAATAATGACGTAATAATGTCGTTTTTTGACGTATTTTTTAACGTCAAAAAACAACATTATTACATCTTTATTTTTGCACCAACCTAATAAATAGTGGATACACATTTTCTGGTTTAGTAAGTCTGAGACAACTAAGAAAGAAGCAGGTGTTGGTTTACTATTTGGAATGACTTGGTGAAACACCTGGAACCTGTTGGCATCAATGAGAGACTTATGTCCTTCTGCATTTGCATTGACAGAAATAAGTATGCGATCATCTTTAGTTGTTATGTTCCAACAATGAAGTCTAATGACAAAATTAAGGAAAAATTTTGACTCTGTATTACACAACCAGCTGAGAAGTACTGACATCCATGATAAACTTTTGGCAATTTTAATGCATGTGTAGGCTGCAATACATCAGTAAGTATGATGTTAGTAAGGTCAACTCAAATAGTCATCTACTGCTAATCTTTTGTAGAGGGTATTGACTTGATTACCAACACTATCTTCCAGCTTCCTAACCACCACATTATGTGATTGTGAGGTCTTCCTTCAGAAAGGATATAAAAATCACTCATTTCTCCTCCATTGGTGCATGTTGGTCTGACCATAGGTTAATACAACCCAAGGTTAGCTTCATTATCTGTAGTTCATTTCATAACAACTGCACTCAATCAACTCAAAGAATAGTTGTCAAAAAGCTAAACCATACTGTCAACTTCAAATATTTTCAAACCATTTGTGACATCAAGCTTGCAGATATTCCAGACAGTTCAGACATTGAATCAACATGGTGTCTTTTCAAAAGTGCTATGTATGTCATCACAGGAAATGCTTGAATATGACAAGAGCAAACATCAAGACTGGTTTGACTTAAATAATCCAAGTATTCTTCCTCGTTTGGATAATATGCACAAGTGCCATCATCAATGGATGTTGGGCAAGAATCAATGTTATAAATGAATTCAAGAAAGCCAGCAACCTATGCCATCTTCAACTATTAGAAATGGAACAAGCTTAGTAGCAAGAGAAGGTATGGGAAGTGCAGGATGCTACTGATAGACGTGACTTTCAATCATTCCATCAAAATCTAAGTGGTGCCTTTGGACCTTTTCTTTCAATGGCAGTCTTCTAGCAGACAAAAAAGAAATCATTAAATGCTTGGCAGAACACTTCTCAAATGTTTTAAATATGGATTTGAATGTTGATAAGAATCTTATCAACAACTTACTTCTATTCTTGAAGGGTTTTCAGCTGTTCCATCTATTGCTAAGATAAAAAGGGACATAAAACAAGTGATAAATAGAAAGTCATCTGGTAATGATGGCATACCAGTAGAGATATACAATCTCCTAGCTCAAACTTTCTTTAATCTGGGATTCAAGTTTAGTTCCGCATGTTTAAAGATGCTTCTATTGCCCATCTCTATAAGTAAAAAGGCAATAAAGGCAAATGTGACAACCTTAGAGGTCTGTGTGTTGCTGGGAAAATTCTTGGTAGGATCATCTTGAACAGACTCAACTTTTCTCTGGCTGATTCACTCTTGTCTGAATCTCATTGTGGCTTTTACCGTTAGAATCACTCTGGACATGATTTTCAGTTTATGGCAACTACAGGAGAAAGCATAAGAGAGAGCATAACAAGAATTTATTTATTACTCTCATTGATTTCATTTATATCATTTCAAAGGATGCTCTTTGATTTGTCCTTAGGAAGCTGGATGTTCCTGAAAGGATACCCAGTATCATCATATCCTTCCATCAGGTGAGGATGGCCTTAGTTAGACCCAGTAGAGAAGTGTCAGACTCATTCATTGTCTCTAATGGAACAAAACAAGATTGTGTTCTTGCACTTCTCTTATTTGCTTTGTATTTTTTTGTTATGCTGGAAACAGCATTTGAGAATGTTAAAGAAGGTACGATATTTGAGTTTAGGACAAGTGATGGGTTGTTGAACCAACCAAAAAAACTTCAAAGCATGAACTAAAATGATTATACAAATTGTTCAGGACCTGTCCTTTGCTGTTGATTGTACACTTATAACTTACACCTTTGAGGATATGCAGTGGATTGTTAACAAATTCTCTTGTGCATCAAAAGCTATCAGTCTGACCATCAGCATAAAAAATTCAACTTGTCCATCATCCTATCTGTAACTATCCCTCAGCTGTTGATCCCAGAGTTTTTGTTGAGGGTATTGAAAACTGTTTCCACTTTCATCTATGTTGGATTCATTGTATTCAAAGTGCTAGAAGGGACAAAAAAATTGAGAGCAATTTGTAATCTTTACCACACGCTTTGGAATACTTGTGAAAATTGATGTGTACAAGTTAGTAGTGTGGTCATCCAGTCTGTATGATACAGAATCTTGGACTGTACCAGTGACACATCACTTAACTTGATGCCTTCCACATATATTGCCTATCTGCAATAAAAAATTGGATGATTGCATGGGAAACAGTGAAGTTCAAACTAAATTAACATGACAGGTATTGAAGCTATCCTAATGAAAATCCAACTCAGGTGGGCAGGATATCTTTTTCATATGAATGATAACAGACTTCCAAAACAACTATATATATATATATATATATATATATATATATATATATATATATATATATATATATGTGTGTGTGTGTGTGTGTGTTTATATATATATATATATATATATATATATATATATATATATATATATATATATATATGTGTGTGTGTGTGTGTGTATATATATATATATATGGAAAAAGTTATATTTGTTCCAACAAGAGAAAAATGTATATTTTAAAAAAAGAGAGAAGCCCCAAGTTTTTGGTTATGATGTGTATTTGTTTTAGTGTATATATTAAATTTTATTCTTCATATTTTTGCTACATGTGTTTCCAGTTCCGTGACCTTCTTCAAGCAAATTATAAAGGAATCAATTTTTAAAGGAATAAAATTTCCATATGTTCTCTTAATGTTTCATTGTTCATTTTCTGTATTTGTAGTGAGCCTTGATCTCATTTTTTCAACTGTTGACAAAAGTGAATTTCTGCCTAAGTAGTAATAAAATCATTAGGTTTGGTCTTAGTTGTGGTGGTGACAGATGTGTTGATGATTGATGCCCTCCATTCTCAAATTATTCCTGAGACTGTCAAATCTATTTCCATTTTTGGGTATCGTTCATATGTATGCATGTTGATTCCATATTCAACCTTGACGGCCCCATAAGCATACTGCCAAAACTATCACAGGCTTCCATACTGCCATGGAAGAACCTTAGAATCTTGAGAAAGTAGGGGGGGACAGTCCAATTATCAAGAGGATTTTCCAGAGAACAGCACAATTACCAGTGTCAAAAGCCTTCCTCAGATCTACAAATATTTGATAAAGCTCCATTTGTGGTTCAGAGCTCTTTTCTTGGATTTGTTGCACTGTGAAAATCATATCTGCATTCCCTCCGTATTAGTGGAAAACACACTGTAACTCAGGCAGTATATTGTCAACTATTCTCTGGTTTAATCTTAATAGAAGAACAAACGCTAAGATCTTACCTGCCAAAGAAAAGAGAGCAATCCCTCTATAATTACCATATAATTGCCAGATATCTTTACCCTTATATAGAGGTATCATTATTGCATCCCTCCAATCTTTTGGCACTTCTCCATCTCTCAAAACTTTTACAATAGGACAATGCATATGTTGACTTAAATATGTTCCGCCGTACTAGAATATCTCAGCAGGAAGGCTGTCAACCCCAACAGTTCTGCTCATGTTGTGTCCCTCCATGCCACACAGAACCATGCCCAGCAATGATTGGCTGTCAAGTTCTACCACTATGGGTCTTTGGGATATTTTATCAAGAACCTCAGGGTTCACAATCAAGTGTTCCTGCCAACTTTTGGCCATGCCATCCATGTCTGTGATTATTGCCATCCTCTATCCTGAGAGGAGCAATCTTAGTGTACCTGGGGCCAAATACTTGTTTCATCAAGTAGTACATCTGCTTGGTATTATTTGATTAACTGCATTCTATATTTCATCTTCTAGCTCTTTCCCTACATAGTTTGAAGAGCACATTGAGCTTTTGATTTTGTAGCTTTAAATTTCTTGCACTGTTTACTGTGTTGTTCTTTGGACAGGCCTTTTTGCAACATTAAACTTTGTATCTGATTCTTTCTTGCAATGATCTCCCTGATAGCATCATCATTTACATCAAATCAGTCTCAATGTTTTGCTGGCATTTTGCCCAAAACTTCCTCAATCACTTCATATATATATTCTTCTTCAAGGAGTCCCATGAAGAGGTATCATTGATTTCAGCAAGTCGTTGTTTTAGTGATTCTTGCATTTCCAGGGAGTGCAGTTTCATGACATTCAGATATGCAGGAGGCTTTCCATTGTTTTGTCTAGTTGCTAGTTTAAGAACAACATTCATCTTGGCCCACACTAGGGTATGCTCAGTCCAACAATCTGTACCATACACAGATCTAACAATATGGACATCGTGCATATCTTGTGAATGATGACATAATCAATGAGATGCAACTGGTGTGAATGGGGATGTATCCATGTAGTAACATGATCACCCCTGTGCTTGAATTGAGCACAGGAGGTGGAAGGATTAAACTTGGTACAAAGTTCAAGAATCATTAAACCATTGGTATTGATTTTCCCGATGCCATACTTCCCCAAACTACTCCAGGTCTCACAATCGGCAGCAACTCGGGAGTTGAAGTCACTGAGAAGGACAATCTTGTCATCTTTTGAAATCATGTAGAGTATACTTCTCAAGGACTCATAGAACTGACCCTTTAAAATGTCGGTACTGTCCATTGTTGCAGTGTAGGCACTAATGATTGTAGTGTATTGTGATTCATTCAGATTTAAGCAAAGGGTCATTAAACATTCACTGAATCCTTTAGGAAGTTCCGCAAGATTTGCTACAAGTGTGCTATGTACAGCAAAACCCACAGCAGCTACTCTATACTTCTCAGTGCACATTCCCTTCCAGAAGAAAGTTTAGCCACCTCCAACTTCTTGAAGCTGAACATCACCAGCTAAATGAGTTTCTGAGAGAGCAGCTACATTTATAGAATATCTCTCTAGCTCCCTAGAGACCAGAGCTGTCCTGCATTGAAGAGCACATCCCAAAGGATTATCTATGAGAATCCGTACACATTCCAACAAGATAGTTTCAGTTTCGTCCTTAATTTCTTTTTCACTTTTGTTCAAGCACCAAATAGACATCTGTCAGCCATGCTATACTGGCCAGATGAATGAGAATGCAATTTTTGGGTCACGTTTTCTAGACCTTTCCAGCAATCGTCTGGTAAGCAGTGCACTCCTTATTTCCTTTCCAGCTGATGTATGCCACTAACATAATTTATCGTCAGTTATTCAAATAGTCTTTCAAGAATCAAAGTTCATTTTGCTAGAATATTGTTATGACATTATACCTCAATTTTAATTAAGATTTTTTAATTTTTGAATATTTTTAGTATCACATGAACAGGAATTTGATGGCATTGACTCTTTATTTATTAAATACTACTAAAATAAATATGACTTTCTTATTATAATAAATAAAGAATCATATATGTTTAAAACTTAATTTAGTAGACAATAATAAAACTTAATTTAGTAGACAATAATATTGATCAAATCCTCTATTTAAAACTAATGTTGCTTAAAATTCATTTGCTATTTTGGAAAATATATATTAGAATCTGTTCATATAAATTCAAAGCAGCCAATAATTAACAAAAAAATTTATAATTAGGAATACATAATTAGCAAATGTTTTAAATCCTCAGAACCAATATAATGCTCTATTCGCATAAAATTGCAAGCATTTAAATAATTTTGTGGTTATATGACATCTAATGTAAAATTAAAAATAGCACATTATATTTAAAATTGCAATGCAAATCATTACAGGATTCTAATGAAATGTTTTTTGATTCTTGACACTGATGGAAGTTGGTTGATAGCTTCAAATATTAAAACAATTGACATGAACTGTGGATAGTTTCTTCGTTCTTACAGTTCAAATGTACAGAAATCAGGTTATCAATTTGAAAAAAGTATAATAAACACAATTTGTTTATTCTCTTTAATAAAAACCATTTAAATTCACTCATTCATATTCATATGCGTATACATGCCTTTTAAGACTAATACATATATAAATTTACTGAACTATGTATATTGTGCCCTTTAAGGACATTGGCAAATTTGGTTTTCACAACTTCCTGTCTTTTGTAGCTCTTAATAAATTTTGTCTTTTTATCTCTCTTAAACCCTGTTTCAGCCTCCATTTATTCAAGCTCACTAGGTAGGTTGTGCATGGTTTTCTTCAGTCCTGCTCACCTTCATTATGTCCTGTGAGTATCAGCTATTCCAAGCTCTCTTTCCTCATTATGTGCACTAGAAACCTTCTCTTTTTGCTGTTCAGCATAAGTGTCTTTTTTGCTTTCATTTTGTCTAAAATTTTCTTGTTGCTGACATGTTAAGTCCATGGTATTCTCAGCATCCATCTGTAGAATCACATTTCTGTTGCTTCAAGTCTCTTCTTCATCTGTGAGGAGATTGTCCAGAATTCACTGTGATGTAGGGGCACTTATATTATGCAACAATTATAATAACAAATTAAGAATCATCCACATGATTGTGTGTGTGTATGTGTGTATATATATATATATATATATATATATATATATATGATCATGGATAAATATACCTGTACAAATATAATGCAAATATACTCTGTATTTACTTATACCTTACTCCCATGTATAGATAATCATGTATGTGCACTTATTCATAGAACAATATGCAGCTGTATGCAAAGAGAGTTGTACACACAGGCTGGAATCTATGTACATAGACACGTAGCTAATTAATAGCATATATACATATATAATATATCATATTAAAAGGATATATATATATATATATATATATATATATATATATATATATATATATATATATACAATATTAGAATCATATTATATATGTCTATATTTTATATGTATATATACTATTAATATACTATATAATATATTTATATATAATTTTAATATGTGATAGAAATTATTAGGAGGATTTGAGATTATTATAATTAAGTAATTCATCAAGTCTAGAAGAAACCTCAACAGAATGCAGAAAGCACTGGACGGCCGTTTCATCCTATATTCGGGACTCATCAGATGAGTTCCACCACAGAATATGTGATTGAGTGGCACTATATTGAGTCTAATTTGCTACCTCTTCATCACCGAAACCCATTGGTACAGTTGGTATGATGTCTGCCTGATAACATAACTGTTCGTGTTTCAATTATCGGAAGTGGATATGCACTGCTGATGAGTCCCAAATATGGGATGAAACAGCATCCAGTGCTTTCTGCATACTGTTAAGGTTTCTTCTAGACTCAATGAATTACTTAATTATAATTTTAATGTGCTACATATCTATATATGTATCTATACTTATACAGTATATGTATATTAAAAGTATATATACATATATAATATAGATACATAACATATTAAAAGATATAGCATATTAAAAGTATATGTACATGCTTATATATATATATATATATATATATATATATATATATATATTACAAAAGGCTCAAACACTAATATTTCATGGTTATAACTTATTACAATTTTGAATTTGTAGGTCTGATGAATTGGATCATGATTACAATTCTGATGTAATAAATTATAACCATGGAATATTAGTGTTTGAGCCTTTTATATTATATTCTTACTCTGTCCTGGACTTTGAGTTCTACCTGGATTCTATCCTCTTGGAAATTTGTATGTATATATATATATATATATATATATATATATATATATATATATATATATATATATATACACATATTGACCACTGATATTATTAATATATATATATATATATATATATATATATATATATATATATATATATACACATATTGACCACTGATATTATTAATATATATATATATATATATACACATATTGACCACTGATATTATTAATATATATATATATATATATATATATATATTGACCACTGATATTATTAATATATATATATATATATATATATATATATATTGACCACTGATATTATTAATATATATATATATATGTGTGTGTTAATTTATATATATCTATATATGCTAATATATATATATTAAAAATAATAATAATCATCTACTATTTAAAATATGCAAAACATAACTTAATCCCAAACTAAAATATTATAAATATTATAAATAATAATTAGATTATAAAAAAATTGAACAACTTTTACTCACTCTTTATTTGACACTAAATTACATCCTCTACACAGTTTACCTTGACCTTCAGTTAGCCTCAATTATATTTATGAGAGTTCTTAAATTAAAGATTTTTGAAGAACTGATAAAATGTTTTTTAGTTCTGTTCATAAAATATTGTTGCAAAATAAAATCTTTACATGTGTCTTCATATAGTACATCAGAAAAGGAAACATTTTGGCTAAGATAATGTAGTGGGGAGTGTAGTGAAAGAGATAATCAGGTACCCCGGAAAAAAGTTTGTGTTTTGTGTGCGATCTGCCGAAGAAAAACTTCCAAAAAGTAGTCAGCAAAAATCTTATAGTGAAGAAAACGGCGACTTACCTCGTCAAACCAAGCGACAGCACGTCGTGTGTATTCTGTGACGAAAAAAGAAACAAGTCCGTCGCAGGGGTCGCTAAAAGTATTTTGATATGCAAATTACGGAGCATCCTATCCCAGCTGTCAACGAATGAAAAAAAAATAGGTTCTGCCGATAAAAGCAGTTGGTTGTTCTCGATTCTGGGGTGGAAAAATTCGGGAATTTTTGGCTTCGACGTTTGTTAGAGAGTGAGTTATTTTCCTGACTGGTTACATGCATTGTGATTCGAGATAGTACCGGCAAATCGAGTTTTCAGCATTTCTTTCTGCCCCCGATATTCGAGTCTGTACTCACGGTGATTTTTCTTTGTGTTGTGGAAGTAATCTGCGACAAATACTTCCTTTGCTTTCAGAACACTTACACTTTTACAAGCTATTTTGGCATTTACTTTGTCTCTAGCAAGATGGCGGAAAGACCGTTCGACATAAAACTGATCTCCGAATTCAGTAGTGATATGAGTGGACAGTCTGTGGTTGAATGGATCGAAAAAGTGGAACTGGTCTGCGAATTATGCGAGATCACGAAGATTGAACGGATTCTTCCACTGCGATTGATAGGTGGTGCCCTTGCTGTGTACGGGCAGCTGAGCAAAGAACAGAAAAGTGACATTGAGCAAATAAAGCACGCTCTACTAACCGCGTTTGGAACTGACCAGTTTGTGGGCTACGACCAATTCCAGGCACGGCGCCTGTGACCTGGCGAGACAGTAGACGTATATTTGGCAGAATTAAAGAAGCTCGCCGTTCCAATCGCACCGCTTCCTGAAGAATGGATGACATGTGTTTTCGTGTCTGGATTGCCCAGTCATGTTAAGCAGATACTCCGCGCATCATCCAGAATGGAAGACCTGACGCTCAATCAATTGTTAACCAGAGCCTGTGCTATCATGATCGACGAAAAAGAGGCTGATGAACCAGTGGCCGCAGTTGTTCAACCAATTGAAGTCAAAGAAGGTTCGACCCCAGCCATCTGTCGCCATGGCGTTTCCACCTGCTATCGGTGCTCTGGGCCGAATCATTTTGCCAGAGACTGCCGCTATCAATGCAAAGCAATGCGCAGCGTGTCGGCGCGAAGGCACGTCTCCAGCTACGATGCTTCCAATATCATATTGCATCAAAGTGTCCGGGAAATGGAATGGGGGGGGGGCGTTGTCAGCGCCGGTCTCTTCCCCGCACCGAGCAGGAAAGAGGCGCTCCCTGTGATTAAGGTGTGCATCAATGGAATAACGCGTACTGCTTTAATAGATTCAGGCTGCTCTTGGTCACTCACGAATGGTTCGATTTGTCGACAGTGGAGCAGACAAAAGATGGACGTACTAACGGCTGATGCTCTCAGAAGCCAGGGAGTTGGAAACATCCAACTCAGTATCAACAACGGTGACCCCGTCACAGTCAGTGTGTTGGTCGTGGACAGCGCGTTATTAGGTTTCGATCTGCTCCTTGGGATGGACATTATTAAGGAACTGGGCGGCGTACGCATTACAGAGGCGGGCGAAGTCAAGTTTTCTGATCCGCCCATCTGTGCTACTTTGAAGATCAACGAACCCGACTTTAGCGCAGAGTTTGACCAAAGGACGAAGATATGGACAGCCTTTTGGAAATCGGCGGAAAATAACCCACCAGAAAAGCTCCAGAACCGAGTGTCAGAATATTCGGTGCCCGAACGCGTCAAGCAAGAATACCAGTGCGAATTGCAGGTGTGGCTGGATAATGGATGGCTGACTTCGTATCCTGAGGAAGAGCTTGGTCCTCCAAGAGGCCTCATCCCGTTGATGGCCGTGGTACAAAAGAACAAAGGAAAGGTGCGCCCTGTACTAGATTATAGAGAACTGAACGAACATGTAGACACATACACAGCTCATGCTGTTGTGTGTGCACAAAAATTGAGAGAATGGCGAACGAAGGGATCCAATGTCTGTGATTGACCTTCGAAAGGCCTACTTGCAGGTATGCGTGCACCGGTCACTGTGGCCATTTCAGACGGTGATCCTTAATGGGACGAGATACTGCTTAACTTGAATGGGATTCGGCCATCATGAAAGCCATCGTGGATGCTGTGCTATCCCAGGATGAGACAATTCGTCAAGCGATGTCAGCTTACATTGACGACATCTACATCAACGAAACCTTAGTACCCGCTGCACTGGTGAGAAAGCATCTTGCTGACTTTGGGCTCGAATGTAAGACTGGAGGATGGTGCTCGTGTGCTCGGCCTGCAGGTCTGGGGGGAGCACAACATGCATTACTGGAAACATGGAAGCGAGCTCCTGGACATTCCCAGACACGACGCAGCATGTTTTTGTTATGTGGAAAGCTGGTGGGACGTTTTCCCATGGGCGGGTGGATCTGCATTGCAACTGCATTTATTAAACATAGGGTGACTGCTGTCACTTCCGACTGGGATGACACAACAAATGATGCTTCCCTTAGACACATGATAGCAGAAGTCATTACTAGGGTGCGTCAAGACGACCCCGTACGTGGTAAATGGTGCGTTGATGGATGTGAATTTAACGTCTGGGTCGACACAAGCTCCCTTGCAACAGAAGTGTCTCTTGAAGTAGGTGAAACTGTCGTGGGAGATGCGTGTTGGTTGCGTCCCGAGAAGGATACGCAACATATCAACCTGTCAGAATTAGACGCCGTTATCAGGGGAGTCACTGCGGCCCTTCAATGGAATGCAAAGGTGTTGCATTTATTCACGGATTCTGCATGCGTGTATAAGTGGATAGCAGACACTCTTACAGGGAAGGCCAGGATACGTACAAAGGCTGCGAGCCAGATGCTCATTCGAAGGCGGCTAGACACACTGAAAAAGTTGGTAAGTGAATACCACTTATCCGTAGATAAACAGGTGGTCAGATCACATCAGAACAAGGCCGATACTTTAACAAGGGTAACCCAAAAATGGCTTGACGCTATTAAGAGGTAGAGCTGGTAGGACATATCTGTGTAACATCAGCGAGCAACCATAACTCAGATTTACTAAAATCTGTGCATTGCCAAAGTGGACATCCCAGTGTAAAATGGACCCTATATTTCGTGAGGCAGATTTATCCCTCCGCATCCAAAGCTGCTGTCAGGGCAGTGGTCAGAGGATGCAAGGAGTGTCAGTCCATCAACCCAGCACCTGTGCAATGGCAAAAAGGACAAGTGAGTGTGAGCCAGATGTGGCACCGTGTTGGAATAGACATCACCCATTATAACGGACATCACTATTTAACCCTGATTGACTGTGGCCCAACCCGGTTCACTATTTGGCGACGTCTGCGTCGACAGGATTCCACAAGTGTCATTGACCACTTGGGGTTCTTTTAACGTGGACCTCCGACGGAACTTCTCACTGACAACGACATTGCATTCCACAGTGGACTATTCAAAGATTTTGTAGATTCGGGGGGAGTACACCTCAGATTTCGCTGCGCGTATGTCCCATCAGGAAATGGCATAATCGAGCGATGTCATCGGAGCATCAAAAGAATCGCTGCTAGGAAGCAGTGTTCCATAACGAAGGTGGTGTATTGGTACAATGTTACTCCGAGAGACAATAATGTATCACCCTCAACTTCGCCAACCAACATGATTTATCAGTACAAAGTCCGGCTACGAGGCATTGACGCAACGCATTCAACTGAATGGATAAAAGAACGTGCACCGTATGACTTGGGCGATCGCATGTGGGTAAAAGCTCCACATAGCCGGTGTACAACTCAGTACTGGGTGGGGCATGTCACTGGAGTAAGTAACTCGCACTCTGTGCTGGTTGATGGCATACCAAGACACATAAAGGACTTGCGTCGCTATGTAGGTACAGATACTTCAACAAGTGACACTAGCAGTGAGTGCTCAGAAAGTGAACAAATAATTACCATTGGAGGTAGGGCTAGCACCTCTTCAGGTGGCGAAGACTCTGTGCGTGAGGTTGTCAGACCAGAAGAATCCTCAGAAGAAGAATATTCAGAACATTCTTCAGATGATAAAGACTCTGCGCATGAGGTTGTCAGATCAGAAGAATCCTCAGAACATAACACACAATCTCCTCCAACAGTCGCCCCGCTCCGGAGAAACTTAAGAATAAAGAGGCCCGCCCATGAGTGTCACTTATGTGACAGGGGGGAGTGTAGTGAAAGAGATAATCAGGTACCCCAGAAAAAAGTTTGTGTTTTGTGTGCGATCTGCCAAAGAAAAATTACCAAAAAGTAGTCTGCAAAAATCTTATACTAAAGGAAACGGTGACTTACCTCGTCACACCAAGCGACAGCATGTCCCGTGTATTCTGTGACGAAAAAAGAAACAAGTCCGTCGCAAGAGTCGCTATAAAAGTATTTTGATATGCAAATTAAAGGAGCATCCTATCCCAGCTGTCGACGAATGAAAAAAAATAGGTTCTGCCGATAAAAGCAGTTGGTTGTTCTCGATTCTGGGGTGGAAAAATTCGGGCATTTTTGGCTTTGGTGTTTGTTAGAGAGTGAGTTATTTTCCTGACTGGTTACATGCATTGTGATTCGAGATAGTACCGAGTTTTCAGCATTTCTTTCTGTCCCCGATATTCGAGTGTGTACTTACGGTGATTTTTCTTTGTGTTATGGAAGTAATCTGCGACAAATACTTCCTTTGCTTTCAGAACGCTTACACTTACAGATAAATTTTCCTTTTGTTTTTTATATTCATTCATTCATTTTCTATAGTGTACAACATCTAGTATTCCCAAGGAGTCATCCATCTAGATACTGAGCAGGCTTCATGTTGTTTTACTTTGGTGATCATATAGGAAACATTGTTTCAATATGATGTGGATTTAAGCCTTTTCTTTTGTTTTTATTCATATATATCAGTCAGTTATATGCCATGCGTGATACTCGCTTAGGTGATCATGTATCTTTTGATACATGACTGAGGAGGCAGAATTTTTTCCTGCAGTAGGTTGCCATTTCTTTTTGCAGTAGACCAGTTGCTATCCAAGGCTATAGAACCTGGTATGTCCTGCTATTTACCCATAGCTGTGGAGAGAAGAGGTTTCATACCTTTCCTAAGGATATTAGCACGTAAGTGAAAGTAATAGATTTGACTGGAATTTGAACTTGGCTCTCTGATTCCTCAATCCAAGCTACTATCCATTACTTCACCATATATATAGAAATGATACACCACTTACATGGTTGTTGGCATATATACAATCATTCATAAACACATAAAATTAGGTATATACACATTTTAGAAATACATAAAAACAGATACTTGCCATTATATATAGATACACAGACACAAATACATACACACAGCTACATTCAGACAGTCATAGATGAAAGTGTTATTGAGGTAAGGGTGGGTCCAGATATTGACGGATGGCCATGTAGGAGAAGTACAACGACTGCCATTGCTTTTATTTTTGTCCACTTGCTTATCAATGACACCAATTTAAACAGATGCAAAATGTCAGCAATGAAAGAGCGTGTACTGCGGAGAGCAGAAAGCATGTTGATTGGTTTGCTTAAGCCTAGTACACATACCATGTGAAGAGTAATGTCAATAGGACCAAATGAAAAAGACGACAAAATGCTTCAAGTATATTGTCATTTGGTTGAAATAAGAAAAGAATTGCATTTTCAATTAATCCATCAGGAAACAAAATAGATCTTATTTTTCAGATGGACCAACATGGAAAAAGTAGCAATTGTATTTTATTTTTGTTTTTTCCTTTCCTTTCCTTTCCTTTCCTTTCCTTTATTATTATTTAGAATAGCAGTCAGAACATGATACCTTTCCTGTGAACTTGGTCAAATCATGTCAGGATTTTATTTTTGTTTTAAAATCTAGAAACCTTTATATTTTGTTGCTAACATTCTGTTATTTTGTCAATAGTCTCTGCAGCAGGCTCCTTTTTGAGGCTGGTATATATGACACACTAGGAAAATTTGATGAAATTTTATTGAGATTTTCTAGTATTCTTAATTTTTTCTTTTTTCATGGGGTTAAGGGAGTTTAAAAATTGTCCGTAGTGTCTATTGTCCCAAGGATTTGGGTAACTTCTTTAGCCATTTTCAAGGGGTTTGTGTTAATTTCTTTTCAGAGTTGTTTTTTAAGATGTAGTTGTGTGATGTCTATAGTAGTAGCATTTATTCTCAGCCTCACAAAAGGAATGTAGCTGAAGTTAGAGCTGACATCCTTCAATTTAAAAAAAAATACCTTTAGCACATTATTTCTGTGGTTAAATAAAGTGTGATTAACATTGGGTGCCAGATGCTTTCTGTAGAGATGATTCTCTCACAACAAGATGTTGTGTGTGCATATATATATATATATATATATATATATATATATATATATAATTTTAAACCATTTCACCCCAAGCAGTGTTATTATGGAAAGACAACCTTATTACCTCCCGTGTTATATGATTTGTATAAATAAGTCACACCATCACAAAATGGCAAGACTCTTCAGTTACGTTCAACAAAGGCACATTAAGCTGAAATAGACTCCAAGTTTTCATTACAATTTATTGAACATAGTTATGAACAAATACCTTAAACCAGAACATCTTGACTTTGACTCAAAGATTGTGGGGAAATAAACAACTAGATTTAGCTACTGCTTGCGAGCAGACACTTACCTTGGAGATGGTGAGAAGAGAAATCTTGTTCATACCTATGAAAAAGTGTTACAGAGGCTGCACTCACACTCCAACTAGTCCACCAGTTCAGATGACATAAACAGGAAAAAAAAAAGACAGTCCTCTATGACAGACTTTCTCATTTCAGCCTCACCTCTGCCAGTTCAAAATCTTCTCTCTCCAGAAGACACTTCATACACTGCTAGTGCTGCAGTCAGATGAAAATGTTATTTTTGTAGTCTCAAACTGCACCCCAAGTTGTATTGCCCAACCAGGGAAACTAAATACTATAAGTGCGGGAAGAAGGGACATTTCTCTGAGGTTTGTCACTAAAGCTTTTTTTCACCTGGTTTGAATGATTCTGTTGCAACTAGTATCGTATCAACTGCAAACCCTAAATGTCTTTCAAACGCTATATTAATGATAAAAATAAATGGGGTAGAAATGAATGCTCTAGTCAACACAGTTTAGAGAGTTTTATTAGTGCTGACATTGCAAAAAGAAACTGATTCAAAATTGCACCTTGTAATAGTCAGGTGGCTATGGTGAATGCTTCACTATGTTTGCAGGTTAGAGGATATATTTTGACTGTCCTAGAGTTGGATCAATCTAACTACACTAACACCAAATTTTTCATGAAGCCAAATCAATGCTGTAATGTCATATTAGCACATGATTTTCTCAAACAACATTCTAATATTAATCTCCCTTTTGGGGGCCCTAAACTGGCATTGAATATCTGTGGTTTGGCTTCTATAAATGTACAATACCCCTCTCTTTTCAAAACTTAACCAAAAACTGTAAACCAATGGCCACCAAATCTTGAAAATATTCTCTTGAAGACAAAACATTTATTCAAGCAGAAATGACAAGAATGCTAACATAAGGAATAATCAAAGAAAGCAGATCACCATGGAGGGCACAAGTATTAATAATGTCTTCTGATAATAATAGAAAAAGGATGGTCATAGATTATTCCTAAACTATAAATAGGTACACCCTCCTGGATGCATACCCTATACCTCATATTGACAAGATGATAAACAAGATCACCAAATACAGAATATTTAACATTTATTTAGACCAAAAGGAGTGCTTACCACCAAGTAGTTACAGACCCTAAAGATAAGCCTTATACAGCTTTTGAATGAATGTGAATGACTTTATTAGTTTCGATGGATTCCATTTGAGGTCACTAATGGAGTTTCCAGTTTTCAGAGGGCACAAAAATTACTAAGTTTCCTTTACCTACTTTTTCCATTAAAGCCTTTGAGGGGTAAAAAGAGATATTGCTATCTCGGCCATCACTTCCGTGAATCCTGACATTATACTAAAAGTAGAGACTGACACTTCTGACCATAGCTCCCATGTTAAGGCAATCCAAGCATCCTGTAATTTCTTCTTCGGAACATTGTCAAAATCTGAGTACAGACATTCAGCTGTTGAAAAGGAGGCTTATGCCATAGTTGAGGTGCTAAAAAAATGGCGACATTTATTAATTGGTCACTGCATTAAATTAATTACTGATCAAAAGTCATCTCTTATGTTTAATCCAAAGATGTCAAGCAAAATAAAAAAAAGAAAAGATAGTGAGACGGAGGGTAGAGCTTTCCTGATTTTTGTTTGATGTTTTCTATCGGTTGGGAACGGAAAATGCAATGGTGGATAAACCGTCAAGAGTGTTTGGATCAATAAACAGCACCAAAGATCTGCAAAAAGTTCATAATGATTTCTGTCATCCAGGCATCATGAGGATGATGCATGTGGTTTGAAGCCAGAATTTGCCTTTTTCAATTGAGAATGTGAAATGAATAAGAAACAGTTATCAGATTTGTGCTTGAATAAAACCAAGGTTCTACAAACCTGAACCAGGAACCCTAGTAAAGCCTACACAACCATTTGAAAGGCTTTAAGAACCCTCTTTCATCTAAATCCTGAAACAAATATCTGCTGTTATTGATGAGTACTTGTGATTCCCTTTTGCCTTATCCTGTCCAGATGGTCATACACTGTCTTTGCTAACTGTTCTCAATATTCGGAGTGCCAGCTTATATTCATACAGATAATGGGACCTCTTTTATGTCCAATCAACAAAAAGATTCCAATTGGTACAAGGACTGGCCATAACGCATGCCACCCCATACAATCCTCAAGGGAATGGATACTGCAAGTGATACAATGGCATAATATGGAAGACCGTACAGTTAGCACTTGAAAACCAAAACCTTCCAATTAGACATTGGGAAGGCGTAATAACTGAGGCTCTGTACGCTATAAGGACACTGTTGTGTACAAGAACTAATTGAACACCTCACGAAAGGATTTAAAATTTTCCAAGGCAAAGTTCATCTGAAATCTCCTTCCCTTTGTGGCTCTCACAGCCAGGTACTGTTTTACTTACAAACCATGTTCAACAAAGAAAGTAAGGTGGAGCTGCTCAAGACAAATCCACTCTATGCATGCAACCAGCACCTTGACAGGAGACAATCAAACGTTTCCCTCAGAGATTTGGCCCCTGGCAGTGAGTTATCAAACCAGAGAGAGGAGCAGCTCTCCTCTGAAGCAATATCTCTCCCTCTTGATAGTAACGACATAGTGCCATTGGATTCTCCTGAAGAACAAGGCTCCCATAGTGACAATTCAGAGATTGAAACCAGAACAGCTCCATCAAAATATGACCATACTATCACAGTAGGTGATAAAAACAATATGAGATGAAATACATCTGGTTGACTATTCTCATAATCCCTGAAATCCCAGATCAGCTGCCATCGAGACGATCTCAGAGAATTGTCAAGAGACCCAATCACCTGAATGATTTTGTGTCAGACTAGGAGAAAAAAAAGCTGAGGAGAATGTGATAAGACAACCCAATTACCTCCCCTGTCTTATGATTTGTAGCCTAAATGGTAAGACTCTTCAATTACATTCAATAAAGGCATATTAAGCTGAACAAGACTCCAAGTTTTCATTACAGTGATAGAAACACTAGGACGCAGGAGTTTACATGGAGTGAAATAGAAGACTTTAATGTGGAGAAGTGAGATGATGACAATAAAGAAACAGGGGTCAGGAAGATGGAAGATGGTGATTGACATTGCATTTAAATTCTTAAAGATTGTAGATGACAGGGAAGCAAGAAATCAGAAGGGAGTTTTACAGGTGAGAAATCTTTGTAAATAAACTGTCGGAGCTTGCTATTTTAACAGTAAAATGGTGAGAACTAGTTGCCACTTGATACTTATACATGTTAAAGTCTGCCATAGATAGAAGGTTTCTGATCAGCTTGTAACTATAAACATGCAACAAAATGATACCAACCTATCTACTGATAGGCAGTACAAGCATAGACTTTCATTGTATTTGCTAATAATGATTTTTCACTAATTCTAAGCAACATAATACAATTGCCATCATAGAAAATATACAAACAAATAAAAATGGCCAAACTAGATTTTCAACATTGGATAGTGGCTCAGATTGAAAAATTGGAGAGCCGAGTTCAAAATCCAGTCAGATCCCTCACATTCACTTACATGCTAATACCCTTAGGAAAAGTATGACTACTCCTCTTGTCCAGTTATGGGTAAATAGCAGGACAGATCAGGTTCTATAGCCTTGGATGGCAACTGGTCTACCACAGAAAGAAATGGCAACCTACTATGGGAAAAAATCAGTCTCGTCAGTTATGTATCGAAAGATACATGATCGCCTAAGCGTGTATCACACATGGCACATAAATGATTGCTGTAATGATGTAATATAAGAACAGGTTTGAAAACAAGTAATCTATAATCATTTCAAACTAGATGGTTCCGTGCAGCTAATCATATTTAGGGCCCTGCTTTTTTCTCACTGTTTTCTGGGATCTTATTCTTTTTAAATCTTTATTGCTTATTTATGCTTTCTTTTTATCTAAACATTATACAAATATGGCTTAGTTTCATATGTGAAAAAAATAAAGTGTTTGCCATCTTTTATCTTTCTTTTGCTTCATCACTCTATAAAAAGTTTGAATCTATCACAGTTTGAGTAAGCCTAACTCATTTTGTGCCTTTATTTGTTTATATGTATTTATATGTGTTTGTAGGATGCATAATAAGTATAAAAAACAAAGGTGAAGATGGTGAGAAAAGTGCAATGCTTATTAACAATGCATTTCACTGAGGTTAGAATGAAAGAAAGCCAAAAGTCTTTGTGTGAGAAAATGCCTTGGGATCTTTGAGGATGAGTGGGAATCAGAAATCAAATTAAATTACATTTATAACCTCCCAATGTCCAGACTCAAGAGAGAGAATGTCTGGCCGCCTGTATGTTGGATTATTTTATTTATATTAGAGCTATTTGGTATTGTTGGATTTTAAAATGGAATTTTTTGTGGGGGTTGTCTCCAGTTTTCTCAACATCAAATTTCCTCTTTCACATCCTATTTTCTCCTTCTTTATCTCCCTTATGTTTCCTAATCCCTTTCTGCTTAAGTCTTGTCCAGTTGACCCTTGGTGTACATGGTAAATTGGTTTTCAGATTCCCCACCTCAACAGGTGCTAAAAATTCAGCATGTGTAAATCGCTTCAATTACTGTCAAAGTTTCATTAAGCAAGTTAATGTTTTCACAATAAAATTAGTATTAACCAACCAATATTGGAATCCTTTCAAGATATATTTAGATGAGCAATATATCCCTTTTAACTTTTCTGAAATCCCTTTTTATGACATTTTTGAAGTCAGGTTTTTTTCTTGTTCTCATTTTACTGATCTTTTCAATTTGTTTTTTAGATTGTAAAATTTATAACTTGTATATTTATATGATACATATATCCTGAAAGCATTACCAACTTTTTTTGGTTAAAAATATTGACTTGCATTATAAAATACATAGGCTATAAAATGGTATTGCTTAGAATACCTAATGAATGTAAATGCTATGTAAATAGTATTTTATACTATCAGTTTGAATAAAACATTTCTGCAGCCAATTGACGTGTATGTGTATGTGTATGTGGAGGGAAACTTACCCAAAATTGTAATAAAGTAATTCTATCAAAATCTTTGTCATTAAGTAAAAAGAAAATAACAATAAAGAATAAAAACATTTCTGAGGTAAAAAATTATGTAAAACTGATGATATTTTTTTATAAGTCAGAACATGAAAAGAACTTTAAGTGTAATAAAGAAAAAAAAACCCCCTAAATTTTAAAATTCTACCACAAATTATAATAAACATTGGATTTTAATCAGGCTTTTGGTATTTATTGAAGAATGGATGAAATATTTTAATACAAGTTTCCATTTCAAATTTTGTAGAAAATAAACTAAAGTTGGACACAACATACATTGCAAACAAATAAATAATAAGAGAAACACTGTTCAAAGAAGTGGTGATGAATTTGTAAAATAGTGGAATGTTAAACAAATAATTTTTATTGATGTGAATAGTGCTTGTTATACAGCAAATTCAAGTTCTGTTCATGCGGAAATTTTTTAGAAATGCTTTCAAATATTTTTAAATGGTTAAATATCTGTGATATTATACCTGTGAATATAATGGACTGAGTGTATGTAGGTTTGTCAATCAGAAAGTGTAACTGATCCCAGTTCAGAATAGCCAGGGATTGAATACAGATAATACACTCTGATCATTAGTAGAAAAGTATAATAAAAATTTTTCAGTTATATAAACAAAGCAATATAAAATAAAGTCCATACATATATAACTCCTGCAGATTGTAAACACCAATTTTGATCTATTATAAGCTATAAAATATCCCAGACTCTCAACCTTGTTGTATGTAATAAAAAACTATTCTGCCAAAGATTAATGATTGTGTATCAATTGTATTGTTTTTGGAAGTCTGTATCTCAGTGGATACTAAAGAAAACATCAACTTATATTGGTTATAGGACAACATTTCTTAAAAGAAGATTGATCTGTTATCTTGCTGAGCAAAGTGCTATATGTTAAGATATAACAAAACTCCATACTGTCCTTCCCAATTACCATCAGATTTTGATTGACAATACAACAGTACTATGTAACTACAACTTAAGAAAATGATTAAGAATTGTGGAACCCCTTTACATCAAAGGACAGCAGCACACTATCAATAGTAATTCACTTGACTTTAAAATCTGTTCCACAGTTATAGCATGTAAAGCCATATTTATCTCAAACTTTGGACTTTTGACAACATAAATGCCACAATTGATATTTCTTGACTTACTTCATTCAACAGTTGAAAGTATTTACAACAAAAGATGTTATTTCAACAAGTTCCTTTACAAGTTTTTACCTGATATCAAATGACTTACTCAACACAAGCATTCATTCCTTGTCTATTCTATTTAATAACATGTTTAGATGAAAGATTTCTGCATAAATATACTTTATCTACATGTGTATATATGTATGCATTCATGAGTGTGTGTTCTATACATTAATCTTAGGTGGTCACTTGTAAAGGAACTTGTTAAAATTGTGTGTAATGTTCTATGTTCCAACATCAAACAACATATTCAACACCAAGAGAAACTCCCTAAAAGGCACAGCAGAAATTCTCTGTTTATTTAATAGAACATGTTTAACTAATCAGCTGTATTATACAAATGTACAGTATAATATATGGGATATTTAAGTGCTATTTTAAAATATATTTTCAAAATTTTATAAAGCATAATTTTCATATCTATAAATAAATGTTTATATGCATTTTATATTACCATTTCAACCAGGATTATAAATACTGATTTTCTAATCACAAAAGATGAGTTTAACAGGGTTTTTTTTGTCACTTCTCCCCTCCACTTAGCTAAGTTTGGGTTTATGGCCATATCAAGTTGAAACACTGGTTCCCATATGATCACTGAAGTTAAACAACATCAAGCCAGGTCAGTACCTAGATTGGTGACTGCTTGAGAACACAAGGTGCTGTAAGCTTGGATGTGCACGATGTAATGGATAATGGCTAAGAATTCTTAATCAGAGGGCTGAATTCCAGCCCCAGTTGGGGTTGCTTTATTTACTTATGCACAAATACCTTTGGGAAAGGTATGAATTCACCTCTTCTCCTCCAGCTATGAGTTAATTAGTAAGACTTGTATCACTAAATCATTATTATCTCAAAAAAATTCTTAAAATCTAAAAATATTTCTGGCTTTAAATAACCTGCAAAGGGTTGATAAACCATACCATATAAAACAAAACAAATCAATCAATCAAAAGGTAAGTTTAGTAGATATACTATCATTTTGAAAATGCATTTTTAAATGGAGAGCAGTTATTCAAATCTCTTGTATATTTTGAAAATTATATTTTTCAACATATAGACACTTACACACATACCTCAGCATACATGCACACATTTTACATCAGTATATATGTATACACACACACACACTCCACATCAGCATACACAAACACACACATTATTACAGATCAACATACATGCATGCTAAGCATCAGTTAATGCACTCATACATGTACAATAACCATCATCACACATATACACCACACCTCAGCACACACACACACTAAACTTATATTTTTCAATTGAGAAACATTTTTTCTTAAATAAACACAGTTTTCTGCATGGTCATTAGTCGTATGAATAAGTTAGAATATTTGATGTTCAAGAAGTCCCAATTTAAAAAAAATATAAGGAAAGTGTATTTCACTTTCCAAAATAACCAAGATAATTTATCAAGTCTGAGGGAAATAAATTAATTAGGGCAATAACATTTCCATTCTTCTTTGAATTAACATAAACATGAATTATTCTGCTTAATTTCTAAATTCCTTAAGTCTGAAAACGAATGCTTGCTGTATATGATCCCTTCGAAAAGTATCCAATGATAAACCTTGAAAAACTGAAAAATTGTACAAGGGAGTATTCTCCAAGAAAAACAACTACTGAATTGATCCAGCTTGCTTCTTCCTAATTAGACTGAAAAACTATGCAATGAATGTTGATAATAGTAGAAATTGTTTACATTCTTAACAGGATTTCATTACAGTGATCAAGTGCACTGCTGGTGTATACTAAATTTTAGTTATTTATCTTAATGGTCATTTATGATGTGAAGCACTTAAGTGCTGAACCAAATGCAATCTAAAGTAATTTCTCCCTGTTCATTACATTTGATATGCCTTAGTGTCTTTTGTCATTGCTTGATTTTTCTTCTCAAATTAGAATATTGCTTATCAATTTCTTGAGTACCACTTAAAAGGAAAATAGGTCTTTTGATAGCCGAAGACTTGAGTTCATTCTCAAAATTTTTAGAAGGCAATTTGTGAAGAATTCCAAGTACTTTCGAGAAAATAAAATATCCACTGTAAACCTGGCCTGTAAAACAATACTGACTTTAATTTACGTTTTTTTTTTAAATTTATTTTCTTTTATCTTCAAGTGATGTAGAGTGTGCTGCCACTCCTTTTGACTGACTTTTCTCATAAAACACCAAATGCTAAAAAATAAATATGTGTGAAATATTCTGTGCAATTAACATAAACTTAAAAAAAAAAGTTCAAGTGAGTAAAAATCGGTGATGAAATTTCATTTCCAGTTAGTTGATTAGTGATATATAAATTTACTAATTGGCAAGAGAATTTTTAAAATTACAGTTTTTCATTGTTTTTGGCTTTGCTTTTTATTGAATGACCATTAAATCTCTAATCTTAATAATTAGCTCAACTACTCTTTAGTTGATGAGATTGTGGTCTTGTTTTTAAGATTCTTAATTCTAGTAAACGTCTCTTGTAAAATGAAGAGCAAACGATTTATTTCAAGTTGGATAATTTTGAAAAAAATCTTTTTCTTCATTTTGTTTTGATGAATCGCATTTTATTTTGGACCAAAATTATTTCCAACTCTGATGCTGTTGACGTTATGGTAGCTTTCCTCTGTAAATCTAAAATGAAAAAGAAAATAATTATTTTAACTGATTGCTGTTTTTTATGAAAAGTCCCAGCACATATTCTAGGATACTTCAGATGAAAGACATGAAAAATAAAGTATTACTGCTGTTTGTAATGGTCATCATTTTTAAAAAAATGTTTTTTAAGCTGATTCATTATTGTTGCTTACTAAATTTCTTGGACTAACATTCTCAGTTTCATTGTTCCCCAAATCACAATATTTTGAAGAAGTTAAGCATTTATCATTTCTGCATTTATTGTGGTATTTTCATAATTTATCAATTTTTAAGACTGTTATTTTCATAAAGTTCTGTATTGTCTGCATTATGATCTCAGGATTAGTTTGGATTAATCAAATCTTTTTTATTTTTTTCTAAAACGAACACTTTTAATTGCTAACATTTTGTCTTCTTTATGAAGGGTAATGAGGAAATAGTTCCAATTTCTGATTAAAATCTATTAAGAGAAAGATAAATTTGCCTCAGAAACTTTCTTGAATCCTAAATTTTTTCTTCTATAAATTTTTCTGACTTGTATCTCCATCTTTTATGTTTTTTTATCACAATGCTATGTTCTTCAGCCTTTCACATATGTATAGTGATTTACTAAGCATAGCTTAGATGTGGTACAATGCTGAAAGTATGGAGCACTCAGTGAGTATAGAACTCACTACTCAGACAAGCTTATTAACCATTACACTATGTTAAAGTGCCCCTTCCTGAGGTATATAGATCATCTATTAATGCTTTAAAGTTTTATTTCTCTTTTAGGTTGCTTTTGTAGATCCAAATTTAAGTAACAAATATTTGTATATATGGAAGGAATCACCTCTTCAGTTTGATAAACATTACAACTTTATATGTTGAACATAACAACACTGTACTAATGGAACAAGGGAAAATTATCTACTGTAAAAGTAATTATGTGCATGAATTTGACAAAGGACTACATGAACAGATCAGTAAAGAATTAATATATTTCTCAGCAAATCAATAATAAAATACATCAAAATACATATTCTCTCTAACAAGTTTATCTTCCTGATATATTACATTCATTCTGTATTGTACGTTATCAATTTTATACACTATGATGTTGTGTGCAACTCAGTACCTTACAATATGGCACATGAATAATTCTCTATTCTATGCTGTGATAAAGAAAAATAAAACACATACCAATGAGAGAGGGAGGAAACATTAAGGAGGTTCTTCAAAGAAACAATATCTATGCAAGAATAATACCAGCAGAAGCAAAAATAATCCCATTCAAACTGGCTTCAGCTATTCTAGAATACATCAGAGAAAAGATAAAGAATAAGCTGTCCAGGACAGTAATTAAAAGCAATTCCACTTTATGCAGTCCTCACAGAAACAAAACCTCCACTTCAATAAAATATGACTAAGAACTGTATATACAGCATTCTATGCAGTTGTGGCAAGAAATACAAGTGCGAGAACAGCTGCCTCTAAAAACTTGGAAAACACTGGAAAGCTTTAATCAGTGAAGAACAAAAGGTCAGGAATAATTGCTCATATATAGACATACGCAACCATTCCTGATAAAGAGGATTTCATCAAACTCTGAAATGAAAATCAGATGGTTGAAGGAAATCTGACCACACATATTGTGTCAAAATATTGTGATTGGCAGGCCAAGCATAAATATCCTTATATAGGAACCACTGATTAGGAAAGAAATCCTAGATTTGAAGTTTCAAAATATATCTACTTCCTTAGTTATATTGAGCTATTTCAACAGTAAAACAATGAGGTCTATTTGCCAGTTTAGTAGTATGCAGTTAGGGTGCCAAGGAGGAGAGTTCATTAGAAGAATTTCCATGGAAATATTTATAGAAAAGACATATTCTGACAGGATGATGCTCAGGCTGTGGTAGAAGCCTTTATACTTATGAATATCTGGTTTAAGTCATTTTTATAAAAATGGAATATGTACCATAAAATATTCATATGAAGCTTGGTTGGCCAGATCTGCTCAGTTCCATGTGGAAAGTGTTAAATATAACCTCAGTTCAAAAACTGACAATTTTATGCAATACAATAAAAGTTCTATTGAGCTATATATAAGTTCTATACAGTACAAGTCAACTTATGCATGGCAAGCAAGAAGAGTTATATAGCCTTATGCTTTAAAAGAAGATATTTTGAAAAGGAAAAGAACAAAAATCTGGTTTTATGCTAAATTACTGAAAATGGAATGCTAAACAATATATTTCCCTGCATGATTTATTATAACAAACAGATAATTAGAAATGTTTGCATTTTTTTTGTATTCTTATAAGATCTCTATGAAAAAGTCCTTTTCCATTCTGACAAAGATGGTAAACATAAATGATCAATTGACAACTACTCTACAAAGACTTGAAAATACATAAGTGATTCTATAGCGCAAAAAAAAAAAAAACTAACTTTTATATAAGTGAATACTAATTCAATACGGTACAATAATAAATTCTTTCTTGCATGGTTTCAGTTCTGTCTGGCACAATAGTGTCTGGGAACAGCATTGCTTTTAATTTCATTCTGTATGCTCCCAACATTAATCATGTTGAATGCCATCAGTAATTCTATTCTGCTATAATAATTTAATTCTGCTCAGCATGAGTCTTAATTCTGTATTAATATATGCTTAAACACTCTTCATATATTGCAAACGTGTTGGTTTCTGATGAACTACCAAAAGGATAGATTTCTTTTCTTTTTCTTGTTGCTTTTTTGATTTTTGCCCAATTTTATTATATTTGCAATAAAAATCACTAAGAGGTCACATTGTGACTAAAATGCTGCCTTCATCTCAAAGAGTCACCAGACTCCAATTTTTAATTAATAAGACTTTAGAATGACTGGATTGTCCAATGGAGAGAAACAAACAAGCTCTTGATTCAAGGTCATGGCAAATATCAATAGAAGTTGCATTTAGTATGACTGACAGAATGGATGGAAAAAGATTGCATTAATGAAAGGAAAAATCCCATTGACTTTCAAGTCTTGTCGTTCATAAATGACTATTTCATTACAAACAATAATAGTGCCGAGCGCTTACGATACTCTTCTCCAAACTGGTTAAGAAAGAGATTTGAAAATTCATAATAAATTAATCTTCGAGAGAATTCAATTTGAAAGAATATATTTTAATTAAATTACTTCCAAGCATTCTCTTTTAGAAAACACATTTTTTTAAAAAAAAACATTTGCTTTTGTTTATTTTTTGCCAGGAGTTCAAAAATTTGCATATTTCATGTTAATTAACTTTGATTAATGCAAATTAATTTCCCTGTTGAATAAAATGCAAATTTTAGACTGAATTTTTCATAACTTGTAAGTCTCCCTATTCAATCCCTTTTTCATTTATTTCACTTTTATGTTTTCTTTGTCTTTACAAGGATGTATAATAAATTCCAAGGATCTTTGTCTTTTTCCTTTTTTGAGGGTGTTCACCTTTTTCAATTTTATTTTCTATCACAGCTAAGAGGAGCAGTCTTGAGACAAAAAATGAATCTAGACTTTAATTATTAAAATATTTTGTAAAATGAAAGATAATGTTACTAGCAGAAAAAGTAATGTATAAAAATGAGGATTTAAAATAACCAAGGGAGAGTTTGTATCCTGCAGATTTATCTGGAGATGCTGCTTAGTTCACTGCAAGTTGATTGGAAGGAAAATACATAAATATATAAATTGACTGAATCAACACATTATTTGGTGTTTTTGCATCTCTTGATCAAATGAGTCATTGCAACAGAAGTTACTGACACAATATTGGCTCACTATCCAATTTTGGATTTAAAAAATAAGGATTTCAAATATAAAAGAAAACACTGGGATTTTTGTAAAGATATAATTTTAATGATTTTCTTCTATGTCCCTTTAGGACATAGGAAATCATGACCATCCACAATTTCCTGTCTTATGTAACTCTTAGCAAAATTTATCTTTTTGCTATTTCTCCAAAACCCTGTCCTGCCATTCATTTACACAAGCTTGTTAGATAAGTTATACACTGTTTTTCTATGTGTCTGTTATATGTCCTGTGTGTCAAATTTTCCTAGCTTTCTTTTTTCATTTTCCCTAGATATTTCAACAGTCTTTTTCTGATGTTATGTATAATGATTTTCCAAGCATAGCTTAGATGTGGCACAAGGCCGAAAGTATGAGATACCCAGTGAGGATCGAACTCACTACTCAGTTTTAATTTTTCTAGCGAGACAAGCTTGCTAACCATTACACTGCCACAAGGTGCTCTTCTGATGTTATGTATAAGTGTCCTTTTACTTCACATTTTCTTTCAAACTTTGTTAAAGATTCAGGAATGCAATGGTTCACTGCTAAACCTACCCAAGTGTTGACTATGGAAGCAATCATTGCTCTGTCATATGTAAATTAAGAATGAAACTATGCAAACTGAAGAAGCCTAATGCAGCACCCAAGTTGCAATACAACAAACTCCTTTACCTGAAAGAAAAATATATGGACAGTATGAAAAGAAGATATGAGGGACATAATGGAAATGGAAACTTGAAATGCAACACACTAAGAGAAGCTTTAGTGTCATCAGCAAATGATATCATCCCCAAGGAGAATGGACAAAGAAGAAAAAACAAATGACTGACTGATGAGATTCTTGACATGATGCAAAGGAGATAGAAAACTCTGCCAAGATACAGAATGGAATACAGAAACATACACAAGTACCAAATGCAGCCAGGCTAAAGAAGAGTGGCTAAACAAAAAATGTCAGAAATAGAGAGTACCACCAACATAGGAGATATGCATAAACAAATAAGGGAACTAACAGGAGAGAAAACATGCTCATCAACAGGTTGCATGAAATCAAAGGATGGAATGCTCATATTAGAGAAGGAAAAAATTCTGAGAGCTTTTGATGATTTTAGCATAGATAAGATTACAGAAATAATAAATGAAATCTACAACAGTGGGGATATACCAGAAGACCTCAGCAGACCTATTTTCATAGCACTGCTTAAGAAACCAGGTACAAACAAATTTGAACTCCAGCCTAATGAGCCACGTAACAAAACTCATCATCCAAATTCTGATGAATAGAGCATGCTGCAGAATCAGGCCAAAGATTGGACAAGAACAGTGCAGGTTTGTTAAAGACAGTGGAACAAGGAATGCAATATTTATGCTCAGAATTTTATCAGAAAGAGCAATACAAATGCAGAAGGACATGCACCTAGACTACACAAAAGCATTCAAAAGAGTACTCCATAAAGATCTGTTGGAACTGCTCAGCAACCTTGATATATTTGGGAAAGATATTAGAATAATCAAGAACCTATACTGGCAGCAAACAGTCTGGATATGGATAGAGAATGAGTTCAGCAGATATACAAAAATAGAAAGGGGATGAGGCAAATATTTGTCTTCTCACTGGACTTATTCAACCCATACAGTGAGGCAATTCTGAGAGAACTGGAAATCCTACCAGGATTCATCATTGGTGGCCACAATCTTAACAAGACACAGTACAGATAGCATACACAGAAATTACAAATCCTCCTACAGAAGGTAGCAAGGGAGAAGAGAGAGAAGAAGGGACTAAACATAAACTACAAGAAGATAGAATGCATAGTCATCAGTAAAAAGATGAGCCTGAAATGCAATTTACATATTGGCAACACTAAAATGAAGCAGGTGCAGAAATTTAAACATCTGGGAAGTGTTCTGACAGAGGATGGTAAGTGTGATGCTGGGATCTGAAAACTTATTGGGATGGCCAGACACACATTCCAATAGCTAGGCAGAGTATTATGAGACAGGAGGATTTCATTGGTAACAAAAAAAGAGTACTGAACTGCTACATGATATCTGTCCTTTATGGCAGCAAATGTTGGATGGTCTCCTCAAAGATGTAGAAGAGACTTACGGCAACAGAGATATAGTTCTACAGAAGGATGCTAAGGATAACATGAATGGAACATGTGTTCAATGATGAGGTTTTGGAGAGGATGCAACCAAAAAGGCAACTCATACAGGAAGAGACAGATGCATTTTCTGGGACACATAATGAGAAAGGAGGGCTTAAAGAATCTGATACTCACAGGGTGGATAGAGGGAAAGAGAGACGATGTGTGACATACCTAGTGGGCTTAAGCAAATGGATGACAGAACAGGGTTTGGGAGAAGTAGCAAAAGGACAAAACATATTGAGAACTACAAGGGATAAGAGGAATTGGAGAGCCATGATCACCTACATCCTGAAGGGATATGGCACATAAAAGAAGTTCATTCTATGGTTTTCTCATTATCATTACTCTTAACATCCAGCTAAAAATTCTATGTGGTACTTTTAAGTCTTGCTGCTTATGCCAAATACTACATTTTTTCATTATTAAATTCATTGAGTTAACATGTTTTTCTATATTGCCATCTACATTTTTTAAAGATGTGATTGCAATTTCTCTTTATGAAGCTGATTTTTGTATTTGTTAATGAAAATGAGAACATTAAAATTCATTTATTACAAACATTATTAATAGTGTTTTTATTGCTTTAATAGTAATACTTATTACATTTCTTGGGTTATTACAACTATAGAAGGAATGGTATCAATAAAGCAAACAAAAAGCTGTCTCTCTTATAGATATCTTGGAGTTTAAATGGAAATGTTATGGTCATTCTCATGGAGAAACATAGTTATTCAGTTAATCATTTTCCATCTGAGCTTTTATAAACAAAGTATGCTCCTTCATTGTATCTTTTTTCACCTTATTTTCACACTTGTTCATTTAGGTGATTGAAATTCATGTTTCTTTTAAATCTTGCTAATGGGATTGAGAAAAATATTAAAGCAATTAAAGAAATATTAACTGCATTGAAACTGTACTTCAAAGGAGCTTTGCCTATTGGAAAAGAAATATTTATCTCAATATAGGAAGTGCTTTTTATTCATTTATTACATTTTTCTAAATAGGATAAAGGCAGGTTAAAATTCATGTTTAAATTCAGGAACTGAAATTAAAATGGAGGTGTTTTTATTTAAATTGAAATCTGAAATAACTGCAAGCACAGGCGAGAAATAAGCAATAACATCCAAAACTAGAAAATGTTTTCCTTTTGATTTTTGAATTTTGTTTTTATATTCAGTTTAAGTTGATATATCTTACTGTAGTTTTTCAGTCAGGAAAACATGCTTTCTCTTTTGAGTAAGGCATATCTAATTTAAATTAAAGTAAACAAAATTTATTATATATGAGAAAATTATATGAAACCTGTTTTTTTGGTGGGGTGGGGGAACAGTTACTTAGTGGAACAGCCACTGTGGGCAAAACTCATTGCAATTGTAATGGTCTGCAAGATGAAGTTACAATCAATCTACATTAAGTACTTTAACTGATTTTGTAGATTGCATTACAGTGTAACCCGGATATAAGAGAGTTGTCGGGACTGGAGAAGAAGTCTCTTATATCCAGGTTTGGTCTATTTTGTTTGCATTAACACAGGCTCTAATTTGGGACCAGAGAAAATATCTCTTATATCCGGGTTTCTCTTATATCCGGGTTACACTGTACTATTTTTTAAACAATATCTGTTTGTATATGGAGACAGTAACCAATGTAAATATACCTCTTTAATAAATTTTTATTTTAAATTCTTGACAACAAAAAAACATTATTGTTTGCTACTTGTATATTAATAATGTATTAGTATTCTATATAATACATTTTTCTTCACAGTAAACAGCACATTAGTAAATAGTACATACAGTTGTGAACAGAATTATTTTCCTACTTTCATAATTACAAATAAAGCTGTAATTCCTCAAATTTTCATGGAAACTTCATGTGCATTTCTTCATAAATGATGAAATAATATATTTGAAAGAATGTGCAGTGATGCCCATAACAAAATCTTTATTTTAATGTCAAACAATAATACACCAAAAAAACATTGAACATAGGACAAAATTATTGACCTTCTTGCCTCAATAATCAATTTTGTAACATTTATTCTTGATTATTGCCTTTAATCATTTTTGATAGTTCCTTCCAAGATCACTACACACACTGATAGATATTTTGCTCCATTTTGTGCCATATGTTGCAGGTCATTATCATGCGTAGTGAATTACCACAGAGGACGAAGAAGCCAGGGTTGCATGCATGTTTTTGCACTGCTAGAAGAAAATGACTTACCTCCAAGGCAAACAGAATCAAACGTGTAAACTATCCAAAAAGGAAAAATGGAAGCTTCGCAGGTTACATTTAAAACAGATAAATCCTGGGGTTGGATACTATCTTGCAAGTGTATCTTTTCATATATGTAAATTTTGGCTATCAATAAGGACATAAAAAAAGAGCATAGCAAGGTGACAGGAAGACGGTTACTACTGGATTGAGTAGGAGATAATGTGTTGTGGAGGAACTGAATAGACAGGAATTGTTAACAAGCCAGTGAAGAAAGTAAACTTTTTACACATTTTTTCAGTGATGCCTCAAAGACAGCTTTTGTGCACTTTGTTTTATATTATTTTTAAGAATAGCCAAATATTGCTCTTTATCTATGATACCCTTGTTCTCTTGGTCCAGAAGCAGCAAAGCATGTACAAAGCAGAATACTCCCACCATTGCTTAATTTCAGAGAGGGTATGTTTTGGTTTGTGAGCATCATTCATTTTTCTCCATGCATAATGGGAGTTCATGTGACCAAATAGTTCTAGTTTGGTTTCATCTGACCATAAAACAGAAGTCCAATATTTATTCCCATGTTCTAGATGACTTCTAGCATAAGCTAATATGCATTTTAGGTGTTTAGCCTTAAGCAAGAAGAGTTTTCCTTGGATGACATGCTCAAAGTTCTGGTTGATGAAAGCATCCAGTGACTGTCTTTGTCGATACATTCAAACCCTGATGTCTTTACATCATTGACAATATCCTTTGTCATTAAGTGAAGATTCTCTGAGATATCTCCTTCCTTTCAATTCTCTCAGAAATTAACCATTTTCTGATAGTCCTTAATTTTTTTCAACACAATGAATCATGTTGTATTTTAATAATGCTATGAATTGTTGATCTAGGAATATTTAAATGCTTGGAAAGCATTGTATATCCATCACCTTGTTTGAATACATCAACGATCTTGATTTGGAGCTTCTTATCACATTCAGCTGTTTTGCAATGGTTGCACAATGAATGAGTTATTGTGGCACATGGCACTCACATATTTCTTCATTACCTTTTAGAATGTTATAATATCAGGTCAATGCTATTTCATTAAAAAAAAAGGCTGTTTGTATTAAATGCCAAATTAAGAAAAGAAACATTACATGGAGTAATATTATTTCATAATTTCTATAAGGGGGTAAATAATTTTGGACTGCACCAATTTCTAGAAAAATCTATAACTATGAATATAATAGGTCAAAACTTCTAAAAATGTTCATGAATTATTCAAAACTAAATATGGAAGCAACTATTTATGTTGAATTCAGTACTTGCAAATATTTGCATTTCCTTAGAAAATATACAAATATTTGGTGGGAGTGAATAATACTGTCCAAAACTATATATGACCAGTGAAAATTTAGATAACCATGGATAGTAACTGAATACATATAAAATACTCAATTCTATCTTGAGCAATGTTTGAGAAACTTCCTACTGTCTTCATGCATTGAGCTGGTCTTTTCTTGCAAGCAGCAGCAGCAGCAGTAGTCACCCATCATGTTTGTGCTGAACCTACGTTGCTTCCATGTTAGATATATCCTGACAGAACATCTTACCATCTTTATCTCCATGTTACCCTGATCCATTAAGTCTACTAGAGAATGTTGAAATTTCCAAAACACATATTGAGGAAAGAGGGCTTAGAAAATTTTAGATTGACAGTTCATGTTGATGGCAAGAGGGATAGAGAAAAGTATCACATGACCTACCTAATGAGCGTTTGTAAATGGTTGGAAGAACAAACATTAGGAGAGACTGCAAAAAGACAAACTTTACTAAGAGCTACAAAAACAGGAAGTTGTGAAGAGCTATGGTCACCCACATCCTGAAGGGACATAGCATATAGAACAAGATATCATCATTTGTTTGGGTAGCAAAACATAATGTTTTATAGCACAGTATAATTAATATAAGATAAGGTTTCCCCAATCATGTGCATGTAAATACCTTCACATGTTGGCACTGTTTTGAGTACAGGTTTTGGAATCAGCTTATTCAGTTTAGTCTAGAACACGTATGTTTACCTTAGTAGGAAAAACTTTTTTATCTAGTGTAATTCTAAACCAAATCACTGCAGTTCTATTATATTGTAGCTCTTTTTTTTTTTTTTTTTTTTACTCCTGAGGATATTGAAATATCAGCTCATAGAATCCCATTGTACAAGTCAGACTTGGTGAGATTTATATTATATACCTAGTAAAAGTTTTCTTTATATTTTTATGTTCAGATTTTGTGACCATAAAATTACATTTTTTGAAAGTACTTTTAAATGATATAGCTAAAATTCAAAAATTGTTCTTAATTTATTAATGACTAATTAAGTCAAGACAATTTTAGCTTAAACAAGCAACAATTAGATAAAAAGTTAAAGCAGAACCAACCAGAACAAGGCCTCCATGTTTATTCCTCATAAAAGCCTTTATCAGAAGGAGAATCCAGATGTAAGCTGCAAGCTTCAAAAACCTACTATCTAAAGTAATAAAAACGACTTGTTTGCATTTGCCAGGAGTAGGAAATAAACCAAATTGCCCTTAAAAATATTTTTAGTCTGTTTGTTCAAGGGTCCACAGTAAAGACCAATTATTGAAGGGCCAGTAATTTCTGGTGTATGGCCATATCACATTGAAACATCAGTTGTCATCTGATCACCAAAGTTAAACAACTGAATAGGTGACTGTTTGGGAATACCAGGTGATGTAAACTTGGATTTGCAGGTGGTGTGAGGGAGAGGTAAATGCTGGGGGAACAACCTCCAGGGGCTTAGTTTAAAAATATAAATCCCAACCAAAGGCAAATGGATTTTATCACCCCCCCCCCCCATCCCCAGTGAAAAAAACTGTAAGTTTATATAGAACTCAATGGGCAGAACCCATTTCACCTGCAAGTGGAACAGGTCAACTTATTAAAGCATGAGTTTACATTAGCTGAAGGCTATCAATTCAATACTTGTGCTGGGTAGTAAATATCCATTTGAGCTTTTTAACAACTTAACAGCAGAAACATGATACACAGATTAAAAGGTAATATCAGAAATTTCTCAGAATTGGTTTAAAACATGTACGCTATTACTTTAGTAAATAATTTAGTTCCAATATTATATAAATTTGGCTAACATACCCTGTAAAATAGCCTCTTTGGGAATGTACACAGCAATTTCAAAGCTTCCTTTATCCCCAAAAGAACTTCTTGAAGGCCTTCAAATATTGCCTGAATTTCCATTTGAATTTTATCTCTGGTTTTGAAGTGGTGCTCCTTTAGCATCAGTTTAATTTCAAAGAACACATTGAATTCATGAGGTATAAGTTTTTCCACACTTTCTGGTATTTTGCTGGCTAGTTGCTATTAACATTCATCATCTCAACTGGCCTTGAAATGTGCAGGCCACTCAAACGCCTGTGTTTGAAATAAAGAATGTTTGCCAGAAACCTGACAAATCATTTCTAGAGTCTCTGTTGCTGATTTGTTGATTTTCACACAACTTTTAATGCAGGCACGTTGCTCAGTATTGTTAGCTTTATGCTCTCTAATGCATTTAAAAGCTGAAAATGCTATGAAAATATTTTTTAACAGATAAAAAAATGATCTAGTATTATTTTTATGATTGATATGATTCATTTTTGTCTGAAATTGCTGCCAATACTTGTGAATTGTGATTAGCTATGTTTATTTTATTCTTTGAGCCATGCTTAGTTTTGGCAAATAAAGACTTCTATGCAAAAGTTCTCAAAACCAAATTATATAAATAAAATTGTATAATATTATTAAATATTTTTTGATATTTCATATATATTTTCAGTAAGTCAGTTAAGTGCTATATATGATAAACACTTGTGTGATTATGTCTCTTTCGATTCATAACTGACTAAGCAGAAGACTTTCCTGCAGTAAGCTGCCATTTTTTTTCTGCAGTAGACAGTTTCCAACTAAGGCTATAGAACCCAGTCTGTCCTGTTATTCAACCCATAGATGGGAGGAGAGATGGATTTCCCAAGGGTATTTGCACATGAGTGAGTTTAACAAACTTGAATGTAATTTGAATAGTTCTCTAAGTTCTCCCTTACACCACACCCCATATTGTCAGTAGTTGTAGGGGAAGAAAAGTAGTCTCCACTAACAGTGTAAAAATTCCAGAACTATCAGTCTGATTAATCATGCAAATAAAGTGATGCTGAAAATCATCCTAAATAGACTAATGCTCCAAGCAGAACTTATTGCTGAAGAACAGGCTGGATTTCAACATGGAAATAAACCACAGAACATAAACCAACAAAACCTTTTCTATGCCTCATAGGCCTTTGACAGAATGTGGCACAAAGCATTGTGGGCAAAGAATGAATAAATATCACATGGATAAGTTGATCCATAGTATCCAGCAACTGTATGATGAGGCATGCAGTACATTACTGTTCCAAGGCTCCATAGTAAAAGGATTCCATGCATCAGTCAGAGCATGACAATGCTGTCTTCTGTCCCCTACACTCTTTAAGATCTTCCTTGAATTCATCCTGAGTGATGCTTTTGAGGGACACCAGGGTGCAGTCAGCATCACAGGTCACAACATCAAAAGATTTTGCTTTGCAGATGACAGATGGTCTGACTGACAAAGAAGAACACATCAGTCTAATGAAACCTCCTCCAGATATGGCATGGAGATGAATGCAGATAAAAACAAATTCATGATGAACAATGAGAAATGGCTTTTTAGCAAGATTATGGTCATGTGAATTTTGTACATTAACAGCAGAATTACAACAAAGAATCTAAGCATCAGAAATTAGATGCTATATAAGCAATGCTAAGCATCACCCATGTAGACTGGATTACAAATGATGCAGAGTAAGACACCATCAAACAAGAAACAGGTCTATTGGAAAACTTCATACATACCATCAAGGAGGGAGAGTAGAAATGGTATGGATGCATCATAAGAACCAACCATATATGCACTGCCATCCTACAAGACCTTAGACAAAAGAAGATAGAGGAAAAATGGAGCAACAGCATCACTGAATGGACTGAAAGATCATTCAAAGCAACTCAGACATTGGCAGAGAAATATGGAAGGAGCTGGTTTGGCTCTTCTACACAGCAACCCTATGATCACATCAGGTCATGGAATGGATGACAACATTGATATTTTGTCCTGAAAATGTGAGAATTATCTTTTTTGGAATATTCAGATAGAAAAAAAAAAGACAAAATACTTGCTCTTTTTTCTTTTTTACATTATTTTCATTTATTTTTATTTAAAGAAGCTGTCTTGAAATTGTTTGGGTTTTCAATTTCAAGATCTAAATATATATCATATGTGAAAAAAAAAAGAAAAGAAAATTAACATAAAAAATCCATGTATATCAATGAAAAATGAATTGTTCTTGTTTTTGAAATGAGTTTACTCTGGTCAGTCTCATATCTTCTATCTTTTATATATAAAATTTTGTGACTTCCATTCGTCCATCCATCTGTCACACCCTCTAAAATAGCCATACATTGACCAATCAAAACCAAATTTGGGGGAGCAGTGTAAACCAGTATGGAGGTAGAAAGTACAGTCAGTTTTACTTGGATCTGAGCATGGTACAATAAATTTTCATTAATGTCTTTGGAAAAATTAAAAGTTTTATTACTTAACATACAAAATACAACCACTATTTTAAAAACAATTTAATGATCAAAATAACACATACTTATTTAATAAAAATGCAATATTGTTTTCTTGCATATCGTTTCTTTAAGTTTTATAGACAAGAATCCATTTTCCCGTTCATCCTTTGTTTGCGAGAACTATAAACAAATCACAAAGCCAAACACTTCAAAAAGTTGTAATTTGACTCCAGATTTGATTTAGATCTAGATAAGTTATTTTATGAGCACACCAACACCAAGGGTCATTTCAGGTAGTTTTAAGATTTGTTTTTATTTTGTGTCTATTTTGCAGACAAATTCTCTTATAAGTTGTTACTATATAAGGGTGGGGATGTAATTCGTTTTTAGTTGGATTTTAATTGACTCCAGAAAGAAATATTTAGGCATGGATAGTTGTATGTTGTATGCTCAAAAGTAAGAAATCCTAAGAATTTATTTTTTTCCTGTTTAAAAGGGAAAGAAATTTTCTTAAAAAATATTGTTTTCCTATAAAATCAAATTTCATTGATTGGTTTGTGAAATTGAACGAAACATAGAGTTTGTAAATTTTGACAAAACTTTTAGCAAATAACGTCAACAATACTAAATACTGTGAGGATTACATGCATCAGCATGTTGCAAAAAAATTCTAGTTTACAAAATTACTAAAGATGTAATGTCAATTAAAGTAGATCAGAACAACAAGTTACATATCAAAATATTAATTTGGACAACTGATCAAATCAAATATTCTCCACTTTTCTCCCTTTACTTTCAACTAAAATAAATTATTTAAAGAATTTTATTCTTCATCTAAAGAAGATATTTCAAGAATAACATTACATGCACAAACAATTCATTGCAACATTCATAGCAAATAGTTTGAAATCGTTATCCTTAATTACATTTTGTTGCAGGATATTTGGTAATTTTAAATTTCTTGATTGTGCCTTTGATATAATACAAGATAGTAAATTAAATAAACTAATATTTGAATGATATATTTTTTTTGTTTTTTCAGTGGAGTAGGATTAAATAATTTTTTTAAAAATTTTCACTTTATTAATTGATTTATAATTTTTCTTCATTTCTTCTGCCATCTTTGAAACAAAATCACAGTTCTATCCTCCAACAATCTTTCAGCAATGTTCTCAGGGTTTTATGAGTTTCTGAAGGAACTGACATTTTTTTTTTTTAATAAGAGAATTCTTTTCAGACTGGAATAAATGCTAATCTGATATGCAATATCTGATGAATACAATGGATAAGTGAAGATTCTGGATCCAAGTTGTAACATTTCCTTGGCTATCAAAGAAACATGCAATCTAACATTACCTGAACAGAACAGAAGTAACTTTCTCTTAACTAATTCTAGATGCTTGTTTTCTACTACTGCTTTCACTTGGTTTCACTAGGAGTAGTACTTGTTTGAAGCTATTATTTGGTCTTCCATAAAGAGCTCATAGAAAAGAAAAACTCCTCATCATATCCACACGTCCTGGGTATGATGGTAAACTACATCCGCGTCCTGGGTATGACGGTAAACTACATCCGTGTCCTGGGTATGGCGATAAACTGCATCCAACAGCGAGGTCTCAGATAATGTTTTCAGAAAAATAATGTTGCCAGCTCTAAGTTTTTTTTTTTTTTTTTTTTGGTAAAAGAGTAATGTTGCCAGCTATAACTTTTTTTATTCCATACAAAATAGGCATTTAAAATTCATATAAACTGGATTTGGCATTAAATAACCCACAGTGGTTGATATGCCATAAAACCCAAACAAACAAACAAACAAACAAAAAATCATCATATCCACAACATCTTTGTATGAAAACTTCATTTTGGTACAGTTAACTATAGATCATATCACTTTAACCTAATCTCTTTCATTTTACATTGTTGTATAGTATCCACTTTCCATTACATTTAAGCAGTAAATTGTAGAAATACAGTTCAGCATCTTTCTTTGTATAGTTTATGCGGAAAATACACCACCTACAAAGTGACTAAAATAGCTAACCTGGTGAAAAAGATTTTTAATACTTTATTTAAATATTTGGAGTATAATGGTCATTATTCTCAAGGAATTTCAACTGATCAATCCAACTCTAGTGTATAATTCAACAAGAAATCTCCAGCAGAAAATATTGCAAACCACTTTTGATATGTTTGATCATTGACATTTTTGGTATGGTTGATCATTTACATTAACTTCTCCATGAGCTGCATAAATATCTTTTTTCATATTACAGTCACATATTTACATTTCTTAAAAGTGTATAATATACTGGGAATGTTGTTTATGTTCTAGAAGCAATAGACAAAAATATGCCAATTCTGGTATATTATTGAGAAAGATGCTTGCTTATATGACAGCTGTCACAATATAAACAAAAACAATCTTTTTAAATAAAGTGTATTGAAACCAAACATTTTTGATGTCATCTAACAAGAAAATCAATGAATTTTTTGATCAAACCTTTATGTAAAAATGAACTTATTTATCCAAGTCTGATCTCTTAAACTGTAATCAAAAAGCAATGGCAACCTTCAAGTCTGGAATATCCATTACAGATATCTATCAATTATTGTAGATATATGATAGGGTGTTGATAATTTCTTAGCTTAAAGATGCCTTTACTTCCAAAAATTTTGATGTTTGATCTTTTGGTCAAATTTTAGTGGCTAGGACAAGGACTTTCCAGTGTTTCTCATAATCTAAGCTATCTATTAATCATCTTAATAACTAGACAATTCTGTTCTAAGATTCATAAAAAAAAGTAATAATGATAAAAGTTTCTGCATTACCATGACTAAATTTCTTGGAAATAAGCTGTTATTTTCCCATGTGAACTGATGCTTACAAGTCTTCATTGATATTATAAACAAAATGAGACTACCATTTTGGGACTTATAATGCTATTCTTGGACTGAATGTCTGAGCAGCAAAGAGATTTTTTTTTTCAAAAAAAGAGAATATTAAAAGGATATGTAGACTAAAAAAAGAATTAAAGTCTCTGGGACACATAATGAGATTATATTAGGTTGGTGCAAAAACAATGACGTAATAATGTCGTTTTTTGACGTTAACAAATACATCAAAAAATGACATTATTACGTCATTATTTTTGCACCAACCTAATAATAAGATGTTTTGGAGAACTTAATACATGCAGGATATATTGAGGGTGGGAGGGGCAGAAGACAGCAACAAGTACTGGCCTAAATGGGGACAAAGAAGGAGGGAAAAAAATCAAATACTACTTAGAGCTACTAAAGACAGGAAGTTAGGGAGAGCTATGATTGCCTATGTCATGAAAGGATACAGCACATTAAAAAACATTGCTATGCTCTGTTTATCACCCCATATTTAGGGTTATGACTTTTTTGTAACCCTATGTACCTGTGTTATAAATCAATGAACTGTTGTTCAAAAGTAATAAAAATGGCATTAATTTATTTTAGTTCTTGAAAAAAGTCACCCCAAGCTGAAAATTTAATTTTACCATGTTGACAATAAGGCTAAAAATCAAAATATTTTGCAAACTTATTTTTCAATTTGTTAATGATGTAATTGGATAGTACTTATATATTTTTAGCTTATTTGACAGTTTATAGCTATAGCATAACATACAAACTTACAAATAAATGAAAATGTTCTAGAAGGTTCTATTAAGTTCTAGAAAGCTCAAGAAAGTTCTAGATCTCAGAAATTTCATTTTTTCCATTTCACTTTTTTAAAAAAATAAACAGAATTAAACCTTTCTTTATTATTTTTGAGCAAATGTTCATCTTGAATTAAAATACAGGAAATCAATTATTTTTTAAAAAAGTCAAAAAGCCATAACCCAAATATATATATATATATATATATATATATATATATATATATAATATGTGTATATATATATATATATATATATATATATATATATATATATATATATTTATATATATATATATATATATATATATATATATATATATATATATGTATATTTAATAAAGCCAAAAATGTTTATGAAATAGCCTTAAAAGATAGTGGATTTTTCACAACACTCACATAGTACAAAAAAGCATACAGGAAAAGAAACAAGATATGGTTCAACCCATTGTACAACAAAAACGTAAAAACAAATGTAAGGAAAAATATTCATTAAAGTCATACACAAACACTCCCCATCACCAGTAAGGACTCTCTACAAGATATTCAACAAAAAAATGGTATCAATCAACTACAGATGCACCAAGAACATGACACAAATAATAAAAAAGCACAACAGGAAAACAACCAACAAACCACCCACACAAATCAAACCCATGTGTAAATACAGAGCAAAGAACAAATGTCTCTTAAATAGCAATTGCTTGCAGAACAATGAAATATACCAAGCCACTGTAAAATCAGTAGATATATATAGGAATAATTGAAAGACAGTGGAAACAAACTGCACATACCAAACATCCTTTACGAAAAAGATTTTTTTGTTTTATTACAACCAGCACTCACTGTGCACTAAGTTTTATATATATATATATATATATATATATATATATATATATATATATATATATATATATATATATATGTGATAAAGAAAAGAATAATAAAAAAATTGTTGGGAGTTTGTTAGATTTGATCAAAATTGCTTTGGAAAACTTAAACTCAACCTCAGTATCTTGTAAGAGTAATCACATAAATGCATCATGATGAAGAATTTTCTAAAAGCATAGTGGCATAATCATTAAAACACTGGCTTTGTTTTACGGAGAGTACTTAAGACAAAATTTGTTTCTTTATATTTAAGCAAAACATGTAATGGGTCAGATATATATAGATATTTTCAAACATAACTTAATTCAACATAACACTAAATGTGTTGCTGGGAAGTCTATTCTGCATCAGGTTTCTAAATAAGGAAAGCTTGTCTGTTTAAACTGATTTGTTTCATATAGCTTATCAACCTTTTGCAGGTTATTTAAAGCTGGAAAATATTATTAGAATGTAAGAATGTTTGGAGATAATAATGATTTACTGATGTGAGTCCTAAAAATTAAAGGAGGTGTATTCATACCTTTCCCAAGTCTGTCTATGTGTAAGGGAATATAATGAACCTGACTGGAATTGGAACTCATCACTCCAATTTCCAATTCTGCACCACCCACAAGCTTATAGCACTTGGTATTTCCAAGTAGTCACCCATCTAGGTATTGATCAGGCTCAACATTGCTTAATTTTGGTGATAATACAAGAACTGGTGTTTCAATGTGATATGGCTATAAGCCTTGCCTACTTGAAATATCGACATTTATAATATTGGAAAAACCACTAACCACTAGTGCTGTGGGAAATGCACATAGACGTTATGGATTAAATGTATGTCTGTATGTTTTATTTCTAAACATGTCTATTTATGATTAATGAAGCAATTGTGGCACTGAAATCAGAAGGGTACATTGAAATAGTGAAGGGAGTCTTCTAAAGTTAAACAATGTATTAAGAAATTGGAAAATTTCATTAGAAACAAAAAAATGATTTCTGAACCGCTATGTAATATCATCAATTTTCCAATATGGCAGTAAATGCTGGACAATTTCCTCACAAATGAAGAGGAGAAATAGAGCAAGAGTGATGTGATTCCACAGGAGAATGCTGAGAATACCATGGATGTAAGCAACGAGCGAGTTTTAAAAAAATGAGAACAAAAGGGATACTCATATTTAGAATTAGAAAATGTTGAAATTTCTAGGGCACATATTGAAGAAAGAGGGCCTGGAGAAATTGATACTCACAGACATATTGATGGCAAAAGGAGTATAGAGAAACAGTGAGTAAGCTGCCTAACAAACTTGTGTAAATGTATAGCAAGACACAAAGTGGGAGGGATTGTAAAAAGACAAACATTGCTAAGAGTTACAATGTACAGGAAGTTGTGGAGAACCATGATTGTCGTTTATGTGCTGTGTCCCTGGGGCACAACCCATAAAAGAATAGGTAGAAAATGTAATTTATGCCCCAAACTTTATATGAAGATTTTATTTTTCCCGATTGGTTGTTACTTTAATATCAGATATGATCAATAAATCATCTGCAGAATATAATTTCAATGAATCATTTGATATATGACAGTAAATTATGCATTATATATTAAGGTTTATGATGTTGCATGCAGTTTACAAACTGCTTCTTTGTGGAACTAACTCCCAAGAGGATGCTTTTTCAACTACTACAATGTTAAAGTCTAGTGTTAACCATTATCTTTTCCACATATATTCATAAACTGTGCCTTTTACCTCTAACTCTTAACACTCACACAAAAAACTCTTTCAATAACTCTCTACTTTGAGTGGATCTTGGGCCTTGTATAAAGTCAAGATTAGTAAAATCTAATGATAAGTGAAGTATTTCTGTTACACAAAATTTATTTTTATTATACACTAATGGACTTGGACTAGTGCCAGAAATTTTGTTGTGAAAATGCTTCAACTGTTGTATACCCCAGGCTTCATCAGGAATTTTGAACTAGGATCTGTTATTTACTCTACAAGCATAGATTGTTCTCATTCCACTGTCCCACAATTTTCCACTCTCAACTGAATAAAGGATTTGGCTCAAAATTCCCTGAAGGTTACCAATTATGACAAATACCTGAAGAAGGCCAGAGGGTACAACAGCTGAAACATTGTGATGATAAGTCAAAATAAGGACATAAGTCTGAATAAATCACTTTATAATAATGATAAATTCTCATCTCAAAAATTCAGATAAAATTATTTTTCTATATAATCTCTATCTTTGTCAATGCACTTAACCCTAAGTGAAAATTTAAAATATGTTCAACTATGGACTTATTGATCTAATTTTGTAGACTGGAGTTTTCATATGAATGTTGTTAACTGCTTTGCACTTGTATCAATCAAATTTTCATTACAATTCCACTTTTCTTGTATCAAAAATAAACTTTTATTATTTACACAAATTTTACAATTGTCCTCATTTTTGTTGTTGTTATCACAATGTTTCTGCTGTTGTGTCATCAGAACTGGGTAAACATTCATTTTGTAGATTTCAAGTTTTCAAATTATATTCATAAAGTAAATGTAATATGAAAATAAATTTTTTACTCCAGTTTGCTTGACTGACATGATGTTTAATTGGAGAGAATAATATTTGGCAAAAGATGTTAACATTTTAGGATGTAGAAGAAAGAGAGAACTTGCTGTCATTGAATTTCAACATACATTCCATTGTCCTAGGAGTAAAGATTTTCAAGTAAAGAAAATTATTCTGTAAAAGATGGCAACTTTCCTACCTAGGAGGATACAGTTTATTTCTGAGAAAAGTCCTTCTTTGATGACCAGTCACTTATGCTATGAAATCAATTTTAGTAAATCTCATAATAATCAAATATGAGAAAGACAATACAAAAATTGTTCTACCATTCTTTTTTATCTCTGAATTTGCATGTGTGAATATATATATATTAGGTTGGTGCAAAAATAATGTCGTTTTCTCACATAGTAACATATGTGAGAAAACGACATTACTTTTGCACCAACCCAATATATATTCACACACACACACACTTTGTGTGTTTCTTGCTATATCACATTAAAATATCGGTTCTCACATGATCACCAAAGTTAAACAATGGTGAGCCCAGTCAGTACCTAAATGGGTGACTGTTTTGGAATACTGGGTAAGCTTGGATGTGCAGTTATTATAATGGATAACAGCTCAGAATTGGGAATTAGAGGGCTAAGTTTCAATTCCAGTTGAGTTTACTTGGGGGAAAGGTTTGAATCTGTCTATTGTCCTCCAAGCTATGGGTTAATTAGTATTATTAGTAAATCATATGATCTCAAAAAAAGATTTCTTATAATCTGAAAATATTTTCTGTATTTAAATAACCTGCAAAATTTTTAGAAGTTGTAAGAAAAAATCAATCAGTCATAGAGAATTTGTGAGTATACATATGAACATTATATATATATATATATATATATATATATATATATATATATATATATATATATATATGTATGTATGTATGTATATATATATATATATATATATATATATATATATACACGTTGTATCAAAAAATATTTTCAAGCATTTTTCCTCACACCAAAACAAGGACAAAAGTCCATATAAATATATGCACAAGAATCTTTCATTTGTGAGTTATTAAGTTTTATTATTGGTCAGGTGTATTAGTTGATCTTGGTTCTTCTTTGGTCCATAGTTTGTGGTGCCATGAATCCTGTCTCAGCAATGCTATAATATATAGCAGCAAAAGGTTGCATGACTCGGCTGCCTTCAGTCTGGAAACACAATCTGATACAGCTGTGAAGCCTCATACATTACCATTCATGCAGCCTTATGTAAAAAATCATATCTGCCTACTCACGATATGAATATTCTGCCATTGTTAAATGGAACCCTTCTCAGTTAACTCACTACTACACACGTTAAATTTTGAAGACAGACTAGACACAAATATACATGAATGGCAAATGTAACGTTATCTGCATGGCAACACAGCGCCATCTATTGTAAACTTTCTTTAAATTTAATAACTTAAAATGAAGGATTTGTGAATATGTTTATATTGACATTTGTTCTTGCCCCTAAAGTTTGTAAAAGTATTTTTGATACTCCCTGTATATATATATATATATATATATATATATATATATATATATATATGTTCTACCTTCCCATCACATCATTTTAATCATTTTACAGTTCAATTGTAAAGTGTGATACTATGTAGTTAGAATGAGTGAAATATTGGAGGCAAGGATTAATCACCATGTTCCTGACAATATTTACAAGGGTAAGGTGGACACTTTGCATGGGATCATGAACACAAGTTGTTCGCTGACAGTTGAACATTTATTAAGCATCCATCAATGTACATGGTGTCATAACCAAGACATGTTCTCAGTATCCTTGGTTCCACCAGGTCTAAACAACATGGCTGGGACCTACCATGACACTTACATAGTAGCAAACCATGCACATTACCTCCATATTCCATCAACAAGAAGTAAGTTCCTCTCAAACAGCTTCTTCTTGCAAACCACTGCCATGTGAAATAGACTCCCAAGAGGATGTTTCATTGATCTATACAACATTAACCTGTTCAAGTCTAGAGTTAACCATTATTTTCTCCTCCTAACCATATAAACCACCCCTTAACATAACCCTTGAGTCGTCTCTGGACCTTTTACAGGGTGAAAATTACTGTAAAAAAAAGTACAGAAGAAAGTTAATTCTGAAATTCATTTGAAGGTGTTGGAATCTACTTATATTAAGTCCTACCAGCTATCTCTCTCTGAACAGAAGGAGTTGTTATTAAGCTTAAATGTAATTTGCTTCTAACTGATTTATATTTAGCGTATAAAATTAGGTCTTTGGTGCTCATTTTAAGCATGTGCCCATTTTTCATCCTTGACTGTACTCTGGCAAGAGAGGATCAAGAAAATGGTTAAGCTGCTTTTTAGTTAATGGTGTTTCATATTTCATTATTATATTTTTACAGTAATGTGTATTTTTTTGCAACCCCACTTTTTTTTTAATTTTTCTTCTCATTTCAACCATTTTTTAATTACTATCATATGATGGTTGCCCACTAGCTGCACAAGAGCAACCTCCAAACAGACTATGACCAATGAGGTGATTCCCCTCCAATCTCTGTAAGCTCCATATGTAACCACATGATTCTTTATATTCATTCATAGCTTACATAACACTGTGTCAAAGTTCAGCATCAGACAGTTTTGACTCAATGACAAGAAGTAGTTAAGATAAATGGCAGAGGTTGCATCATTGTGATATGATTTAGGCATCAATGACCCCACCAGTGTTTTTACCAACTTGTATGTGACCCAAAAGTCTTCAATATATGTATATAAAAAGATGAAAGGAAAACTTACTTTATTCATATTGTCCTTTTAGAGGTCAGAGATACTCTATTAGTAATTTTTTACACACACACACACATATATATAAAAATAATGTAGCAGTATACTATTTGCAAACTTATGTGTGTATAAGTTATTGTACATATATTTTCAGAAGAAAAGTAGTACAAAAAATATGATCCATGCTTTTGACTTTTTAAAGTCATTATCAGGGTAGGTAGAGGCAATTGATGAGTTTTGTAATATGTTGTGAGCATTGTAGACAAAGTGTGTTATGATGTAAGCAAGGTCTGATGTGCGTGTGTGTTTTTATACATTTAAGGATACAGGCTCTTAAGTTGTTTTTATCTCTTCAAGTTTTTGCATTTATGAGTATTGCTTTAAGGATCATAAAAAACTTTCTGATGATGACTTAAGAAACTTGAAAGTTCAGACCATATTTCTTGTACTTTTCTAGAACTATGTACAATTTCTTATGGAATTTCCTCCATGTCTCAGAAAGATTATTCATAATTTGGAAAAGTTGATCAATAAAATTACTCAACACAAAATGTTAGCTGTTTTTTATAGTATTTGCCTTAAAGAACATTTTCTGCCTAGATGCACAGAATATATATATATATATATATATATATATATATATATATATATATATATATATATATATATATAAGCAAATAAAACAGAGAAAAGGAAACAAACGATTTTTGAAAGAAAAGGAAACACAAAATTGTTTCTGCTAATGATGAACATGTCTTAAAAAACATTTTCTTTTCTTTTTTGCTTTTGGTATTTTGAATATTTTGGGATGTGACAAGGTGGGTTATTGAGGCACCTTCAATAATAATCTATTTCATGTGAATTCCTATAGAATATCTCCCCATTGTTTACTTTCCATATATGAAGTTCTAGCAATTCTTGTAGGATTCATGGAAAAGGATCAATTCCTTTGTTGTCATCTTGCATTTGCAAACTCTGCTTTGAGAGCTTTGAAGGATCAAACAATGCCTGGTTCGGTAATCAATGGTCCGATTTCCAACGAGTAGACAGTCATGTATTGTAAGATTTCCTCTGGATGTCAATTGATACTCATCTACTTCGTTTTCGAATACAAACAAAGAGGCAAGTATTTCAATAATATGCTTACTGGGAAAAAGGTTTTGAAAGCAATAAATTTAATAGTACTTTGTATTTTAAAATGTGCCATGTCCCTTCAGGACTTGCGTGATCATAGCTCTTCACAACTTCCTGTGCTTTGTAGCTCTTAGTAAGATTTGTCTTTTTACTGTATCTCTGTTATATTCTGTGCTAATAGGAATATATACTTGAAAAACTAGATGGATAAAATAAGTAAAGGTTTATTGTAAAAAACCAATACAATAAGAATAAAAGTACAGTTATACCCTAGGTCATTGCAAGTTACTCCATTAGTGAGTGCTACTATTGGAAGGTCAGTAGTTCTCGCGTAAGTCTGAGTCATACTCAACAGATCCCAATCAGACTTCTGTAGTCTGTTGCCTTACAGCTACTTATATGTAGTTACTACTTATAGTGTAGTCACTTGTGGGTGTGACAGATTCTATTACATCAATCACCTCACAAGCTCACTACGTAGGTTATTTGAGGCTTTCTTCACCTCTCACCTTCAATATGTCCTGTGAGTGCCAAATTCTCCAAACTTTCTTTCTTCATTATGCACTCTAAAAATTTCATCTCTCTCTTTCTGATTCTGAGTATTGTTTTTTTGTTTCATCACTACTTCTACCTGTTAATTTCTATTGCCCTATTCATCTGTAAGGAGACTGCTCAGTATTCACTGCCATACAGGAGGAGGACCAATATTACATAACATTTCAGCACTCTTTGTTTCTAATGAAATTTTCCTGTCTCTTAATATTTTGCTTGTTTTGTTTTTTTAAATCATTTCACCCCAAGCAAGGTGGGAATACAACTAGTATGCAGGGACTTACATGAAAGTGAAAGTGAGAGAAAATACTGAGTGTAGGGTGGATTGAGGAAAGGACAAAAAAATAAACAGAATTCAAGAAGATAGAAGATAGCAATTGATGTTGAATTTAAATTTTTGAAGATTGCATTTTTCAGGAAAGCAAGTAAATGAAATGGAGATCCACAGGTTGGAAGTGTGAGAAAACAAACTATTGGAGTCAAAGTGGTGGTTGCATTTAACTATTTTAGCAGTAAAAGAGCGGGACCTAGATGCCAATCTAGTAGCATTCTTAAATTCATGTAGTTGGGGCACCAGAGAAAAAAGCTCCTCAGAGCAATTGTCATGAAAATATTTGTAGAAAAGACAGAGAAGAAACAACCATATATTTAAATTTTCATACTTGATCAAATTCATAGTCCACATTTTGTGCCATTCCTCCTGCTGACAACCATACAATTGGCCTTCTTACAAATGATATTTTGTAGCCCTCTTATCTCACTTTCCTTTGCTATCTTCTGTAGGAGTTCCTGAAGTTTTCTTTGTATGCCTGCTATCAACACTCTGTCATCTGCATATCTTATGTTAAGATTGTAGCAGCTATTAGGTTGGTGCAAAAATAATGTCGTTTTTTTTTACATTCAACTTCAAAAGATCATAACTCCTTTCATAATAAACTTTATTAATCGAAATAAGAACCATTAGAATCGACACATTTTTGCCAACGAGAAACAAGTTTATTTATCCCATTAGCAAAGTAATCCGGAGTTCTGGAAGCGATGAAGTCATTGAACGCCGATTCAGCATCATCTCGGCTTTTGAAGCATTTTTCGTGCAGGAAGTTGTCGAGATGCTTGAAAAAGTGATAATCGGTGGGCGAGAGGTCCGGTGAATATGTTGGATGAGGCAGAGTCTTGTAGCCCAATTCGTTCAGCTTCTGCAGGGTCAGTTGAGCGACATGCGGGCGAGTGTTGTCATGGAGGAGAATTGGTCCCTTCATATTGACCAATCTCGGGCACATACGTTGGAGCTTCTGGTGCATTTCGTCAATTTGTCGGCAGTACTTCTCTGCCGTAATCGTTTCGCCCGGATTCAAGAAGCTGTGATGGATGAGACCGGCCGCAGATCACCAAACAGTCACTATAATCTTTTTTTGGTCCAATTTCGGCTTGTAGAGCTTCTCCGGCATCCAACCACTGTGCTGAATGTCGCCAGTTGTCATAGAGGATCCACTTCTCATCACACATCACAATCCGCTCAAGAAATGGGTCGTTTTTGTTGTGCAGAAGGCGCGTAGAAGACACCTAAAAATGACGATTTTTTTGATTATCGTTCAATTCAGGTGGCACCCATTTATCCAACTTTTTTGACTTCCCTATTGGCTTTAAATGGTGAACGACTGTTGAGTGGTCGACCTCGAGTTGAACAGCAACTTCTCGTGTGGTTTTGCGAGGATCGGCTTCAATTAAGGCTTTCAAATGTTTGTTATCAACTGTAGTCGGCTGGCCACGACCATCTTCATCTTCAAGGCTCTCGTCACCATTGCAAAATTTCTTGAACCACCGTTGTGCCACACGTTTGTTAGTGGTTCCTGTGCCAAACGCATCATTGATAGCACGAGCTGTCTCGGCAGCTTTTCGGTCTAGTTTGAACTGGAACAAGAAAATTGTGCGGATTTGAATTTTGTCCATGCTGTTGAAAAGCCTGCAAAAAAATGAATGAAGAGATTGAGAACGGTAACAAATAACACAATTCGATAGAGTGAAAAATGCACTTCAAAATGATATATAACATGGCTATATATATCAATGAATTAATTCAGAAATCATATATAAAAGTAACATATGTGAGAAAACGACATTATTTTTGCACCAATCTAATAATAATGAATCCTGGTAGGACTACTGATTCTTTCAAGACAAATTTTAATAATGTAATTCCTATTTTGAGCTTAGTCCTTGTGAGATACTTCCATTAGTTTAGTAGTAATATTTTATTTTTAATCAAAATTGCTCCATGCAAGGCAGTAATGCAACTAAAATGCAAGGAGTTACAGAGTGTGGAAGAATTAGGAACAGAAACATTAATGATGAGCTGTAAGAGAAGATAGTAATAAAGTAGAAAGCAGATAGAGATTGACATTGCATTTAAATTTTTGCAGATAAAGTTGGCTGGAAGAGAGTTCCACAAGCAAGAAGTGCAAGAGAAGAAACTGTTAGCAGAGAATTTGGGGTTATATCTAGCCATCTCAACTGTAAATTGATGCAATCTGGAGAACAGTCTAGTGCTGCACTTAAATTCAAAAACTCTAGGTACCATAGCAAAGAGCTCATTTGAACAATTACCATGAAAGTATTTATAAAAAAGACAGAGTCAACCTTATGGTGGTGGGAAAGTGACTGGAGCTGAGCCGCCAGATCAGGACCAATAATATTGCAGATTCTTTTTTGGATCTTATTAAGGTAAATAGCAGGGGCACTGGACCATATGTGGCAGTAATATTCTAAGTATGGGTGAATGGTAGACTTATAGATATGTAAGATAGATTCCAGGGAGAAAAATTATCTTGCCTGACATAGTGAACTGACATTCTTAGTAGATGACCTGACAATGGATTCAATATAATCTTTCCACTTAATATCAGCAGAAAACATGAGTCTAAGAAGTTGTAATGAGTCACTTTCCTGGAGGATAGTATCTGAAATGGTGAATTCTCTCATAACACTGGAATTTAGGCTTTCTGATAAATGCTACTGTAATAACAAATATGCTACTTTGGGATCATCTTATCTGACCTAACACAAAACAAATGAGTACCTTAGGCAGTTCCTTATCAATAGTTATAACATCATCCACTCACTATTGTGAACATGGTGAGTTTTTTCTTTATTTCAATCTGCTTTTCATCTGAATTTACCATAACCTGAGCATGTGTTACAGTATAAATATTCTCTAATTCTTCATCCCCAAGGCTGAATCACCTTCATTCCTTAGTTATTCCTTTAGTAAGAAGGCCATTCCATTCTGAAACTTTCTTCCAAGACTCCAGTGTGGATACTTCCCTTAGCAGTACAGTCTTAACCTGTTCAAGTCAAAGTTCAATCATTACTTATCCACCATATCCTCCTAATCTTCCCTTTCTACATTCCTCTCTTTATGTTTGCGCAAGCAGTGTGAAAATGGAAAAGAGACAAAGAGTCTTACTTGTAATAATTCCCAAATGGGAATTTGAGTTGCTGGAGGATTCCTCTGTGCTTCTGGAGAAGCCATGTTTAGGACTCCCAATGGAAATATGAGTGGGCCGGATTTATCTTCTATGTCAAGAGCAAGGATAATGTAGTATCATATGCAAATGAGAATGACAACATAAATAGAGAGCAGAGAGTGAACGTACGTCATTAGTCAGTGAACCTGTTTGCTAAATGTAATGTGAAGAACTGTGATATAACTGATACTACCCAGAGAAAAATACACAACATAACAATAGCATTGCCGATACAATCCTTGAATGTGCTGGAAGATCCAGAACATATAGAGACATGGATCAGAACTTTTGCTGCATTTGCAAGAGTAAAAAAATTAAGAGACCCCAGGACCAAAGGAGGAGAAACAAGATAACGGGTTTATTTCTTGCTACTGCTGGGTGTGAAGCAGTGAAGAAATTTTTGACAATGTGTTACACAAGCAAATTAGAAGAAATGACATTTAAAGAAATTGTCACTTATAAAAAAGAACATAAGACCAAAGAAAAGATTGGTTGTTGCTGAAAGAACCAAGTTTTTAGAGACAAATCAAGAACCAAATGAGTTCATTATACAATACTTACATAGATTAAAAGAATGTGCTAAGTACTGTGAATTTGAAAAGTTGGGAACTCAGGAAATGACCATAGAAGATGAATTAATTCTTCTCAGAATAATTGAAGATTTGCAAGACCAGAACCACAAACCAAAAATACCGGAAGGTTTACAAATTAGTAACATGAGTTTTGAGGCTAGTGTTGAATTTTTACAACAGTTGATTAGAGAATTTAATCAACCAAAAGAAGAATTCAAGGCATACAGGATGAGCATGACCATGTCTATAATTAAATGTAGATACTGTGGAACAAATCACAAGAGAGACAAGTACAAATGTCCTGAGTTTGGAAACGTATGCTCAAATTGCAAAACAAAAGAGACCATTTTCAGAACTTTGTAAATATGAAAAGAAAATAGAGTACAAAAAGTATAAACCACCTCTGAAGAAGAGGCTGAAATATTTACAGTGAATACACAAGAAAGAAAGAGAGAAAAAATAAAGATAAATGGCCAAATATTTAACGTGCAAGTCGATACAGGCAGTGAAGTCACGTTGATACAAAAAATTTGGGGGTCAAATTGGGACAGCCTAAATTAAAAAAAACAACATCCAACTGAAGAAGTTTGATGGAATGACTATAAAATAATGGGTACATTTTAAAGCAATTTTGAAATGGATACGTGTTTTGAAATAATTTCCATTACAATTGTAGAATGCAAACAAGATCAAGGATTAATAGGAATTGATGTATTAAATGTGGATATAGCAAGATTAATTAATTCCATGGAAGCACGAAAATGAAATTGGAGTGTTAAAAGTCTATAAAACAAGTATTTGACTAAAAGAGAATTATTACCTAAAATATATAGAGTTGAGATAAGTTCCAATTCATATCCTACCTTTGGTGGTGGCCAAGTTAAACAAAAGGATACAACAAGGCATACTAGAAAGAGTAACTTAAGGTTGTAGCAATTGGTCATCACTAATAGTAGCAATAAAGAAACCTGACAGAGATTTAAGGATTTGTGGTGATTACAAGATAGGAGTAAATCACCAGATATGTTCAAACTCTTTTCCATTTCTAAATATTGAAACTGCGAGCCACAAGTTAGCAAAAATGGAACACTTTGCAAAAATGGATCTCAAGGCAGCATACAACTGAATAGAAATCGATGAAAAATTTAAAGAAGTATGTTCGATAAACACCCCTATAGGCTTCCTAAGATGGACACATCTACCATTTGGAGTAAAGACGTTGAGTCATTTTTTTCAGAAAGCGATTGAAAGAGTCTTATTAGGAAAAATTAAAATATGATAATATACCAGGATGATACATATGTAAGGGCAAAAACTAGAGAAGAATTGAAATATAAAACAGAGCAAATTTTAGTGAGATTGAACAAGGCAGGCATGACTATAAACAGATAAATGTAGTTTTGAATGCAAGAAGATATCATATTTAGGATATCATATATCAAAAGAAGGCATATCACCTAACAAGAAATTAACAAAGAAAATAACAGAAATAGCTTCTCCAACAAATAACAAGGAGTTAGAATCCATTTTGGGGCTAATAAATATTTATAGTAAATACATTCCAAGATACAGCGAAGTAATAGAAACATTTCCAAAATTATGCAAGAAAAATAATGAATTTAACTGGACACAAGAGAGAACTATCACTTTTGAAACAGTAAAGAAAATACTGAGGAGCAAACCAATAATAAAAGTTTTTGATCCACAAAATGAAGTAACATTAACCACAGATGCAAGTGAAAAAGCAATTGCTGCTATCATATTGCAAGAAGAACACCTAATCATGTACATATCAAGAAGGTTAACGCCAACTGAGATTAACTACTCGAATATTGAAAAAGAAGCATTAGAGATTATATGAAGCATGGCAAGGACATACAATTTTCTGATAGGATAGAAATTCTTATTAAAATTGGACCACAAACCATTGGAATATTTAACCTGAGAAAAAAATTGCCAAAAGTAACATTGTCAAGGATTTTGACATGGGCAATAAAGATGATGGCATTCTTTTTTGACATAATATATATAAAATATCCTTCATGTAGATGCGTTATCAAGATTGCATTTTAAGAATGAAGTAGAAGAAAAACAGGAAAAGTAGGAAGACAAAATAATACACTGAGTTGAATCGGACGTTCTTCTTCTAAATAAACTCAAAATAGAGACAGAGCAAGACCCAATATTAAGCAGAATAGTGGAGAGAATAAGAAATAATATATGGAGCAATTGTTTGATGACAGAGTAACCCTTTAAAGAAATGAAGCACAAACTAACCATAAAAAATGGTGTAATATGCAATGGAGATAAAATTGTATCTCCACAAATACTGAGGAGGGACATATTAAAAGGAGTGCATGATGACGTGCATTGTGGCATAATAGTGACACAAAAAAGACTAAAGTTGCAAGTTTGGTGGCCGGGGTATTCAAAACATATAGAGGAGTATATTAAGAGATGCCCAAAATGTGTGGAAATAAAAAATTTCAAGCAAAGAAAAATTCACTCATGGCCCAAAGAAGCAGAGCCATGGGTTAGGGTCCACATGGATCACGCACATATCAAAGATAGGGGATCGTTCTTAGTGGATTCGTATACAGGATGGCCAGAGGTTGTCGGAGTAAAAGACAGAAAAGCCAGCACAATAAAGAAAATACTAAGAACGACATTCTCAAGGAATGGAGTACCCCGACACTAGTCACTGACAAAGCTCCTGAATTTTGCGATGAGAATTTATGTGCGTGGTTGAAACAGATAGGATGTATCCCATACAAGATGCCACCATATCATCCATAATCTAATGGCATTGAGGAAAGAATGGTACAAACGGTGAAAATGGGGTTAAAAGCATTCTCAGCACTTAATGAAAGCCTAGAAGCATATTTACTGAAAATGCTTCTCAGTTATAGATCGATTCCACATGCAGGAAGAAAGCTGAGACCTTCGGCATTAATGGACAGACAAATCAGAGCCTCCATAACTATGTCCTTTTCAACAAAAGAAAAGGTGTGGCATTGAAAGAATAAAGAGGCTGATCCAGATGAAGCAAATTTCCTGATACAAAAAGGACACAACATGGCTATACTAGAGAAAAAGGGACAAAATATAATAGCACATGTGGATCAGTTCAGAAGGAGAAATGAATTGGATGATGCGGAAATGAAAGAGCAAGAGCAAGAAGAGACAGAAAGTTACAAAAATGGAATAGAGAAGGAACTGGAAGAAAGTAAGAATGAAAAGACGGGCAAGAGTGAAGAAAACAAATGAAGAAAGACCAAGATCACCATTAAAAAAAAAAAAGAAAGACAAGAGGAAGGAGAGCTCAGTACAAGATTGATTAGAAATAGTAATAGAAATAACAAGGGTGTCCAGCCTCTTCAATTCAGTGAGGTGTAGTATCATATGCAAATGAGAATGACAACATAAATAGAGAGCAGCAGGTGAACAAAGGTCATTAGTCAGTGAACTTGTTTGCTAAATGTAAAATAGAGAACTGTGATATGACTGATACTACCCAGAGTAAAATACACAACATAACAGATATATTCCTCAAACAGGCAACAGCAAGTCATAGGTTTTATTCTAAAAAGGACTGTAAGTTGGAGAAGAGGAAAACAGCACCATGGGCTTGTGAGATGCCTCACATAGCAATTGTTTTTGGGCGAGACAAGGCTTTACCTGTACTAAAAAAGTAACTGTTCAGTTTGACTCCTGGGAATTGACTGACAGACTAGCCACTTTTGGCACTCTATGGAGTGATATCACTAAGTGGTCATCAGACTCACATGATTTCCTCTCAACCAAATTTAATAATATTCTAAAAATATATTTTCAAATATTTAGCAACATCAGTTGTCATATTCTATTTCATTTGATCTCATTCTTTTATTGTCCTTTCTCCTCGACTAATTTTTCCTCTGATTCTTTCACTCTCAGTAACCCTTTGTATCTTAGTAGATTTATTACCTTGCTTGGGGTGAAAGATTAAAAAATATTCTGTGCATAAACATAAAATTACTTATATATCTGTGCCAGAAGGTGACAATTTACCTGAAGGCATCCTGATTAATTGATATCCTCCTGGCATCAATTCAAACTGGCATAATCTTTTTGCCATATATTATGAACCTTTTATTTAATGTTCATATTTTCTTAATTACAGATGGAAATTTTCCGATGCATGTGAAATTTTCACTTTTAAAAAGTATAGTTTATAATTAAACAGGGTGCCCCACAAAAAAAGCAAAAGCTGGAAATTTGGTAGACTTTATTTAATTCTTGAAATTTTTGTTGCAGTTATTTGAAATAAAAGCAAAGAAATTTAATAGCTTAAAACAGAGCAAAAACACAAATGTTAGACATGGTGTTCAGACTAAAGAATTCTGGCAAAATTTCTTGGCATTTTTTCAGTCCCCAACTTAGATGTTCTTTCTTAAAGAGAACAATCACCTTGCATTGAAAATTTGATAACTACGGCATCCTGGAACAACAAATGGTTAAAAAGTTGCGTTGCATTTAAATTTTTGAAGATCACATTTGACTGGAAAGCAAGAAGTTGGAAAAGAGTTCCACAAGTAAGAAGTGTGAGAAACTGTTAGAATTGAATTTATGTTTACATCTAGAAATTTCAAATGTAAAATGATGAGACCTAGTTGCTAATCTAGTACTGTGTTTAAATTTGTAAAGTCAAGGTACCAGAGAAGAAAACTCATTAAAAAAAATTACCATGAAAATATTTATAGAAAAAGTGAAGGGAAACTATGTTACAGTAGTGGGAATGTGATTGAAACTGAAATGCAAGGTCAGGGTTGATAAGATTGCAGATTCTTGTTTGGATTTTATTGAGAATCTCTAAATACATAGCACCAGGTCAGATGTGGCAGGAATATTCAGTGCATGGGTGAATGGCAGACTTATAAAGTTGCAAGATAGATTTGGGGGTGATATAGTGAAAGAAAAAATCCAGGAAGATATAGGTTGAACAAATTTATAAATTTCTTCAATGCTAGATACTAGTAAACCATTAGTATATTCCTTAAAATGTATTTCATGTTTAGAACACATATAGAAATATTTCCCTATTTTATGAGTGAAAAAAATCAATCTTGCAATAAAAATTAATTCTATTAACTCAATTTTATTACTGTATTTTCATCAAAATAAGAATTCGTTATCAGTTCAAAAGAAAATTAAACTTGATATTCCATGACCTATAAGAGTTGAAAAGATATTCACATTTAAATTTCAACAGAAATGAAATAAGTGATCAATTGAGTTTGTTGGTGATGATAAAAGCTAATAGGCTATTTTATGTGCATTGAATAAAGATGAAGATCTTAGTCTAAACAAACACACTTGCTTCATATCCCAAATATCAAGCCAACCTCCAACCTTACTAGGATTTTTAAAATTTGAACAATAGATGACTCTTTAATGACTGATGAATTTGTCTTGTACGTGACTGACTTTAAATAAATTCATTTAGAAATGTTTAAAATTAGATTTCACAGATTTCAGCTTACATTATGTCCAAGCATTATGGTAAACAGTAAAGTTACTTGAAATTGGACAAAAACTTTCAAAGGACCAATATTTAGCAAACTATAACTTCATTTTCTTTTAAATAATTTCAAAAGCAAAAAAATGGATATGGAAGGTAAATTTCTCTCTAAAGATGCTTTTCAAGGGAAAAAGGAAACGGGTTGTGAAAAGGCTGTAAAAAAAGATAAACTGTTTTGACTATATTTGAGACACATTTAGCCTTGAGGAATGTAAAAGAAAATAAAGTGAATGTCACTGAGATTTCATTGATTCTACTAAAATCACCTGGTTTCCTTGGTTATTCATTCTGATGCTGTCTGTTTTGTTACCGTTCCAACATAAAGACTCATATCTGTCTTTAGTGAGTCCAGTTTTGTCTTCACTGAAAACCATTTTGAAAGCTTACAACAATTTCAGATGTCGACGTCTTTGTTTATCTTTGACAAAACAGTAACAATTCAAACTTGCTAAAATCAGGAACATCAAAATGCTTTCCTTTTAATGCAGAAAATGTCAAAACATGATGAATATTTGTGTATGTACCCTTCTATAGTAGAAACAAGTAGTACGTTCATGGCTACTTGAATTCAAAGAGAAAGCATGATATTGACTTATTTTGTTCTTGTTGTTGTATCAAGGGAAACATGGAGTCTCTCCTGAGGCTCAGGCATCAAGTTTCTTTATTTTGCCTTTCTCCTTTTGTTTGTCAGTCATCTCCCCATTTTTGGTCATTATGAACGTTCCAATCCCTTCCTATGTTAACAGCCCCGCCCTCTAGTCAACTGGCTCTTTGGTACCTTTCAGTCTCTTCTGTTGCTTGTACAAAAAAATGGTCCCACCTCATTCCCTAAAAAAAAAGAAGTATTTCTTTTGAACTCGGAAAAGAAAATTTAGCATTTTAAGAAAGACAACATACACACATGAATGAAACAATATTCCCCATCTCCATATGACCCATTCACAATTCAAATAAACCCCTCTGCCTATTATGTTATTAATTTATTTATCACTATACAGTGTAACCCGGATATAAGAGAGTTGTCGGGACTGGAGAGGAAGTATCTTATATCCGGGTTTCTCTTATATCCGGGTTTGGTCTATTTTGTTTAGGTAAGTATGGCTCTAATTTGGGACCAGAGAACATCTCTCTTATATCCGGGTTTCTCTTATATCCGGGTTACACTGTACTTATTAAAACTGCAAAAAATTAAATAGGCAGATCTTGATATTATTTCTTATGGAAAGTATCTAGAAAATGGAATTATCTAATATTAACTGACTGAACTCCTAGAAATTGAGAATGGATTATTTTTTTGTACCAATTCCTCATATCAGTTCTTTTTATGAAAAGATGACTAGAATACATTGACACTGAATGGAAAAGAATATTCATATAACAAAATTGTAGAATAGAATCAGTTAAGTATGAAAGTAAGAAAGAAGGCATTTCTTTACAAAACAAATTCTCTTTATTTACTCTTAACTTTTTCCAATAAACACTTATTTGATCTTATTCATCTCACTATAAATCATGATAGGATTGTAAGGTCTCATCTAGTAATATATTTCACTGTCTAAGAAACTGAAGGATTGTACCATTATCTAAGGACAGAGTCTGTTGAGGGACTATTTAAAACAGGGGCTGCAATGGTAATCATAATTAAAATTAGATAAGAGGCATTTATTGGACAAGGCTAGATTTGGTAAATTTGAGATTTTTTTATTTTTAAAATATACAAAATATTAATAAATTTAGATATAAAAAATATAGAAAATTTTGTGTAATTATAATTCAATAGATCTATATTTTTAAGCTGACATTATTCAATAATACAGATCACTGATTTTCTCATAAGCCGGCCAAGTACCCATTTGTAAATTCCAGACCCTATAAAGCATAGCTTAACAAAAAAGTGTTTACTAAATGCAATAATAAAATTTCAGTTTTAGGCAAGGTATCACCTATCACCTTTTTTCTTTCAACATCTTCAGAAGGTAATGACTTTGACCTCATCAAATATGTGAGAATTTATCGTAAAATAAAATTAAGTATATAGCTTTTATTGCCATATTACAATACTATGTATGATATTATTAACAGAATCACTTTAAAAAGAAAGAAAGAAGAGAAAACTTATTTCAAAGAAACTGAAGTATTGTACCATAATCTAAAGATAGAATCCATTGAGGGTCTATTTAAAAGAGGGGCTGCAATGATAATCATAAATAAAATTGGATGAGGCATTTATTGGAGGAGGTTAGATTTGGTAAATATCTGCATTATCAGATCAACCAGCAAAGATAGATATCACTTTCAAGAACCTACAGCTCATTAACTGCTACAGAACCACAAGTGCATCTTTAAAATTAGATACTAATCTACATCAGCTGATAATGGACTGAAATAGGGAATTGTGCAAAGTATCGAAAGCTTGCTCAATTTTTTTTTTTACTTGAATCAATTTTCCATTTTATAGACATAAAATACAACATATAGTAATTTTCTACGAATGATTGTTCCTATATTTTACTGGAATATCACTTTTGTCAGATCAACCAAAGTCAAGTACAAACTAATTTAAGAATATTTCTCTTATCTATTGTTCCAGTACCATTTAATTCTTCTCAGAACTTTTACTATTCTTTCAGATACTCATCTACATGGATCCTGTCCTGTGTAGCTCTAAGTAAGCTGTGTCTTTTCAGTATACCCCCTGTAACTTAGGTTAGTTTACTTACTGCTTTCCCCTGTCCCTCTTAACTTCAGTTTGTCCTGTGAATGTCATTATGTGTTCCAGAAATTTCAACAGTCTTTTCCTGATTATTAGTATAAACATCCTTTTTGTTTCCATTATCCTTAAAACTTCCTTTTACTCACATGCTCCACCTATGATATTCTCAGCATGTTTCAGTAGAACAACATTTCTGTTGCCTAAAATCTCCTGTTCATCTATGGGGAAATTGTTCAGCATTCAAGCCGTATAAGAAGACTGAATTTATTTGATGTAAAAGAAGAGCATTTGATAAACAAGTTGGTATTTTGATAACCTTGATACAAAGATTGCATTTCTCGTCTGTTTGGCAAAGACTGGATTCCCTTTAAATAACTAATTAACTTATGTACAGCCATGCATGGAACTTGCACTAATCTTTCTCAAAGCTGGTGTCATCGAGATACTAACAGTTCAGCTTTCTCTTGCATTGGTATTTAACTACAACTGTTCAGAAACAGAACAGTGTTAATGGCCTCTGCATGCATTAATTTGATATACACATATTTTTCTCTTGTAATTTAGTCTAAATTAAAAGGCTTTTTTTTTTTAAATCATTTCATTGCAAGGTAATAATGCCACTAGGATACAGGGGGTTACAGGGAGTGAAATAGAATGATTTGGTGAGGAGAAGTGCGGAAAAGGACAATAAAGAAACAGGGTTCAGGAAGACAGAAGATGGCAATTTACATTGTATTTAATTTTTTGAAAATTTTAGGTGGCACGGAAGCAAGAAATCAGAAGTTCCACAGGTGAGAAGTGTAAGAAAAGAAACTGTTAGAATAGAAGTGGTGGATGCATCTAGCTAGTTCAACTGCAAAATAGTGAAACCTAGTTGCCATTCTAGTAGCATGCTTAAATTGATGTAGTCCAGTCACTAGGGAAAAAATCTCATGAGAAAAGTTGCCATGAAAATATTTGTAGAAAAGACAGAGGGAAGCCACCTCATGTCAGTGAGAAATTGACTGAAATCAAGATGCCAGATCAGGATCAATTAAATAACAGACTCTTCTTTGGTTTTTTTCAAGAATCTCAAGATATACAGCAGGAGTACCGGACCAGTTATGGTAACAGAAGTGCTAAAATGTCAATGGTAATTCCTGCATTTGAATGGTACTGATGGGAATATTAGTCAACTGAATTCACAGAAAACATAATAATTTATCTTATGGCTATCAATCTACATAGAACATATTTTTGCAAAAAAATCTTTCTCCATGGATTTGCATCTATGCTAGGATCCACTATTTTCTGATTTGGTAACCTAAAAGAAAGTAGTGTAACTGAAATAAAGCTTATCCTGTCACAAAAATATGAGATTCTTCAGTGCAGTTGTCAAATGAAAGCACCTGGTGATGTTAAGATCATCATCAATAAACTACAGATGTCAGAAATACAAAGTGTAGAAAAACCAGAAAATAGATACTTAGAGATCAAATGTTCTGACATTTTATTTTATTTTTCATCCTTAGTGATTTTACAAGTCAATCAGGTAAACATTGCCTGATAAGTTTACTTAATGTTTTGTTTCTCATATTATCAAATATGGATTCCTATTTCTTAGCATCTTGGTCAGTTCAAAGGAAATGTCTTCTCTTATTCTGTTTAATTCCTTCTTTAATTAGACATTTGCTTTGACACAAACTAAACTTGAATTTTATATTTATTTTCTTATATTGTAATAATATTATATAGTTTTGTTTTTTCTTAGTTTTTCGTGTATTTGCTCTCTAAATAAAATGGTATTTAAATAAAAGGCAATTTTACAAATAATTTCAGCACTGTTGGTAACAATCAATTGATCTACCAAAAAAATGTTTGTTAATAAACTGTTTTTGTTGCATAACTTAAATCTCTAGTTTATACTAATTTTAATTTTCAAAGTCACAATTCATTCATCAGTATTTAAATACTATTTTATCATTGACATAAAAAACAAGTAAAAGTAATTCAAGAAATCAATAGATTATGGCATTTTATTTGTCAAGTTGAAAATATTAAAAACATTCTATTTCCACTAGATGATCAGAATAGTCTACTATAGACATTTATTCTTTTTATGGTGGCTGTAGTGCAACACAGTTCTCAAGGTCTCTTTGGTACATCTGTTTTCTTTTATGCTTCAGAAGTTAGGGTACGTAAGTATAAGTATTGTACTAATGGTTGAGCTTGAGTCATCCTTGTGCAGAGTTGGAACAACCAAAGGAAAGTTTCTACTCACTTTGGAAGCTTAAACATGGTTATGGGATGTCTGTTGTCTTTTTCTTGGTCCAGAAGTTAGGGTAAGTTAGTTAAAGAATCATTACTATCGTCACACTCATGTCAGCCTTGCACTGAGTTGGAACAAACACAGTGAAAGCTTGTTCTACTTCATAATTTGATGTTTTTGAAACATTTATGCCATGTGTCAGACAGTTATGAGTCCAGTCATCAGTGGACCAAAGAAACTAACTTTCCCCAGTGAGGATGTAATTATCATGTTGTTCATATCTTGGAGCATAGAGGAGAAAGCAAGTAAGTCAGGAAATGTTTGCTTTTTTATAGGTTTCAGAAATGCCACTCTAACAACATTTTTCAAAACTAAGTTGGGTAATCATATTTCCAGTTCATTGTTCTTATTATCATGGGAAATTTTTTTATGCATTAATATTTTATTTACTGATTTTATTTCATTTTCCCACAATACTCAACAACAAAAAATGACTACCTGGCATCTTGCAAAATACCTAAATCTACTAGTAAATATACAAAACTTTGCAAGAAACTAGAGACTACAGTTATCCTCCCCGTCCTGTTTAACTTCAGTTGTACTTCTTCAGGACTAGATACAGTTTTGAATTTATTGTTGGTCTTCTAAACTGGTTGCCAACCATAACTAGAGAGTCCAGTCTATCTTGTTATTGAACCTTCTCTTCTCATATTGAAAGAAAAGTAAGATTCATAACTTTCCCAAGGGTATTAGAGTGAAAGTGAATGTAACATACTTGACCAAAATTCAAAACTTGGTTCACCAATTCCTCATTCTAAGTAGCTAACCTTTACACTACCCAACCATTCTAGTCTTATATAAGAAGCTTATTTCAAAAGTTAAGAATTTCTTTCATATGTAAATATTTGGATGGTTTTCCAAACCAAGTATGCTAAAGAAAGATTGTAATCAAAACAAAGAATTAGAATAGTGAGCAAAATAATTTTTTGTTTTTTAAATCTGTAAATATAACATTAACCTAGAGAAAGTAGGAAAAATTGATCTGCAGAAAGATTTTTTTAAAAGAAATAAAAATCAGGTGAATTTTTTTAACACCATGTCCCTTCAGAACATAGGTTGTCATAGCTCTCCATAAATTCATGACTTGTTAGGAAATATAGTGGAATGGTTTCTGATTACCTTCCCTGCAGTTTGGAATTTAGAGTTTTCTTTCTTTTAGGCTTGATGCCATCCAAGGTGAGAGCTTGCTCTACCTTGTTATTTAATCCATAGCTGGTGGAAAAAGATGAATTCATGTCTTTCACATGTGTATTACTGTAAAAGAGAATGCAAAAGACAAGACCAGAATTTGCAATCGGCTTGTAGGTTCCTTTTTCCGCACTGATAGGTATTGTGTTACCCACATATCAAAAAGTGATTAATTTGAATAAACAATAAAGTCATTTATACAGTATGTGTTTGAATGACAGCAATATTTTTCCTGTATAAGTTATCTATATTTTAAACTCCAGTTCTTGTTATAAAACATTTTTTTTCTTTTTGTTAATTCAGACAATTTACCAAATTAACCAACCCTATATTCAATAAATAGTTTAAAAGTTCAAAGAGAAATAGATATAGTTAATTTGGGTCAGTGGACATGAATATATATTCAGATTTAATTCACAACATGATTGGCCAATCTGTCCATCATATAAGCAAACTTACTCTTTTATAGATAGTTCATATTGTGTAAACTTGCCTAGACAAAATAATTCTTTTTATACTTCTCTTTATTACTTAGAAAACAGTCATTATAAAAATAATTTATAAGTATAAAGAATTTTTAAGTGTTAGTTATTGCCAATTTTGTTGATATTAAGATTAATAATGCTTTGAATTCTATTTCAAATCTTTTTTTTTTTGGCTTTTTAAAAGATTTTTTGGAATTTCCTTTTTTTTACCTTTGAAAGTAACAAAGAATGAATAAAAAATGTTTAAAAATGTATTTTATTTTGACCCCTTTTTAATATTTTTTTAAATACAGAAGATTTTAAAAGCATTTTAAATTCTTCCATCTTGCCTTTTATGCAAAGAACGAAAAGCCAAGATGAATCTTCAAAAAAGAATTTGTTGGCTCAAACAAAAGGCAGAATATTTTGAAGGCAAAAGTAAAAGCACATCGATCCTGACATTGTTTTGCTTATGAAAGAGATTTCTGGCATAATCTGAATTCTGGTGATACTCAATTTTGATGCTAAATTAATCTCTCGTTAGAACAACATTAATTATGCATAATTCTTCATAGTGTCAGGAAGATACAAGGTTCGGGGAGTTGACTATGGCAATGTCTGCTAATCCTGAAGCCAATGTAGGCTCCTGAAACATGAGATCACAACATTGTCAGATTCAAAGTGTAAAGTAATTTGAAAAAAAAAAAATGAAAAAAAAGGCATAACATTTCAAATTCCTTAGAAAAAAGAAGATAATTAGTTGCCATGCCAACCAATATTAAGATTCCAGAAAAGGAAAATGTTTCATTTTTATAAAGAATCTTTTTAATATCTAGGCTATAATGACTTGTAAATTCATTTCTATCATTAAAAGCTCTTTATAGGCCCTCTTTCCTTTATGATTCTTATTTTGATTATCAAACATGAAGATTCTTTGTTATTAACAATTTTATCATTATTGTTTTCTTTTTTGGCTAACTTTTTTTTCCAAAACTTTTATAGAAGTGCAAATAAGGTATACTTTGAAAGTTTCAGGTGGCTAAGCCCAATGACAGTACTATGATTCATAAATTATTTTTGAGAAAAATTATCTAAATGTGCAGGCCAAGGAATACGGTTAGCACTATTTACATTGTTCGGATTATTGCCCTCATCTTTATTGTCAATGTTTTGGCCGTTTTACAATGTAAATAGTTACAATACCTCATTACAGAAATATAGTCAGATGTTCAAGGAATACAGGTTTTGCACTTTTTCTATTTATACATCAATATGTCTTTCTGAGATCATCAATAATACCTGATTAACAATCATTCCTTCTCCTTCCTCTTCATGACATATCTCTTCAGGATGTGGCTTTCATTTTAACCCTTATCAATTTACTATCTCTCCCACTCCCTGTTCTGTCATTCATTTACACAAGGTCATTAGGTAGGTTACATGCTGTTTCCCTATGTCTCTCTTACCTTCCCTATTTCCTGTAAGTGTCAAATTTTCCAGGCCTTCTTTCTTCATTGTATCCCAGAAATTTCAACTCTTTTTGATTTTATGCATAATTGTCCTATTTGTTTCCATTGTCCTTAAAACTTCATCATTGAATTTTCAGTATCCTTCTGCACAACCACATATCTGTTGCCTTAATTCTCCTCTTTGAAGAAATTTTCCTGTATTCTTTGCCATATAGAAGTATTGACAATCACTAGAACTTGAATGTTCATTCAAATACACTAATCCTGTTAATTGATCTATTTATTTAATTTTTTTGATTTTTACTTTATATTTTTTCAAGGAGATATTATCCTGTATTGAAAATATACTAGTTTTTAAACTTACAAAAATATTATATTTGATTTCAGATTTTCTAATTATTGGGAAATATTGAAATAGCAAAATACCATCATCATCATTATTACTACAGCTGATAATTTGTTATTTTTATCATTATTGTTGTTGTCATAAGTTATACTCACCTTAGATTCTTTCATAAAAGAACCAGTTTCAAATCTGGACATTTTGTGAATTTGATACAAGCAGTTGCAAAAGAATCCTGTTGAAATATAAACAGATCTTGATATCATAAATTGTCTGATTTTTTTTTTTAATGGCTTATCAACATTTTATGAGTTATTTAAATCCAAAGCATAATTTGGATTATAGAAGTACCTGGTGTTATTAAACAATCTCTCATTTAAATATTGACCAAGCTCAACACTGATTAACTTGAATGTGATTGAACGAGAACTGGAGTTTTCAGCATGATTCACCCATAAACAAAATTAATAAAAAATGCAACTTCAAATATGATGTGAATAAAATGTTTCTGGGTTCACAAAAATATTCAACATAATATCAATAATGATAAAATAATATTTCTGAAAGAAAAAAAATTCTGAAATGACTGTATCCCATTCACTGTTAGCCATATTGTGTAAATTATTAAGTATTATTCTGGTAGAATGCACAGAATTTATTTGAGATTTATGCCATAAGTAAATAATTGGTTAATCTTATACTGCTTATTGCCATTGGCATAACAAGCCTATCCACTGTATTTGTGTCAAAACAAAACTACATTTAGTAAATAACAAGGCTGTTCAAATGATTTAGCAAAAGACTCAGCCCCAAAGTCTCTTGGTAGTTATCTTCCTTTGCTTACTTTGATCAGCTGAGTTGTAAATTTTGAGCATGAAATTTTCAAGCAATGACTTTAGTATTATCAAAAATATTACCTATATGATTGACATGTTGATGAGCAATTTTTTTTTTATCATTCATAATCTGGTAATATTAATAGAGGAAAGCAACTTTTGAAATCATTGTGTCTGAGAAATTTGTGGACAAGGCCAGATTTGTATAATTCCCAGTGAGCAATGAACTCACTAGCAATATATATTTTAGATGTGCATGATAACACTTTCTCTATGGCAGATGTTTTAGCTTGCCTGTCAATATCATTAAAAAAAAAATAACAGTGATTAAATATTGTGGGTTTATTACTCATCTGTTTAACTCTTCCAACTTTGATAGCATGTGGAAGCCATAGCAGGTATGGCAGATACCCTGAGCACTGAATGAAGGAGTCACCACTGATCAATTTCTGTTAAAGTCATCCTTGGATTATGAAATTATATTTTCTTCAAATGTATGATCTTTCTTTATCATGGATGAGAAACACTAAGATGGGCAGATTGTAAAACCATTTATATAAATTATTTTTCAATTTAGTTTCTGTGTAGAAAGGGAGGAAACCGAAAAGAAACAACCTGAAGCCTGTCATAGACCAATTTGCATCAGTGACAGCAAGAAAAGTGCATTTGTAATTGTCATATAGTGATTTAATTTCTTCATTTGTTTGTAGGGAAACTTGCAGTGCACAAAAACATGAAAGAACCAGAAATATTAAAGTAATATGAAGTAAGATCAGCACTGGCCAAGAGGAACAGGAATAAAAAGAACAGGACCAGATTAGATTGCAATAGATACTCTATAAGCTTTAGACAATTTGGGGATCAGCAGGATTAAAGAAATAATAAATATATGACAATGGTCAAGATATGGAAGACCTTAGTATATTAATCTTCTTAACAATGCCTATGTATTCAGGTGCAAATGAATGTGAGCTCTCTCAGACAATCAGCTTAATGAGCTACATAACTAAGCTTATAATCCAGATTCTGAAGAATAAAGCAGAGAGCAGAACTAGACTGGAAATAGGGCAAGAACAATTTTGTTAAAGATACTGGAACAAGAAATGCAATCTTTAAGATCAGAATGATATCAGAGTGAATAATACAAATGCAGAAGAATGTATATTGCATTTCGTCGACTCTTGATACAGAAATCTTTTTAAATTGGGAAAAATTGTAGATTCAGAACATTTACTAGGAACAAACCAATTGTATATTGATAGAAAATGAATTGAACAATTACATAAAAGTAGAAAGTGGCATAAGACAAGGATGTATCTTTTCACTGTAATTGTTTAACCTTTATAGTGAGGCAATCCTACAATAACTACAATTTCTACCAGGATATTAATGACATTATATTCATGGTAGAAAGAAAAAAATGTGTGAGACCTCTTGGACAAGCTAGTAAAAGGTAAACAAGAAGAAAGGATGAAACATGAGTTGTAAGAAGACAGAATGTATGGTTGTTAAGAACTTTCTTCAATCCTCCACATTTTCAAAGTTCTCATTCACTTTCATTCCCTGTAACCCCCTGCATACTAGTGGCTATATCACCTTGCTTGAGGTGAAATGATTAAAAAAACAACATCACAGGGTGTGAACTACAAATTGGAGATGTCAAAATCAAGCAAGTACGGAAATTTAACTATTTCAGAAGGATTACAGCAAATGATGGAAAATGTCATACAGTAATTCATTGTGAATCCTGACACCCTTCCTCACACATGAAGAGACATCAGGCAATGAAGATTTAGCTCTACAGAAGGTTATTGAGCATACCATGGACAGAATATGTGAGCAATGAGGAAGCTTTAAGGAAGATTGAAAGTAAAAGAATACTTGTTTTAGAAACAGAAAGTGACATTTTAAATTTCTTAGACAAATAATTAAGAAAGAGGGCTTGGAGAATTTGGCACTCAAAGGACATAATTGAAGTAAGAGTACAGGAGGAAAACATGAGTAACCTCCATAATGAGTTTGTGTAAATGGACAGAAAAACAGGGATTGGGAGAAATATTAAATGGACAAACATTGCTTAGAACTACAACTGATAAGAAGTTGTAGAGATCTATTTTCACAACCTAAAGTGACATGGTGCATAAAAGAAGAATCTAATTATGTTTCAAGAGATGTGGGATTTCAGTGCCTGAGATTTTGTCATTTTGTCATTTCGTCAGGTTTCGGATGGTAGATTGATCTAAATATATATATATATATATATATATATATATATATGATATTATTATTATTAATACTTTAAAAAATATATTTAGTGGATAGCCATATTTAAGCAGGAACTCCATTTATTTTTTAAACAGTATATTTGTGTGTTTACTGACATGAATATTAGAAAAACCTTATTAAAGAAAAATATGTGCCCTCTGGTTTCAAACCTGCTTCGAACCTTTGTCTCCCATTTGCAAGAAAAAACATACTTAGATGTGACTTGTTTAAGACCAATTCCCCCATGAAGGGTCTCACTGATCAAGCAAGGTTGAAAAGTGCCTTATAAGCGCAAATCCTTCCCAGAAACTAGAATGTTCGTGTCTGCTCAGTTTTGTATACAAAACTGAGCAGAAATTGCTTTAAGTCTGTATACAAAGCAATTTCTAAAAAATTTATTAATCCAACAGATTTTATCACTTTAATCAACTTCATCACATTTGTTATTGGTTATGTTTAGAGTTCTAATTGTGCCAAAACTGTATCGGCATTTTACATGTCAAAAATAAATGCAATCAAACAAAGAAGATAAAGCTTTTGATTTATAGTGGCACTTCATTATATATTTTGCTATATAAAGTAATAATGGAAATCATCATCATTAGCAGTATTTGTTGCTTATTGATGATGCTTACATTTCTGTTTTTATTCAAGTAATTTTGATCATCTCAGTCATTATCAAGAACTTAGTGTTGCCAGTAATGAGCACATGGCAAAATGGTTAGAGCATTTGCATTCTAATGATAAGGCACAGTCTCAGATCTCATATGGTCAACTTTTCAAGAGTGTGACTTCTTAATGATCATCTGAAGAAACAGTTCCAGCATGTAACACCATTTGGAAATGCCTGAAAACTACATCACATATTGACCCCAGCCTTGTGAGAGAAATTGGTTGGACAAAACTATTTAGAATCTGCCAATAGTTGTGCTAGTATAAAGTCACTAGTCATTGTTACTGAGGTTTTGAGTGTACTGCACTTGTTGAACTACTAATTGCACAAGATTTTGTTCTCTTCCCTGAAACTGTAACTACATGGACTGTAGTTACAGTATAGTTGCAGTATAAACCATGGGTTGGTTCTGTGGTATTACAAATACAAAAATGTGCCTGAGAAGGCATCTGAAACAGGAATTAGTTAGCCATCCATATGGGTATACTTAGAAAGCAGGTGGCCATTATTATTAAGGTTGTCAGTATCATAAAAAAAAAACTTTTAGCTACATCCTGGCATTTTATTAGCAGATAATAAAATGCTATACAGTAATCATTGTAAAGAAAGACTCACAATACTTATTCTTATACAAAAGAAAGAAGATGTGTGTTATGAATAATCAAGAGTGGTCTCCCCTTGTTTTGTTACTCTTCACTTTGAGAGAACTGTTTCTATTTACTGGGACTATAAAAGGACTCTATATGCGAACCTTGTATCCTCAGCTGAATTAAGCTTTCTTAAAGCCTACACTGTATTGAAAAAAATCTCTCATCACAGGGCATAACATTTTGAAATGTGTATAAAATACTTAAAATGTATGAAATAATTAATAATAAGTTCATTCTCTGTTGCTGCAGATCTCTGGGAAACCATTTTACTTATATGATACACAGTATATGTATATTTAAATTTAACATGGAACATTCCAAAATAAGATGCCAGGATGGAGCTATCAAAATTTTTCTCTATGATCCTGACAACATTAATATCCTTATATTAGCCAAGATGGTCAAAGATTATTGAATAAAAACAGAGCAAAAAAATGAACTTTGGACTATTTATTCACAAATATGATCTAGATGGGCAATAACTTATTTGAGAATTGTAAAATTACTATAAAAACTTAAATAGACAGACCTTGTTGGTTGAATTTAATAACACTGTGTGTGTGTGTGTGTGTGTGATGGTAAAAAAACGGGAGGTCAAACATGATCTCTGGAAATAAATTTTCCTCATATTTATGATGAAATGATAATTTACAAACTTAATGACTGTTGATAAAAGAATCTTAAAAAAATACTGCATGCATTTGAGAACATTAAATAATCACATTTTTGTTTATCTAGAATATTTTGTGTATTTAAACTAAAGCAAAACAATGATCGGAATACTTTCTTTTCTTTCAATTTTCCTATTCTACATTTGGTAGTGTACAGTGTTTTCAATTAGTAATAACAAGAGACAACAATTTTTCCATCTCCCAGTAGATGTATATAATACTTCAATATGAGTTATAGTCTATATACATAATTAGTTTATCTAGATGCTTCAGTATTTTTGTAGCCTGATGATGACAAAAGCATTTATTTTATACAACAATAGCTTTTCAACACAATCTCTTTAACTTTTCAATGCATCCATGAATATGTAGTTACATCAGTAAACTTGCAGCCTGAAGCATTTATTTTGCACAACAAATATTTATTTTTCAACATAATCTCCTTCCTTTTCAAGGTAACTAATTCATTGGTGAATATTAATCACATAGATGTATCAATTTCCTTATCAAACTTCAATTGATAACAGTGTCTGGCTACAGACTTATTGATCCACCCTCATAAATAATTATTCTTTAAATGAATAATTTTCTCAATAGGTACAAAAATAAACCCCATAATTTCAGGGTCTTTTTATTTCTACTAATAAACAACATGATAAAAATTTTGATATTAAATTTATAGCAACTTTTTTGTAATTATCATAATTCAGTAGATCTACATTTTAAAGTTGACATTATTCAATAATACAGATCAATGACTTTCTCATGAGACTGCCATGTACACGTTTGTGAATTCCAGACCCTATAAGGCATAGCTTAACAAAAAAGAATTTTAGTCAAGCTATTCCCTATCACTTTTTTTATATCAAAATCTTCACAATAAAATGACTTTTCACCTCATGAAATATATGAGAACTTATGGTGAAATAAGACTGAGTTTATTGTTTATATTGTAATATTACAATAGTATATATATTATTAACAAACTCATGTAAAAAAAGAAAAAAGAATAGAAAACAAGTTATTGCAAAACCTCTTTTTATATGCTACTGTGACAAGTAAGAGTGGCAGAGGTAAAAAGTAACTGCACTACCCATATGTATAATTTATGTTTTAATACTTAATGAAAAGCTACAAATTATAATTTAAAATTAAGTTATGTCACTTAGTACATGAGAGTAGATAAAAACATTCATTTGAATAAATTCAAAGTCACAAGAGGTTTTTAGCTTTTATTTCATTCTTTAAACAAAAAAGAAGAAATCATCAGTTGTTGATGAAGAGGAATTATATAGACTCTGCTAGTTCCAGAACAACAGTACAGGAATAATTTTGATCATATCAAATTATGAATTTAGAATTGTCTTTAAAAAAAAAAAATCAGACAAAAACAAAATTACTTTAAAAATGAAATGAATTTCTAAAAAGAATAAAAGCAAATGACCAGCAAACAACCAAACTGGAACGAAGCTTGGTTTGATAATTTTTCGCTGTTTCATAATTGATCTGTCCCTCGGCATTATAAATAATTATGTTGTGTAACACAGCTGATTAAACAGAAACATCAAAAAACATATCCAAACAGCCAGAATAAAACAAATAAGCATCTGTTTAGTGATGTATTAAGTGTAAAAACCAAAAATTGTAGAAAAAGAGGAGGAAAAAAAATTAAAAGTAAAACGAGATATTGCAAATTTGAACCATATCTTATTTTCATCTCATTTTTGTTGTTGTAGCTACTACATTTATCCACTGCATTGTCAGTTTACTTGGGAAGATCTTCCTTCTTTATGTTCTGACCAACACCAACACTGTACCCACAAAGGCAAAAGCAGCTGGTGTCATCTTTCAAAAATAAAATAAAATAACACTGAAAAAAAACATCTCGGGAGAATTTGCAAGTAATATTAGCATAATTTGATGCTTGATTCCATTGGGTTTAGCCAAAAATTTATTTATTCATTTATTTATTCATTTTTCTTTGTCTTTTCCAAAAGAGAATTTCAATTCTTTAATTTATTTATTTATTTAAAGAAAAAGCTAAGTTTTATTTTAAAATTTCCTGTTTTTCTTGTAATCTTCATCTTCATTACAGTCAGAGTTTTTGGTCCCATTTCTCTTCGTCCATCCATCTTTGTCTTTGAGAAATTAATTAAAAGTAGTCAGTGGTTAGTTTTTGTCCATCCCTCCCACCCTTTTTTTCTTTCCTGCACAAGATTGACTACTTTAGTATCAGGTGCCAGTTTGAGTAGGATTACTGGAATCAAAGAGTGGTGCATTGGTGGTAGAAGCGGTTGGTGCGTGTTGTGCTCTAGTAGTTTTAATTGGGACTTTTCACCTTTTTTTCATTTTCTCAGCATTATTTTTATCATGAAAAACAGAGTGCAGGGAGGGGCAAAAGAGAAAAAGGGGAGGAGTCATTTAGAAATTTTGCTACTGGCAAAGTTGATCAAATTCATTACAACACTGGTGCTATCAATAAGAGTATGTTTCAAATATATGCATGCATGGCAATTTCCTGCAAGAGTTTCAGTACTTTCCTCAAAGACATAACTTTATGAGTGATTCATTTTCCAAAGCAATAAATTCTTCTAAACACATACAAACAACATGTTGTATGTGCTGTCTAGGTAGGCAGTGCCTATCCTGAATAAAATAGATCAGTAGCTACATTTTCTGTAGCACAATATGCACCTAATCCAACAAAATTATGAAGGTTACTCTGATTATTATGCATAAATTGCAAAATATTTTATTTTTTTGTAGATTACTACATAAAAGCTACCTACCCTGAGTAATTACTGAGAGCCTCTGGGTATGATATATATATATAAGTTGGGATCAAATATAGATCAGAATCCAACAGAATGATAATAAAAACTTGTATCTCCTTGAATTTGGAATACTACAAGTTATACTAATATTGGTTTAAAAACTTAAATGCATGTGAAACGTGATTAACCAATGAAAATCAAACAACACAAAATTTAATTGTCAAAATTTCTTTGTTCTTTTTTGCCATATCTTATTCTTTGATGAAGCTTTAATAAAAGTGAAACATGTTAGATTGATAAACATTTCCTATTTGTTTCTTGTATATATATATATATATATATATATATATATATATATATATATATATATATATATATACACACACACACACACACACACACAGAGCAATGTGTAAATTGTCATCTAAGTTATGCAAGAATGAAAATAAAACTGACATCTTATTTTAACAGATATATTTACCAAAATGACCCAAAAATATCTTGAAAATACTAAACAGTAAATTTATTCAATATAATTGCCATTGGCTTCAGCCATTCCCTCCAGACAACTTTGGAATCTCTCTCAACTCTTCTGATCAGTCTCCTTGTTTAAGTTGGTGAATACTGCCATAATCCTTGCCTTTGGTTCATCTTTGGTATTACAAGGTGATTTTTTGGTCTCTCGTTCAACTGTGCCCCACACATAATAATGAAGTGGGGTTGCAGTATGGGGAGTTAGGAGGTCAGATGTAAGGGGTGATGTGGTTGCAGAAATTGTCTGACAGCTATGACTGGGTTCTCTTGTGTGGCATGGTGCAGAGTCCTGTTGCTAGACAAGGGGTCTCTTGACGCAGGGCATCACTACCTCCTCAAGGCACTTAATGCAGGCCTCTGTGTTGAGTCTGAGGTCCTATCGGAAGTTAGATGGAGGTTGAACATCATCATCTCTAGTAATTAATCCAAACACCTTTGTAATCACCATTAGATTGATCCAATTCTTTCTGAATCGTCTGCATTGTCCTTAGGTTGACTCCCAAATACTCTGAAATATTTGTAAAAGGGCTTCCAGTGCAAATGTCAAGCAGTACAGCATGCCATTTCAAAATTTCTGGTGGCGTGAATTGCATCATGGTGCTCTTTTTCTCACAGAGTGTGCCCAACTGATCCTACTATACCGTGCAGTTGATAAAATCAAAAACAAAGTGCATGCACAAAATTAAAAATATAAAATGATGACAATTTACTTATCACACCCCGTGTGTGCATATATAATGTGTATGTGTGTGTTTGAGTGTGTGTGTGTGTGTTTATCACACTTAGACACTTCTTATGGTTTTTCTTTTATATGTAATTAACAGAAGTTTCCTTTAAAGCAATGTGGAAATAATGAACTGAATTCATATTTTGAATGGTTTCGTTAAAGTCACTTTTATGACCATGCTGTGTCTTACATTATAAGCCATTTTCAGTTTTTCCTGATATTTAGAAGACTAATGAAGGTTTTCAGGTCCACATTTGTGCTGTTATTAATTTGCATAATATTTCCTGTATTATGTATAAGTTATAATAGACTACATGACGCTCTTCAGATATGACAACAGTTTTATGAATTTTATTGGATTTTTCAGTCTTCCCAATATTAGCCACATTACATAAACTTTAATAAAATGTTGCATTCAATTATAATTACAGAATATGTACAAAGCTTTGAACAAAAAATTTAAAACAGCGCCATTAATTTTAAAGACAACAACATTATAAAGAACATATTGATGTGTAATGCATGATCTATGTCCTGAAACTAGTTTTAGAAATTGTTTTTCAATTAATTTTATGAGCTTCTGTAGTTCTGCATATGAAGCAGAATTTACAGCATTCAAAATAGCATTCTAAACTTTTTTTCTGATGAATTGCCATTGACAAATGCAAACCTTTTGAATCAGAATGTTGTACAAGTTTTCAATCAAATTAAGGTCATGTGAACAAGATGGCTACTTCATCAAAGTGAAACCCTATTTTATTCAGATGTTCCTTAGTATCCTCTGCTGAACGAGATGGAGCATTATTGTACAATGCATTTCATGCAAATGACTACCATTTATTTGCATATATGCAAAATGAACCAACTTTCATTCTAATTGAACATGTAGATTTTGGCACCATTCAACAAAGAAACTTTTAGATTTTAATAAGTATTTATTTTATATAGTGATCAAACATGAAATGACTGATAATGTGAAACACAGTTTAATATTATCGAGAAAAACATGAATATTTTCTTTGCTCCATTCCTGAGACTCTCGGGCAGTCAACAAGTTTCCATCACAAAAATCTAGTAAACAGTCAAGTTTTATTACTCAAATCAAGTAAGTATGAGTATCATTCATCTTTAAGCAAGTCACATCATTTTACTTAATTGATTAGGGAGTAAAATAAAAAAAAACTTCTTCTGTAAGAGTCTTTTGGCTCAATACCATTCAGAATTATAGATATGAAATAATAACTGTGGCTTGCTTTATAGCTAAACTGATTGCATATATCCTAATGACCACCTGTATTTGCCCAGGTAAAAATCAGGAGTGTCACTGCCCATTTAACTTGGAAAATTGGCATAACACAATATCTCTATTATAATTCCCATAATTGTTACCTAGTGCCATAGAAAGCCAAGCTTAAGAAATATCACACATATATTATTGTATTATCCTTTATTGTTGTGTACATGTCATTTATTTTCATTTAGTAATAAACAGGAAGGAATCTTTGGAATCTACCTCTTGTTAATTTTCAGGATCTCACTAGTTATTTCTGCTTTACTTAATGATGGTTTTATCTTTCATAAAGTTATGATTTGTGTTTCTTGGTACAAACTAGTTTTACAGTAATTCAAAATGTCTTATTTAGAAAATTTTAATGGATATATAAAAAAAAGAGTTTAGCAGTGCAAGTTTTTCTATGATTAAAATCAAATACACACACACTTTATAATTTATAAGATTTAATGAAATTAATTAGCTGAACACTAACCACTTATCAAATATATTATTATACAGTTTACTTTAAAATTATCTCTTATAATTTGTAGTACTAATTCAGTAGTATCACAAATTGATCAGAATAAGTTTATTATTTACATTTTGTGAGGAAATAGTTGTTTTTAAAAAGAAATGAAAATAAAAGGAAGAGAATAAGGTTTCTGAATTAACAAAATGCAATAAGGCTCATCTAAATAGTACATAAAAAAGATTTATTTCTTTAATTGTAGATTCTGAATTTAATGGTTGAGTTAAAGGTTTAGTTATTTTGAAAAAGTTTTCATGTGACATGTTTTGTTTTTTAGGACTTCATCAGATAAAATTTATGTTTGGGTTGATGTAACTACTAATGCACAGGAAGGAAAAGGGGATGTTGAGAATTGTAACTCTTAAACAGTGGGAATCATGAGATGATGTTACTTTGGAGATCAACAGTTATCATGAATTGATGATTTAAAGTTTTTACAATATAACAGATATCATTCATATGTTATTTGAGTCTAAATGACTAATTGACAACTCTAGGATTCATGAGATTACTATTTACTCAGATTCATAAGGTTATACCATTTCCTGGAGAATTTGTCTACAAATAAAGCTGGAAGAAACAGCCAAAGACAGTGCAATGTCTGCATGTATACTTGTTGATTCCATTTCTCATCCTCTTTGGAGAACTCACCAGCAGCAAGAATTTATGTGGAGACACAAAACAGTGCTTCAAGAATCAGTTGAAAACATCCCTTACACAGATAAACATCAACCCTGGAACCTGGGAAACCATTGCTGCCTTCTTAATATAACTGTATGTATAACTCTGTTGTTAACAGAATGCTTCAAAGAGTATCATATTTTTAAAAATTATTAAATTTAGGTAACTAACATTTATTTAATTTCCATTTTTTCTTTATTTTTATAAAATTTAAGACAGTTAAATTAGCATTTTTATAGTTTTTGTGCATAATTAAAGTGAAAGTAAGCTTAAAAATTGCTTTTTAAAAAGTGAAATTTCTCAAGCATATTTCCCAAGATTAAAAGGTACCTTTTATGGAATAGAATAGAATTATTTAAGGAGTATCCCAATGTGCTTCTTTTATGAATATGAACAATAAAGAATTTTGATAAATTTTTAAAATTTGTCATACAAATGTTATTCATAAATATCCAACAATGATTTAAGAAATATTCCCCCTTCTCACTTGTGCATAAATTAGTATCAATAATTTTGTTTGGTGGAGAAAATTATAAGTACCCTTTTTATTTGTACCTGGAATTTCACTGTAATCTCATGTGCTGTTGAAATGTTTTGGTCATTTAACCATTAAAAATATTAACATCCAGTTTCCATTGTCTCCTTCAAAGTAATCACTAGTCCACAAAGGATCACAGTGAAAGTCATTACTACATTTGGTTCATACATTGGTGATTTCAATTTTCAGTAGGAATGACTGCAAAACAATTTTCCCTCCTCTTTTATAGGCAAAAGTACACAAATGTATTCTTGGATTTTTTCTTAGCCAATAATAATTTTGCAGTTTCATATGATTCAGCCGTGTCTGTTTTGTCTTCAAATCAGAATGCTACATTTGCTTGTCTAAACTTGCTTTAGTGTGTCAACACCAATTCTAAGTTTGTGAACTTTTTGCCATATTACTGTTCTTTGCCTTATTACTGTTAATTTTCATTGCATATATTGTTTGCTTGCTTTATATTATTTTTTGTCCTGTTCTTTTTCTTGTTATTACTCATTGCAAACTTTGTCAATTCTGTTTGTTCGACAGTTCTGTTATTTATTTTTGTAGTTGGCCATGGCTGTTCAATCTGCAAAAATGCCACAATATTGACATTGCATTTTTTATATACGCCTTGTCATTTGTGTCCCAAACAAGTTTGGCCATTATATATGTTATATATATGTGCATGGCAAAACGGTATATATATATATATATATATATATATATTTGCTGTACAATACCTGCTTCAGTGCTTTTATAAGAATAGCTATCAGATGATGGCATTTTAGTCAGACATGTTTTGTAACATAATGACTGCTCACACTAAATATTTTAATGACCTCTTAATATTTCACAAAGTTGGTTAAAGTGACATGAAAAATAAACTTTATAACCAAGTTTTTGGGAGAGATTTTTGGCATATCAATTCCTTATGTGTCATTTAATGCTGATATTTAATTTTCTTGGGAGCATTAGTAATTTATTTTACAAAAATATATTGTTGGTATTTTTTTTAATATATTGCTGTTAATATTTTTTTTTCCTTACGTATTGGTAATATTTTTATTTTTATTACAAAAATGTACTACTGGTATTTTTATTATAAAATTTTTTTATATTTTCATAGTCTTTTGACTCCGCTTTGGGGGTTAACTATTTGGCCATATCTATGAACCTAACATGTGTTACCAACACTGTCAAAGTGGACCTGGGAACAACAACAATTATGAGGTGGTTCCATGCTTCTCAAAACCTCTCAATCAGAGGCCTTGATGCTGGATATAGTTTGTCATACTCAGGACGGTTTATATCTAAGTAGGTTCATCATATTTACATATACCTTTCATGTATTCATATATGCTGAGGTTGAAATGATGAGAATGCTATAAAATTCTGACAGAATAAGGAGTAGATTATTTCAACTATAGCTTTTGTCATAATAATTTATATGCATATATATGTATATGCTTTAACACAATGGTATATGTGTATATATGTATGCACATATGTGTCTGTTTATGTATCAAATAACATCACACATTGTATACAGGAGAATATTTTCAGTGATTGGCCTCAAAAAACCTGAGTGTCATAAATAACTTTCTCATTAAGGTCAGAACCCCTTTGAAACAGTTTTTTAGATAATCACATCTTTCTATGGCAATTCTATCAATATATATTTTTGTACACACATACCATTGGCCAAAAGATTTGAGCCCACCTACTGGATTTAATAATGACTACTAACCTTGGATGCTGAAACTCATTAGTTCATGGTATCCAATTATTTTACCTAAAATTTTAAATTTGCCAACCTTAAGATTTTCATTAGCTAACAAGTTAGATTAGAAAAAAAAGAGTTAAATTTTAAGGAAAATTTATGCAGTAATGAGTTTCATTATTATCAATATTATATATATGATAAAAGCCATCAGTTAGGGAAAGACACTCTGGTCCAAAGTGAGCTTGTAAATAAATTTTGAAAAAGGCATGCAAACCTTCAATTTTTAAGTGATTCTTCAAAATCTAGAGTGTACCCCCAAACTTTTGGCCTATAGTGTATTTACACACATGTGTACATTTGTGTATGTTTCCTCATGTGCACTCATACACATTCACATACACTGAATGTATTATCATTGCTTGGTCATTCTGATGACAAGGGAGAAGAACAGGTGCCATTTTCCTAGAGAGTATGATTTTCTATTATTTACATTTCCTCATCTTTGCTGTTATTATTACAATGTTTTGGCCATTGAACACTCTGGTATTCTTTTGCCTATAGACTTAGTGTTGACTCATGGATATTATATGGTATAGTAATTTTGAGTTCAATTCTTTGGCTAGGTGGATACAGTCAAAACCAGGTTAGCAATAACTGAGCAGTATCAAAAAGAACTAGAGAAGATATTTCTAAACATGGACAAAAGAACAATAACAATCAACTCTCACAGATTAATTAAAGTGTTTAGTTTAAAATTCCCCAAAGGTTACCGAAATTGTATACACCTGAAGAAGGCTTGTGTGCACAAAAGTTGAAACATTATCATAATAAAATAAGATAAAATAAAAAAGATGAGGACATTAGTCCATAATAATAACTTCTCATCCCAGAACTGCAGACAGAAATGACTATCTTGTTTAGAAATCATATTTTATCTGCATTACAGGTCATTGATTTTGTCCTCAGTATCTTGTGTTAATTGGTCTTCAAATTAAAAGAAATAAATTGTTGATCATTGTGACCACTTATGCAATACTTCAATTAAGTATTTGCACTCTAATATTGGTAAATAGGCAAAGTAGTTGTAGTAGTAGCTAAAATAGTGCCAATGCATGAAAACAAGATAGTCATCCTCTTTTTTGATCTTCACATTATTTTAAGTTTGAAACAATTGTGTACACTGAAATGAATTTGCTGTTTTCTGACGGTGAATTTAAAACTTGATCAGACATCATTTTTCATCCAATTTTTAAATATATATATATATATATATATATATATATATATATATAATGATATGATATACACCTTATATATATTTTCTTTTAATAATATTTTTTGAATACTCAGGCCAGTAGATGAAATAAAATACTATTTAAAATAAATAAAGTATCTACACAGATATGAGTATCCAGTAAAAATAATATTTATGTTGATAAAAATAGGTCAGATCAATAAGTAACATTATCCATTATTTCTTTAGACATTGCATTGTTCACATTTCAGATAAGAAACAAAAGTTATGAACTTTCAGTAATCTAAATGAGATCGATGTGCTTAAGGGCAGTATACAACCTTGATTAGTCATAAAACTCTTTGTAGTTGAGTTGTTTAAAGCACATCGGATGGATGTTTCTAACAATGGTTTCTCCTGCAAAGGTGGATGCAGGTTTGAATCCTGCATAAGGGTGCATTTTTCTTTAATAAGATTTCTCAAATATTCAGGTCAGCTGATAAAATAAAATACTGTTTAAAATAAATGAAGCACCTACTCAAATATGCATTTAAAGTGATAAATGCACACACACACACACACACACACACACACACACACCTATATATATATATATATATATGAAGAAAAATATACGGAAAAAACAAACAAAAATCCTTATATGCAATTATGCTGTTTTAATGTTAATATAATGTCAATGTCGGACGTTTCGGTCTAATAAACCATCTTCAGGACATATTCATAAAATATAATTAACATTATCAATACAAACCTGAATTCACTTTATAACATGGAAGACTTCAAGCTTATCCAAAAATACAAGATCTGTTTGGATAAGTCTTGTTCTTATGTCCATCGTCTTTGTCATGTTGAATTGATAATGTTAATTATATTTTATGAATATGTCCTGAAGATGTTTTATTAGACTAGACCGAAATGTCCGACATTGACATTATATTAACATTAAAACAGCATAATTGCATATAAGGATTTTTGTTTGTTTTTTCCGTATATTTTTCTTCATACTGTCGGATCTATATCCATATATTTGTTTATATATATATATATATATATATATATATATATATACTTAGTTGTATGGATGTGAGTTTGTTTTGTATTTTAGCTCTATCACTGATATTGAGCATTTTCCAATAAGTACCACACATATATAATATATAAATAATATGTGTGTGTTTCTGTGTATCCTAGAGCTTATATACAAGTGTGTACATATATGTATATATTGTATTGCTCTAGAAAATACTCAACTCCTACTGCCATGTTCTGTCAACTATACAAGAGTCAGATCAGACCAAAAGTTGAGTATTGCTGCCATATTTTGACTGATGCTGCCCAGTCCTCATTGTCCAGTTCTGACAGAATTCAAAATATTCATACAACCTTGTGGGAGATGAATTATTTTCCACCCTGCAACTAGCCTCTTCCTATTCTATTGCTGTTTCCCTGGCAAATGTTCAGACCCGCCATGCCATGTACGCAGCATCAACTTATTCACATTCCTTTTGTTTTCTTTTAGGAAGAAAGAAGTTCTGCTGAAACAGCTTCTTCGTCAGAACTGTCACTTTATGGAGCAGACTCCTGAGAGCATGCTTCCCTGATCACTAGAATCTTAACTTACACTATTGTAACAACCTGATTCAGTAATCCTCTATCTTGAATAACTCTTGGGATTTTTATTGCGTGAACAATAAAAGCAATTCACATGTTCTTACATGCATGACTTTAGATATATACTGGCATAACAAAAAGATTAAGAAGCAGGGAAAATTTCATTAGAAACAAAGTAAAAACTACTGAACTGCTATGTAATATCAATCCTTATATATATCAGTTAATGTTGGATTATTTCTTCACAGTTGAAGAAGAGATTTTAGGCAACAGAAATCTGATCCTGAAGAAGGATGCTGATAATACTGTAGATAGAATATGCAAGAAACAAGTAAGTTTTAAGGAAAATAGAAACAAAAAGGAAACTTATAAGGGATCAAAGAGAGACAGTTGAAATTTCTTGGACACATAATGAGGAAAGAAGGCTCAGGGAATTTGATACTCACAAAACATATTAACATCAAGAGGGGCAGAGGAAAACAGAAAGTAATCTAATTAAAAGTTTTGTGAATAAATAGAACAGGGCCTGAGAAGGATAGTAAGGGGACAAATATTGGTTAGAATTACACAGGATATGAAGTTATGGAGAGCCATGATCGCCCACACCCTGAAGGGACATAATACATAAAAAAAGATGAATTGGTTTATGTATGTATAATAATGATATTTTCTCTTAAAATTGCATTTAATCTTTTCACCTTTATCTATTTCATTGTTGCTGATCTGTCACTCAAGACTAAAGCCTTTTGTTTTCCATTACTGATCAATTCTTATCAATTTTTATTTCCCTTCTTAATTTTACTTTGCATTTCTATAAACATATAAAAATTGTTACCAAAGCCAATCATTTTGCCCGAATGAAACTTACTGCATTCACCTGACCTTTTGTTTTGTATATGTCCTTAATAGACTGCAGCCTTACTTTTTAGCAAAGCTAACAATAGCCTCTCTTCCAAGTTGATAATATTGTCCTTGCTGTTATTACAATGGTTTAGTTGCTTGGACAACAATAGTGCCTATTTTCAGCTTTTGTATGTGTGAAAATTATTACTTCTTTCTTTTGAATATGGAATTGTAGCATTATATATGTTTAAGTAAATTTCCCTTCGCATTTTTTGGCATTGTTGCTTTTGTCAGATAATGTTTTCTATCTTATGTGTTGTTGAAAGTGGTTCACAGTTTCCATAATTCACTGTGATTCATAGTTTTCATAATTTGCTATCTTTTTTTTTACTTTTTGAAATCTTCAGTTTATGCTTAATTTCATAATTATAAATTATAAATTTATAATTCATAATACCCCTTCTCTTTTACCTTGAGCTCCATGACAAAATCCAAACAAGGATCTGCAATATTATCAGTCCTGATCTGGTAGCTCAGCTTCAGTCACTTCCCCACTGGTGTAAGGTTGCCTCTCTTTGTCTTTTCTATAAATAATTTCATGGTAATTGTTTGGATGAGCTCTTTGCTATGGCACATCAATCTTTAGGTATTTAAGTACAGCACTGGTGTTGAGATCTCATCAATTTACAGTTGAGTTGGTTAGATGTAGCCATAAATTCTATGCTAACGGTTTCTTTTCTCATTCTTCTCACTTCTGGAACTCCCTTTTGGCTCTATGCTTTCCAGTCAACTTTAATCTGCAAATATTTACATGTAGTGTTAATTTCTATCTACTGTTCTCCTAGTTACTCTTTTCTTTTTCTGCTTATTATTAATGTTTCTCTTCCTAATTCTTCCACACCCTGTAACCACTTGTATTTTAGTGGCTTTTGGCTTTACTGCCTTGCATGAAGTGAAACATTTAAAAAAATAACTAGGAGAAAAAAATGTGAGGCATGTTGTTGGTCTTAGGACTTCCTTATCTTGGGAGAATGAAGAGCTGAGAATATATATATATATATATATATATATATATATATATATATATATATATATATATATATATATATATATATATTACACCAACAATAAGTTGGGAAATATTGAAAAAAGCCTCTGCCTACAGCAACATTACAAAAAAATGCCTACTTTGCCTACACGAAAAAGTAGCAATAATATCACACAAACCACAAAAGAACCTACTAAACAAAAAATCAGAGATAATCTCCAAATGTAGGCATGATAACAAGTTCCTAATATCCGAATTCATACCAAACGGATAAAATAGACAAACCACCAACAATCACAATTTAATTTCAAGATACCATCAAAATAATTGCATCTATCATTATTATCATTGCACCACCATTAGTAATCACTTTTACCACTTTACAATAACTATTATCTAATAATATTATCATTACCACCAACACCCAGCACCATCACTTACACATTACACCTACTATTATAAATCCTCTACAATCTTTAACGTATATTACCCCCCCAGCATATTTAACACCTTAAAACAATAAGATCAGATATAATTTCCATATATAACCATGAGAATAAACACCCATTACCAGGATTCATAATAAATAAAAATAAACAAATAAATAATAAATATAGAATATAAAATAAAACACCAACAACTACCCTTTAGTTTAAGCTAGCACCACAATAATTACATTTATAGGTTTTATTATTCTTCCACCAACATTACTAATCACTACTAACAATTTACAATAAATATTAACCACTTATATTATTATTGCCACCATCCACCTTACATATTACTATCACACCATATCTAACATTACCATATAATCCTGCCATAATTATTAACGTAAACTACCCCCTCTCCCAGCATATTTAATACCACCATAAAAATAACCAATAAGGATTACAAACTGAAATTTCTACTAGCCATATACACAATCACAAATAAACAAGGAAATAGCGAGCTTTAATATAATAAACAATAATATTTTTGTAAATTAAAAATTAAAAATTAAAATGTTATAGCAATCTTCAACTACCATAATTTTTCACAGAATACCTATTATCAGGATTTATACCAAAATAAATTTATACATATAACAAAATAAAATAAGATAAAATAAAACACCAACAACCACTCTTTAGCTACCACCACTATAACTACATTCATGGTTTCATCATTCTCCCACCATCGTTACTAATCATTTCTACCAATTTACAATTTCTACCAATTTACAATAACTATTAGCTAATTATATTATCATTGCCTCCAATCCCTTGCAACATTACTATCACATCATATCATATAGACCCGTTATTAAATCAAACTACCCTCTCACCCAGCATATTAAATATTAAACATCACCATATAAATAACCAATAAGGATTACAAATTTCTACCTGTTACATATGCACAGTCAAAAACAAACAAATAACCAGCTTTAAATATAACAAATAAACTCCCATTTTTTTCAAAATTTAAAAATAAATATAAATAATAATAATTTTTACCTATCATAATTTCACACAAATCCCACCACACGTATATACATACATGCGAGGAAATATTATTCAGTGGAAAAAAAAAAAAAAAAAAATATATGACATGTATACATTCACGAGACATTCATGAGTCATTTCCGCCACACTTCCAATCTTTAAATTTCAACATACAAATGCGTATGTATAGACACAACACCACCCGTATACATATATATGTCATATCCGAAACTGCCCACATATGTTTATATATGTATGAGTCCCGACGGACGACCAATTATGTATATGTGTCTGCATACATAGATGTTTGCGTTAGTACGATGAAAAAACAACGAAGTTTCCCCCACCACTTCCACAATAACACCAATACACGCAATCTACATAAAACCAAAATTTTTAAAAAAATTAATCAGTTTGTCTGATGATCACTAAAGCGTGAAACCCAGGGTCACAAGCTCACATCTATCCAACCATATATATATATATATATATATATATATGTCATTCACAGACAGTACTGTTTCGCTGTATCACAACTGAATGCCTCAAGCCAGGATTGAAAGTCAGCGTTTTTACTACTGAGCTATCTTCATTCAACAGAATGAGGCAGCTAAATCTAGTGTATTGTTTTTACAAATGTAAACAAATATCAAGCAGCCGGAGTGCTCCATTCATTTTACTGAAGAGCTTCACATTAATGTAGGTGTCTGTTGTTTGTAGAATTAGCTTGTCATATAAAAGAGACTCATTTTTTTAAAAACTTATTTATTGTCATTTTTTTTCATATAAACTCTTTAATATGGAAGAAATGTAACAAAATAATCTTCAAAGGATGGAATTAATAGATATCAAGAAGACCATTTCTTTTTAATTGGATCTTATGGAATCTAAGCACAAATTTATTTCTCATTATCTAGTACTTCTTTCTTGGATTTGGAAAAGATTGAAAAATGTCTGTTTCTATTTATTGGCTACTAAAAATCATATAAAAAGTAAGCTTCATACTCAAACAATGAATGTTGTAAATTTATATAAACTGCAGTTCCAGAAGCATTAGACATAGAAAAATGGTCAGTTTCACTGTCTCCCACTTGAAGAAATGAACTCAGTGAGATGATGTATGTGTGTTGTAATAGGTAAAATGGTAGTGTAGCTATGACAGTTGTAGGACATAAGGATTTAAGACAGCTTGATCACAAAATTATTGTTAGGACTATTAAGATGGTACCTCCAATGTAGTAGCTACTCTAAGTTTTCTTTGGGTAATAGTAAAAAAGGGTATTTTCATAGATATATGAATACTGAATAGTGGTGTATGAAAACTGAAGGTGTTCACAAGTGAACCACTTAGTGAGTGACATACATTGAAAAGGAAAATACTGTATTTGTTCAGGGTTGAATAATTTTGCTTTTTAATCTTATCTTATTTGATCAGCCTGGAAATCAAAGTTAAGAAAAAAGAGAAAATGTCCATTTGTTTGAATTGTGCAATCAAGGTATCAACCTTTTTTACAAGGTCTGCCTGGTCAATCTGTTGCAGTTGTGGTAATGACAAAAATGAAAAAGCACATTTACTGAAATTTTATCTGAAATGTTGGGCTCAACTCTTACCTTTAATTTTAAGAAATTAAAATAAAATGCATTTGTAATAAAATTCTGTTTTAAGTATTTGGGCTTGACTTTACTAAAAATAGTTCAGAAGTTCAAGTCATTTACTTTTAGATACACAAAGACACTGAAAGATATGTGGAAGTTGTCACAGTATGTTGGTTTTTACATTCAAAATAGATGAATGCTTAGTGAATGTTATTTTGGAAGATTTATTTTTTTTGTATACAAATACACTTATATCCTTGTTCATGAGACAGAGCTCATTATATGCTGGAATAATGAGAGAAAGCAAATGAGTGAGAGAGAGAGAGAGAGAGAAATTCTGACTTCTTTGTAGTAGGCAGTTGTCTTGATTAATTCTTTGGACGTTAGTGTTTGGTGAAAGGGTAGAGAGAACTGGATTCAAAACCCTCTTTTCTTGGTTTTATATTGAGATTAGTTAGTGGCCGGGGAGTTTGATAGGATTGTCTTTCACTTTGGTATAGGGTCATTGATCTTTTTTTTTTTGCTTATTGAAGTATCTGGTTTCAGAAACAAAGTTAGCTGATTAACCAGTCCTTAAGAATGAGATGTTAGTGAGATGATAATTAGATGATGCTTTTCAGGGTTTCTAAGAAATATTTTTTATTTTATTTTATTTACTAAACTATGCATACTACTACTACTACTACAGATGTTAATTATATACTAAGTAAATATTCAATCTCACATACACAATTGATACACTCTGTAAAAACCTATAAAAAACAACATGAAAGAAAAGTAATATTAATAAAGTAATATTAACACATGTGATAAAGTTAGAAACATTGGGAAATCCTGCCCTTTCACATTGAACCAACTAAGACATGCCATTAGTTGTTGAAGCTAAAATTTAAAATAAATTTTTAAAAAATCAAGCAGACCAAGTAGTAGAATAAAGCCAACTTTTTCCAAACCAAAATCTGTTTTAATTTATGAATGAAACATTAGTAGAATTCTTTTTTGATTTTTGCCTTCTCATTTTTTTTTCTTTCTCTTAAATCAACTTTGTTTTGTGAAATACAATCTTTTAAAAGGTTCATCATTGTTTGATTAAACAAAAACCAACAAAAACCACTATGAAAAGATCTTTTAAATATTTTTTCAAAGCTAAACAGACCCATGTCAAGATAACTATTTGCTGTGAGTTTGGGATTTGGGGAAAATCTTTTTTTAATTTTCATCAAAAAGTAAAAACTAAAAATTAGTGTAGACAGTAAACACTCAAAGTAAAAGATTTAAAATATTAGTTAAGATGAAATCTTCTCCATTCCAATCAAATTCAGTTTTCCCTCAAATCAGTAAGGAATCCTTAAGTTAAAACACATTTTATGATTTTGCATTGCATTTCTTGAAGAAAATTGAGTGCTTAGACACAATTAATGTCCTAAAAATTATCCTGTATGTATAAAGAAAAAGTGCTATTTTGGCTATAATCATAATTTTAAAAGTACTAGGGAATGCTGAAAGGTTCTGTCAGATTGACCAAGAACTTAAGAAAAAAAAATCTGATGTTTGGTTATTTGGTCAGGTTTTGAGAAGTGAGTGGGGCTGAGAATTTTTCAGTAAGCCATGTACATACAATTTTTACAGGTAAAATCCTATACATTACATTCACAGGGGTGAATCACCCTCATTCCCTTCATATTCTATTTGGAAGAAGGAAGTTCCACTCAGCTCCTTCCTAAGTAATGTTCATTTGCAGATGCTTCTTCATACACTACAATCTTAAACTCTTGAAGTTGAGGGTCAATTATTATATATCCTTCATACATTAATAATCTCCAGTCCTTACTTTCTCTATACTGTTCACCTTATTCAATAACCCTACACCTTGAGTGTTTTTGTCTCTTGTATTAGGTGAACATTAGTAAAAAAAAAAATAATTTTGGGTATTTAGTGCATACTATCTATTCTCCTCTGCCACGTTTCTGTCTTTGGGCACTTCATTGTTTTTTTATGAAGGAAGCTTAGTCTTGGGGATTCCAACTTAGCAGCTGCATCTACTTGAAAGAAGGATACTGACAATGGCAAATGACAATGATTGTGGAGACCTGGGATTTTTTGTCCTTTACCAAAATGTACTCATATAGACACCCCACATATTCTAACCATGTGTTACATCTTGTTAACATTGGTAGTTAGGTAAATACTATATGTGCAACATTTTACTCATGAGTTCTGTAACCCATTAGGGTCATAGGGATACCACATGTATTGCAGCCACAGTAGCAGTGATGTGTCAAGTAAGATAACCTGATGGAGCCCAAACCTTTCCAGGCTGGTTTGAATTCAAAGTTTTCCTTCTCCTAGACTAGTTGCCAACTAAGGATATAGAACTCAGTTAATCCTACTATTTTACCCCTAGTTGGGTAAGAAAAGATGGATTCATACTTTTACCAAGGGTATTAGCACATAAGTGAATGTAATGACCATCACTGGAATTTGAACTAGTCTCTTTGATTCCTCAGTCTGAGCTGCTATCCATTACTTTGCCATACTTCCTTCAACATCTTACTACTTAAAGCCAATGACTGTTTTATTCATAATGCTTTAAGCAGTTTATCCTTAACCACCAATATGAAAGAGAAAGAAATAAAATTAAAAAGTACAAATCAGTTAATAATTTAGGGCATCAACCTGATTTTATTGGTATTAATATTATGGGTTTTGTATTATTGTTATCAGATGGATTAATGGATATTGGTGCAGAAAGTGAATTTGGTATGCCAAGTTCAATTCCTGCCAAATTCTGTTTCATTTATTTCAGGTTAATGCCCTTGGAAAAGGCATGAATACATCTTCCTCCATCTATGGATTAAATAGCAGACCAGACTAGATCCTGAGGCAGCAACCACTCTAGGATAAGGAAAACTGATTTCAGAACCAGCCTGAATAATGTTGGGCTCCCACGGCTGCTATGGCTCAGTAAATATGCTGCCCCTGTGACCCTAATTGGTTATGTGACACATACATATATTATATGTTATATATAAAGATATATGGCAAAAGGGATTGTAATGAACTCTTTTGAAAGAGATCATTTGTATTTGAGAAATATATTTGTATGTGATTGATGGAGTAACAAGTAACTTTTTGTTACATAAACCATAACACCTGTCTTCCACTATGGCGCACTCAAAATTTAATCTGATTCATTAAATCAAGCATTCTGATATTCAATGGCCAACCTCTTATCCCCATGGCCTTCAGCCAAACAGATGAGACAATAGTATGACTGTAGAAGTAAGAGTAGTCTTCATTCAACAATTATGAAGCCCCATTCCTTTTTAGATTACTAATACAAAAAACAAAATCATTCATTTTTATCTCAAGAACTTCTTGAGGATATATATTCTTAGAACATACATAGTCTGTATGATTTAGATATGCCAAGGGTAAGAGAAATAAAGAGACAGAGAATCTATTTAACTTTGTCTCTGTTTATAATAACCATTCCTTTATTTGTAGCATAAACAAATCTTCTTAAATAGCTGCAATAGAAGTAGAGATTAAGAATTTTTATATAAATTTTACTGCTTACCTGAGATGCAACATCTTTTTCTGTTAAAATTTTCTTCAGAAATTTGTAATTTACTTGTACTTTATTTTATCTTTTGTGCCTATACAAGTTAATTTGACCTTTATAAATAGCAAAATTAAACTTAAAATTCAGAGGATTCTATAAAAAATGAAAACAATAAATTTAGTGGAGTACAACCTTTAATCTCTTTCTACCAATTCTGAATATATAGTAGACAAAGACATCTGTTTTTATACCTGACATGCATTGGAATAGTGAAAGATGCCTTCCAAAAGCTAATCAAAGTACTAAGAAATAGGAAAATTTATTTAGCGATAAAGAAAAGAGTGCTAAACTGCTATATAATATCAATCCTCCTATATGACAGGGAATGCTGAAAAATTTCCTTACAGGGACTTGAGGCAACAGAGATTTGAATCTACAAAAGGATGCTTAGAATACCATAGATAGAGTATGGGAGCAATAAGGAAGTTTTAAGGAAGACACTTGTCCTTAGAATTAGAAAGATGTTAAAAATTTCTGGGACGTATAATGAAAGAAGAAGGCGTGCTAAATTTGACACTCACAGGATTTATTAAAAGTAAAAGGAGCAGAGGGAAACATTGAGTAGCTTAGCTAGCAAGCATGTATAAATGGCTGTCAGAAAAAGGATAATAATGTGACAAAAATTGCTTAGAACTACAAAGGATATGAAGTTGTGGAGAGCCATTATTGTGCATGCTGTGAAGGAGAACAGCATATAAAAGAAGAGGAAGAACAGGGTAGATGCAAGGGATTGGAAGAAAGTAAGAGATGATCCATGATTCTCTGTCTTATTTTTGCTTCCACTGGACTAAAATAAAAGGAATGAATGCATAAAATTGCTCTGATAGAAATCTCAAATTATTGAAACATTTTAAATGTTTTTTTTTTTGTTTTTTTTTTTTTGTGGTTATTCAACTTCTTCAGTATATGTATATTTTTTTTTTATTCAGTCTGAGTTCATAGATCTGTCAACTATCAGGACTGGAAATTTACAAACTTTTTGAGAATACTTTTTATTATTACTGTTTTTGCAATCATTATTTTCTTGCAAGCGACATTGCACAAGACACATTGCTGATTATTAGGTACTAGCAGACTGGAAAGAGTATAAAAGCTAACTCCCTAGAGACCCTTTCTCTTCATTCTCAAAGGTGGTACTACTGGCATTGGTTATCTTTCACACACTGATAAACCAGCCATAATGCAATACTGAAATAATTGGTCAGCTGAGGGTTTTGGTTGAATCTATGACATGAATGCCTCACTTTGGATGAATTTTATTTTGACATTCTGAGGAAACTAATGCCTATTTTTTCAAAGGAAACAATAATGGAAAATTTCAAACATTTTAAAATTCCAAAAAAAATTGCTAAAAACAAAAATTAATTAATGACTGAAAAATAAAAGGCCGGGAATTCAAAACCCTTCCCTCGGAAAATTCTATTTACAAAATAGACTGAGCTTTGGCAGGAAACAGGGAGATAGGAAATGCCCAATGCAGGCATAAAAATTTCCCTTCCATTTAAAGAAAAAAAATTATAGAGTAATAATAATAATAATAATAATAATAATAATAATAATAATAATAATAATAATAATCAATGCAGTAATGATATTAGATCAATTCAAATATTTGATATGAATATCTTTGTTTCCCTTTGTCAAAGTGAGCTTGTTTCTCTTTGTAGCCTGAATATGTTTTTAGGGATTTGTCATGTTTTTTTCTATTTTTATAATGTAATTTTTGCTTTTACTTTTGCCTCTTTTTTTCATTGTTGTTTTCATATGTTTCTTCTGCTTTTTTCCTACTTAAGTTTTTTGTCGAGTGTTATTTTTGTTTTTAGCTGTTTTTCAATATTCCATTACTTTTTTTTTTTTTTACTTACTTTTATTCTCTCATTTCCCCTTTTATTATATTTGTTTTATGTATGTAGTATTTAGCCTGCAAGTTTATAAAACAAACCAATCTGTCCCCATAATAATAGGTTCAATCATTAGCCTCTAGACCTTTTATCAAAGTCTGTTGCATAGATACTGGAAATAGTTGATATTCAGAACGCAAAACTGCTGCAAATAGAATAATGCTGGTGCTATTCATGATAGATAAATTTGAAAATAAAAAAGCAGTAATGAATAGATAAAGACCAGTATTTATAGACATCTATTGTGCATGTGCATTATATTGATGAAATTTGGTTAAATTTGGACAATTCTGCTTTTGAGTAGAAACCATAATTTCCTTGTTTTGTTTTGCTTCATATGATAGAAAATAAAGCACTATGTAAATGTTTCTGGTACCATCCTGTTGAAATGGAATTATTATCTTTCTTTGATTTTTATTATTTTGTCCTATTTTGGGATAACTTTTGATTAACTGGCGAGCTTACTTCTTCATAATGATATACTTACCCTTTTGAGATTGATTTGTTTTTTATGGCTTATTGACTATTTTTCCAGGTTATTTAAAGCCAGAAATATTTTTAGATTGTAAGAATTTTTTGGAGATAATAAGGATTTACTGATACAAGTCATACTAATTGTTGTGCTGTGGAGTCTAGTAAGACACAAAACTCAACTGAGTCCTGATTTGATACTCAGCTATACAAGTGGCTGTAATAGAATTATCTCCTTTTCTAGACAGTAATCCAGGACTACTTATCATGAATGGATCATTCCATTCATGATAGTAAGGAGAGCAACTGGCTCTTACCACAACACTAATTAACCCATAGCTGAGGGAAGAGATGGATTCATACATTTCCAAAAGTATTTGTGCATAAGTGAACATAGTGAACTTGACTGGAATTGGAACTTGGATCTTCAATTTCCAATTCCATCCATTATCCATTACACCACTCACATATCTAAGCTGTGTATTCCCAAGCTATCCTTTCAAGAGAGAGCAAAACAATATAAAATAAGCATATTACAAAGAAAGAAAGCTAAAAATCAAAGCCAAACTGAACACTACTTCATAATTAGTTTTACTTTATGAACATTAATCTTTATAGGTTTCAAAATTCTGAATATTACAAGACATTAAGATACGACAAAATCACATATCATACAATTAAAATGTGTCTTGGTTCAAATATATTTTTTCTTAATGAAGACACAAATAAATTAAATCAGAAGTAATTGGTAATTGTTTCTGCCATTAAAATTTCAAAGCAAGATAAAAGCAGTGAATATCAAACAAATATTTAAAAAACAAAACAAAAACATTAATTTAAAAAATGGTATAAAATGTGGAACAAAGTGCATAAGAATTACTTACAGTTTAATGATAATATAATTAGGGACAATTTCACTTATTAAGAATGAAAGTTAAGCCTTGGAAAAAGTATTTTCAGTTTGCAGTTTATTTAAACATATTTGTTGAAATATGTATTGTACTGAGATAAGATATAAAGATATCTCCATTATTCACCTTCTAAGAAGTTGGCATCTGAACCTAAAAGAAGTCTAAACTAAGTTGCTTATTAAGTTCAAAGAAATTCAGGCATGTTGTGATGAAATAAAAGCCATTATCAAAATCCAAGATAAGACAGCTGCCCAATAAACAGAACCAATAAAGTTTGCAATAAAAAGGGTAAAAAAATGAAACAACAACTATCATGCAAGCAAGTAAGCAAACAATATATGCAAAGCAAATCAACGGGTAAGAAGGCAAAAAAGTTCACAAACTATTAGTTGGCATTTGCACACAAAAGCAAAGTCAGGCAATGGAACACAGTAAGTCTGTCCAGTAGAAAGGCAGATTTGGATAAAGTTATGTCAAAGTGCAAGCCATCCTATTTTAGTGGCTAAGAAAAATATCCCAGCATGCATTTTGCAGACTTCTGACTATTTCCTGTGAAATCAACATGTTGAAATTACAGCTATATTTCTTTTGACAAATTTGGAACCTCATAGTCTGATAAATTAAATCTTGTGTATTTTCTGGCAGTTTATCTTTCTGTGATAAGAAATGAGGAATTTATTGAGGATCAAGTTTAAACTGTCTTTATATATTGTTTTCAATGCCATGTTCTTCCCAAATGTTGGTGATCATGGAAGATTTTTGTGAATTGCCATGAATTTTTAGGAAAAATAGTGGAGCGGTTTTCTATAGCCTTACCCACTCATCTGAATTAAAAATAGTTCATCATCTAGATTGGCCTACAAGCCTTGGATGACAGCCAGTCTATTCTGCTATTTAACCCATATCTGGGGGAAGAAGAAATGTATTCATGCTTTTCCCAAGTGTATTTCTGCAAAAGTGAACACAATAGGTCAGGCTGGGATTTAAATTCAGCTTTCCAATTCCACTTTCTGCTCAATAACCATAAATCCAGATTAAGCTTCACCCTGAGTTAATTTGTAATATTTGATCTTTATTAAGCAAGACAAAATATGTATTTCTACTGCTGATTGCAATTCCATAAACAGAAAAAAATAGTTAATCCAGTTTGATTAAAAATATGCACTTGGCCAATATAGCATAAATATTTACACTCTTCACTTGAGTTTGAAAATTCTTTTCTATTAATCCAGTCTCTTCATTTAATAAGACAAATGAGAAATCAAATGATTTTATTGTGTTTGCATTTATACATGTCTCTTGTGAGTGTTAAATTCTCTAAGTCCTCTTACTTTATTATGTGTTCCAGAAATTTTGACTCTTTTTGATTGTAAGTATAATTGTTTATTCTGTTCCTATTTTTCTTAAAACCTTCTCATTACTCACATGTTCTGACCATAGTATTTTCAGTATCTTTCTGTTGAAGCACAACAGAGGGAAACAGCAGATAAGAAATTTCTTTAAATGGATGGGAGAGCAGTGACTGTGGGAGATAACAAAAGAACAAATATTGCATACAGCTTCAAAGGAAAGAAAAATATTGAGAGTCATGATCACCTATGTCCTGTTAAAAATGGTGTTAGTTAAAAAGTGTTAGTACTGGCTATGAAAACTATTGTTTTTACACTAATACTCTTGTTTATAAAATCCCAGATCAAACTATCTCAGCACCTGATCTCATCAAATGTCTCTTTAATAAGTTTGTCAAGTTCTATTCTATGGACAATATTTGTTACCTCACATATGAATTGAACTTAGATCCTAGTTATAAAAACTAATGCTTTTTTTGATTAGCCTGTCTCCACTGCTGGTTCAGATGAGTTCAGCCCAAGTAGTTCAATTTTAGTTCTTTTCCTTTAGATAAAAAGCACTTTCAGTTGCCTGGTGAATTTCTGCTGCCTGGATAATATCCCTAAGATAATTTAAAAAATTTAATAGTCATGAACCACTTCTGCTCAGATAGAGCCCTAGAATGCTGGTCACCTGTGCAAATCCTTGGAGCCTACTATTGTTATCAACTCTCTATGTAATTAAGTATTCCATGAGAAAGTCTAAGATCTTTGATTATATCATAAATGCTTGGGTGATTGAAGCTTGTCAGTCATAATGATCTTTAGAGAAAAATCATTCATTTTAAGCTCAGAGAATAAGAACAAATAATTGCACTTAATTTAATTATCCAAAAGTTGAGCCTTAAAAATATCCGTCTGAATTTCCGGGATCATTATTTACACTTTTTATATTTAAATTATTGTCCTCATCTTTGTTGTTTTTGTCATAATGTTTCGACCATTGTGCCCTCCAGCCTTCCTCACGTGTATATTGATCTGGGTAACCTAAAGGGAATTCTGAACTGAACCCTTTATTTGATCTGTTAGACTGTTTAGACTGTTACTGTGCCACTGCTCATGTCTAGGGATATTCTGTAGTTCTTAAAATATATATATTGAGAATTGTAATAGCAGTATTAGCCATTTCTTTATAAGGAAATATTCAAAAATTCATTAACCAAGCAGCAGACTACTGTTGATTGAAATTTATAAAATCTTTCTCTTAAAACAATTTTTCAGGAAAATAGGTTTCTCAAGTCCAGTAATTGTTATTGCTCTTTCTAGTATTGATGTCAAGGCATTCTTCCTAACCTTTTGTTTGAAATAGTGTGAGACATTAATATCTTCATTATGCCATTATTTTCTCATCAACTTACATGTGATATACATTTCATTTGTTACTGTTGTTGAAATTCCTCAAGTGACATTATTTCTGTTATTCAGTGAGACAGGAGGATTTCTTTGGTGATAAAGAAAACAGGACTGAACTGCTATATGATATCTGTCCTCCTATACAGCAGTGAATGTTGGACGGTCTCCTCAAAGATGAAGAAGAGATTTGAGACAGTGAAGATGTGGTTCTACAGAAGGATGCTAAAGATAGCATGGACTGAGTGTGTGAGCAGTGATGAGGTCTTGGAGAGGATACAAACAAGACGGAAGCTTATACTTAACATAAGGAAGAGGCAGATGAAGTTCCTGGGACACATAATGAGGAAGGAAGGCCTGGAGAATCTGATACTCATGTGTCGAATAGAGGGAAAAAGAAACAAAGGAAAGCAATGCATGACATATCTGGTGGGCTTAAGCAAGTGGATGACAGAATGTGGTCTGGGGGAGGTAGCAGAGGAACAAAACTTAATGAGAGCTACAAGGGATAGGCAGAAGTGGAGAGCAATGGTCGTCTATGTCCTGAAAAGACATGGCACATAAAAAGAAAGAAAAGATTCTGTAGTGCCATTCTATGAGGATACTCCTTGCTATGACATACATGTTTTATTTACTCAAAGCCATTTTTAATCATTGATCAAAGAAAGCCGTTAGCTTTATATAACTTTTATGATTAACAGAAAATATGCTGGCATGTCATTGAAGAAACCAGGTCGGTCATAATACCTGAGAAATTCCAGAATGGTATGGAGCACAATAAGTAGTCTATCACATTTGATATTATTTGATGTCAAGATATGACATAATCATATGTTCACTTATCATCCAATAGTTTTATACTTAAAAGTAGCAAAGATTCATGTCAATTTGTCATAATTTTGGTGCTGATATTACATTCTGTCTCTCTTTTACCCTGTCACTTTTAATCTTTCTGTCTTCATACAAATATTTAAATGTCATTTATTGATCAGTATTATCTCATTTCTCTACACAGAGAAAATTGTTTAATTTTTTTTTTTTTTCGACTGTCTTCCAGAAACACTTTTTGGCAATTTAATTTTTTCTTCTGACTCTTTCTCTTTCTCTCCCCTTTGCTTAAGTTTTGCTTTTGATAACAGAAAACGTAAAACTGTTTATCAACTCTGTTTCGTAAACTATTTCATTTACTGACTTGCAAGAAAACCAAAATAAAAAACAGAAAATCAAAATGAAAATATTTTTGTTGTTTCCTAAGCTGTATTTTATCAATAAAAGAAACATCACTTGAATAGGAATTGTTACTTCTGGCATATTTTAAGGAATGCATTTATGGGTCAGTTTCTCATTTTCTTTTCTTTACTCTCCTTAATATATTTTTTTTTTTACATTTTTTAAGAAGAATTTTAAAATCTAACATTTAGAATTACTGAAATTAAAGGGTTTCTATTTGCAATATAATAACACTACTTGGAGCATTCTATATTCCAGTATATGAATAGTAAATAAATTCTTGGTATGTAGCACTTAATTAAAATTGTCTAATGATTCAGAGTTCCTGTGACAATCCCTAGGCTGCAATTTATCCAACACATTTAAAATTACTCAGTTGCATGTGTGATTTTAAAACCTTAAAGCACAACCCAATAAATATACTGTTATTTATATTAATAAATTTTTGCAAATTATGTGTATTTCAGTTATTTGCTCTCAGGCTAAAAAAATGTTGAATTATCAACTTTTAGAAACTTGTGAATTTGATCTTGGAATGCTTCTTACAGTTTTAATTTTCAAAATTCAAGATAAGAACCCTTTGTAGTGAGTTTGCTTTAGTTGGTGAGTTATTATTTCATTCCAGAAGAGAGTTCGGCTTTGAGCATAGAATATTCTGAAAGTTTTACTTCGACTTTAAAGAAAATTAATAGTGTATCTAAAAAAAAGTTGTATACTGTTCAAGTTATAATATATTTAGTGCAACATCTGTCTATATTTCTATCATGAGATATTGTAACTATTTACACTATTTACATTGTTCAGACTGTTCTCCTCATCTTTATTATCACATTTATGGCATTTTATCCATCGTGCACTCCAGCCTTTGGGTGAAATTTATTGGAATTTCAACTAATATGACCTGAAGAAGGCTGGAATGTACTATGTTTGAAACCTTGTGAATGTGACAATAAAGATGAGGACAATAGTCTGAACAATGTAAATAATGTAAATATTTAGTACAAATAGTTAAAATATTTATTTTCATCACAAATGTTATGCAGTTCTGTTTTTGACAAGTGCATTAGAAAATAGAACCATCTAATCTTAAGTGAAAAGGAAAGGTTACATACATACATACATACACACCCCATATATATATATATATATATATATATATATATATATATATATATACATATATACATACATATATATATATATATATATATATATATATATACATATATATATATGTGTGTGTGTGTGTAAATATGAAAGTGAACATTGAAGTCAACACTCAGAGGTGATGGGCTGTTTCATGCTAGACGCAATCGGCAGCCTGACGATTGTGTCTAGCATGAAACAGCCTGTCGCCTCTGAGTGTTGACTTCAATGTTCACTTTTATATTTACATACACTCTATCTCCAATATTGAACACTTTATCCCAAACATATAGCACACATTAAAACTATATTTCTTCATATATATATATATATATATATATATATATATATATATATATATATATATATATATATATATATCCTTTGTGAATATATGCCATTTTTTTACATCCATGGTAGCCAAGGCCAGGAATTTATTGTTTCTCAATTTATTAGTAAATTTGTTTCATTACTTATGCAAAACTAATTACACAGATTCTAATCTATGACAATTGCTTTTGAATTTGAGCGATAGAGAATTATGAAAATATTTTGGTATTTAGAGAAAACCTCACCTCAGCATATGACCACAACAATATTGACTTCCTTTTCTCATCTATTAGTGACCATCTCCCAAGCTCTCCCTCTACTCAATGCCTAAATCTGATAGAGAAACTATGTAGGTTCACAAAGTAATACATATCTGGTGAGGACCCTATATTATTTCAAACCTTATCAGGAGTATGATAACAAGAAAATGAGAGCCCCCCCAATCTATTTAATCTCTTTCTAGACTATGCTTTATGCATGTACAAGCATAGATGAATATGGCTACTGATCATTTAAACATTCTATATCACTTCTCAAATGAATCTACTCATAGAAAACAGTGTTCCTGCTTTTCTGTCAGAGACCAATGTGCTAATCATGAGGTGGGCTATGGCAATGTTGCAATAAGAATGATTTTGAACATAAAAATCAACAACCTCTAACAACTGCTCCAAGATGAAGGACTTCAAAACAGAAACTATCATGTATTTGAATGGAAGCAGTGAACTATTTTCTTGAAAAATTGTTTTAAAAGAATAAATTTCAACTGAAAGTAGCACTGGCTGCTCAGTCAGTGTATTCCAAACATTTTTTTATAAGGAAAGGACTAATATTACTATTACCATGAAAATCTGATCTATCAGAAAACCTCAAGGGGAGATTCTTTCAAACAACTTTAGAGGCAGTTAATATATGGTGCCACTGCCTGGACATGAACTAAAACTCTACAGTCTTAGCTTGATGGACTCTACACTTGAATGTTGAGAGCTATACTTAACATCTGGAGACAACATCTAATTAAATTTCAGCTCTATAGGCCCATATTTCTGCAATCTTATGCGAATGCAGAATGTGCTTTGTAGGATACTGTTGGCAGCAAAACAAGAAGTCACAAGCGGTTTACTGTTCTGGACACCTAGCCATGGAGCAAGACAAGTTGGTCACCCAGCAACCACCTATATCGACCAACTATATTATGATAGAATAATACCCTAATGACTTTCCAACCTTGATGCAGGACCTTGAAGGTTGGCATGATAGATTCATAAATGTCTGAGTGAACTTGGTCAAATAAGAAATTACCATATCTTCATTTGTAGAATAGAACTTAGATCCTCACTTAGTGTGGAAAAAGATTAGAAGAATTCCGAGTAGAAACTGAAAATTTCAGTTTTACATTCCTTCTTATCATTTCTCTCTTTTCTTTCATGTTACAAAATATGACAAGTAAAATAATAACAATCACTAGGCCTGCTTTTGATTGTCTGTACCTACCTAGAGTATGAACAGCCTACATAATATCACACTGATGCACCAGTTAAGCAACATTGAGCCTGGTACATACCTAGATGGTTGACCACTTGGGAATATCAGGTGCTGTAAGTTGTGGATGTGTGGGTAGTGTAATAGACAAACACTCAGAATATGATAGTGGAGAGCTGAGTTTGAATTCCAGTTGCGTTCATTACATTCACTTACATGCAATTACACTTGGGAAAAGTATGAATTCACCTGTTCTTCCACTCCTGGCTTATGGCCACATCACATTAAAACATCAGTTCCTGTACAATCACCAAGTTAAGCAACATCTAGCCTGATCAATACCTAGATGGGTGACAGCTAAGAAATACTTGGATGTGTGGTTGGTGTAATGGATAATGGCTTGGAAGTGTAAATCAGAGAACTGAGTTTCAATTCCTGTTGGGTCGTCATCTTCACTTACATTCAAATACTCTTGGGAAAGGTATGAATCCACATCTTCTCCCCCAGCTATGAGTTAATTAGTAAGACTTAACTGTTATTATTTCAAAAAACAAAAACTTAAATCTAACATAATCTAAACATATTTTCTGGCTTTAAATAATCTGCAACAGGTTGATAATCCATAGAAAATGAATGAATTAATCAATCTTCTGTCTCCATCTATGAGTAAATATTAGGACTTGTATCTGAAAATCATTATTATTGCCAAAACTTGTTACTACAAAAGAAAAAAAAAGAAAAGAATTATTCTTACAATCCAAAATAATGTTTTGGCTTTAAATAATTCACTAAAGGTTGATAAGCTGTAAAAAACAATCAATCAATCAATCAACAAAAACCTTTGTCACTAACATCATTTGGTTTATGAGTAATCAATTTATTATCAGTTCTTTTGGGTTGGAAAAGCTCTATGCATGTATGTATCATTTGGAGACCATAAAAAGTCCCAATACCAAAAACTCAACATCATCATGTTTGCTTGAATCATTGAGCCAAACAAAACTTTCTTCACAAACATAGCAAGGTAAAGGAATAAAATTTAAAAGAGAATTCCATCAAGAAGGAGAAAGATTTTTTTTCTTCCATGAATAGTAATGTTTTTTTTTTCATAAAATATTAATACATCTATAAATAGAGGAACCATTAAAGGTTGCAAATAAAGTAATTTGTTTTTTTTCTTCTCATTAAAATACATTGAAATTTCTTTCTCTTCATACAAATTTGAATTCCTCAGGGTTTATGTATTCAATTCAAATTGGAGTAAATATGCACTTTACTACCAAATTGTTATAAGATTATTTTCTGGGTTTTATTTCTTATTGAAATTTATTATTTATTGAGTGAAGGTAGAATTTAGAATAATGAATTTCTCAATAAGTGGGTGTTTTCCACAGTTTATTCACTGTAATTTTGGAATGTTCCCCATGTTTTAATTTGATTGGTTCATATATTCTTATGGTGAGACAGGAGGGAGGTGTGTAGCTTATAATCTGGCATAAGCCCTATAGATTTGCTGAGATATGGATCTAAGATGAAATCTCTTCTGTTTCAGATGACACCTCCTGGTTGAGAAAAGGGGAAACAGAGAGGCAAGAAACAAAACAAAATTTCTGTTTATTTTATAATTGATATATTTTACTTGATTATATGATAAAAAAAACCCATTGTGCCATATATAAAAGGGCTAATTGAATATATAGCGGTTTGTTTATCACATTCCAACTTATGCTTCCCATAAGTGTCAAGTGATTATTAATGAACTGCCAAACACTAGGTGGCAATAGATTTTTGAACATAAAGTCAAATTTTATATGCTTAATTAGTTTTATTGCCTTTTCATTGCTATCTAAATGTGAAAAATCTACAATGTAAATATTGTCATTTCAAAGCAGATCTCCTTTTAGCTGCTGCTTGCATGAAGTCTGTCAAACACACACACACACACACACATATATATATATATATATATATATATATACTGTTGTTATTATCATCATCATTATAAATTTACCTCATAAACCAGGTTTCTGGAGGGAGGGCTATAGAGCTTGCTTGTGATGACAGGTAGGTTTGTTTTTTTTTCACATTGGGTACACAAAGGGCTTGAGTAGTGGAAGGGGTGACAAGCTGATAGTGCTGCCTCCTCTCCATCTGGAGATTGATTTAGTGATGGCAGTTGTCGAAAATCGCTTGCAAAAGAAGGACTGTCAGCAGCCTCTATTACCCACTTGTAGTTGTCAATATATATAAGGATGTATACTCAGGTGCCAAATAATTACCCCACTCTTTTTTTTCTATTCTCGCCCTGGAGCTTGTTAATTGTGAAATTTTTTTTAAAGGCTATTTATTTAAATTGTAAAGTTGGCAATACTTCATGGAAATATTTTCAATTTTGTTAAATCATTTTATTTAAGGATATTGATGGACATTTATTTTTAGTTCTGTTCCTTCAAGGTATTGTTATATTGATAATTTTAAAGTCTTGTTTTTAATTATTGCCTAACTATCCCATTTATTGACCCACACTCTTTAAGAGTTTTCATTTTTTAACACTCAACCACCATTTATTATTTTTTCTAATTATTTTTCCAGCATTCCCATTTATTACAACCATTCATTTGATTTGGCCCCTGAGATTATAAAAAAACATTCTAACTTTCTGCATCTATCTATCTATCTATCTATCTATCTATCTATCTATCTATCTATCAGTGGCGTAGCTAGGGGGGTGGCGGACAGCCCTGGGTGCCAGAACAGGAGGAGTGACACAATGTCACCCCCAACAAAATTTTTCAACCAGGTTAAGGTGCCAAAAATAGTCTGAAAACAGTGGTGGAGACACAGGGTTTTACAGGCAGGCATTGTTGAGAGAGAGAATAACTGGGAGCTCTGCAATACCAGGAAACCTTTCCAGTTGGCTATTTGGTCAGATTTTAGAAATTGGATCAGGGTAAAATCTTTTTAGTGTTTATTAGTAATGACTTATATAGAAGAAGAAAATATTTTTGAGTAATGACTTAGGAGAGAATGCTTGTTAGTAATGACTTATAGAAGAAGAAAATATTTATTAGTAATTAATTATATAGAAAGTTTATTTGTAATGACTTATATAGAAGAATAGAAAATAATCCCTTTCTATGGAAGTTCACATGCTATTTTTAGTTAGCACCCTTGGGAAAAGCATGAGCTGAAATTTTGCTGCATTCACGTCCTGTTATTTAAATACTGGGATAGAACATAGATAAAGATTGAATCCAATGCACAAGCAATTCTTAATCCCCAATTGTAAGTGGTGTAATTTTCTTAAGTGAGTTGTGCTTATTATCTTCACACACTTATCTGTGCATAAATATATATAATATTGTGTGAGGATGCAAGTATGTACATAAAGGTTGTGTTCAAGTCATGAAGCAAGGAATGTGGATGCAAAGAATATGAATTAAATCATCAAATGTGCTTTGTGTGTTCAGCAAAATCTATATTGACAAACAAGTCAAGTGAAATGTGAAGGTTTCCATCTGTTATTCTTTTATTAAAGAACATTGAGAAAATACAGCAACTTGTTTATAAATCTTGAAAGAAACAACGTGCAGTGTGTCCCAATAGCACAAAGCAAATGCACATGACAAAAACATCAAACAGATATTTGAAAAGACTGAAAGAGAAATAGACAATAAAAGAAAATTAAAATAATAAGATGATAAAAATATAAAGGGCACTACTCAGTTAACACACACACACACACACACAGACATATATATATATATATATATATATATATATATATATATATATATATATATATATATATATATATATATATATATAGGTGCGATGGGTAAATTGTCACCATTTTATATTTTTTTATTTCATGTCTGCATGTTGTTTGTCTTTGATTTTGTCAACTGCACAGTATAGTAGGGTCAGTTGGGCACCATCTATGACAAAAAAAGCTCCATGACTCAATATACTCCACCAGAAATTTGGAAATGGCATGCTCTACTGATTGGTATTCATGCCAGAAGCTGCAATACAAGCATTTCAGAGTGTTTGGGTGTCAATCTGAGGACAGTGCAGAGGATTCAGAAAGAGTTGGATGGATCTAATGGTTATTATAAAGGTATGGCAGCTCAAAAAACTCACACTGATTTTTATACGAAGAAAAGAACTCCCAAATTTATTGGTGAGGGCTCCACACTCAATACAGAGGCTTATATCAACTGCCTTGAAGAGGTAGTTCTACCCTGTGTCAAGAGTGGTGGCTGCAGGAGAACCCAACCATGGCTGTCAGACAATTTCTGCAACCACATCACTCCTCACATCTGGCTACCTAACTTCCCAGACTGCAAACCCCTTAATTATTATGTGTGGGTCATAATTGAGCAAGAGACCAACAAAACTCCTTGTTACACCAAAGATGAACTTAAGGCAAGTATCATGGCATGAGTGACCAAATTAAATAAAGAGACTGACCAGAAGAGTTGCAGGAGATTCTGAAGCTGTCTGAATGTCATGGTTGAAGCCAATGGCGATTTTATTGAATTAATTTACTCTTTAGTATTTCAAGATATTTTTTTTTTGCAATTTTGGTAAAAATATCTATTAAAATGAGATGTCAGTGTTATTTTCAGTTTTGTGTTTTTTAGACGACAATTTATCCATCGCATCCTGTATATAAAGAATTGTGCACATCAGCCTCAGTGAATAAAGAGTTGAACTGCTTACTGAGGGGCTGATGTTTGATGTTAACATCAGCTGGTGAGATTTGCTATTACGTTGTTTGGAAAATAATGTCCAATCTTAGAATCAATTCTATCCTTAATGAATGAATTTAAAGTGTTAAAATCAGTCAAAACAGGAACCCTGAACATTTATACATTTCCATCATCCATTTACAAGTTTATTTATGCCTTTAGAATAAGACTCTAAATGTTTGAAGGCCAAGAAATCTTTGGGTACAGTTTTTGCATTTTCTTTATGATGGAATGTCTTTTGACTTAAAAAAGATACTTGAAATGTGTTAGTCAATGAGCAAAATATCATGGGAATATGGTAAATGTGTTAAAGTCCTATATCCCAAGTTAGTGAAGCAGAATTGGATCTTGTTAATTAACCAGTGCTGGCTCCATTTTGCTTAACTGAACGTGCATTTCATCCATTTGCTGGCAGTAAACTTTGGCAGTGATTTCCTGGTTAGATTCTAGAAATATGCAATGGATAATGCCAATGGCAGACCACCAGGCAATTACAATAATTTTCTGTTGGATTTTGAAAAATTTTTAGGTCTTTGCCATGTTGAAGCCACTGAACCAATCATCTATGATTGTCAGAAATGATCCGTTTCTCATCACAAGTCACTATTCGATCAAGAAATGGATCATTCAAGTTTTTGCAGATGCAGCATTGAACAGACTTCAGAATGTCAAACTCTTAGACATTCACTGAGTTCATGTGAAGCCAATTTTCAAGTTTCTTCACCGTGCCAAATTTCTTGAGATGATCCAATATTGTTGAAATGTTGACACATTATCTGAGACATTTCTCTGACACTTTGTCAAAAATGTCGATTGTCAATTGCATATGGATGTCTTCTGCCATCTTGATCTTCAAGACTCATATCCCCACTGCAGAATGTCAGAAATCAGTGTTGTACTGTTCAATCACAAGTGGATCCTTCACTCTATATATTAATATTAGGAGCAGTTTGAGAAGCATTATGACCATGCTTGAAAAAGTAAATCTATTGCATCTTTTTTCATGTTCAAGATGAGGGTTAGATGATGTTATAAGTTAAATTCTGAAAGGGCTTGATATAAAATTAACAAGGAGAACTCTTTAATCATTAAGTATGAGTAATATATTTTTGTACAACAATTAACATATGTTAGAACATAAAGGATCTGTCCTAAAATTGGATATTTTTTGAACAACCTAATATATATATATATATATATATATATATATATATATATATATATGGGAACATGATCAGACCAAGCAGTTAGAATATTCACTTGCCAATTATGAAACCTAAGTTTGGATCTCCACAGGGTCAATTTGTTAGGAAGGTGACTTTTTGATGCTATTTATCTGAAGAGGCCTTACCAGTGAATGACACTTAGAAAGTGACTGAAAACTGTACCACACATCTACTCAAGTCTTGTAAGTGAAACTGAGTAGACAAAACTGTTTGGGAGCCATTGTTGGTTATGTATGCACAAATCACAAGTCCTCTTGTCTAAGGGCTTGAGCATATTGGTAATATTAGCATTGTTCAAACTTCTGATCATTCCAGATTATGTGCTCTCTCCCAGAAACTGTAACTAAAGTTCAATCAGCATAGTTGCAATATGGTGATTTATTACAAGTAGCTTATATGTAGAACAAGGCATCAAATATGAAGCACCCAGTGAGGAGGACTGAACTCATTACTCAGTTGTAATTGATCTAGTGAGACAAGCTTGGTAACCATTACATCATGTTGAAGTGCCATATTTGTAGTATAAACCACAAATATTCCTGTGCGGATTTCTGTGACAGGGATTGGCTAGCCACTCTAGTATGCATATATATATATATATATATATATATATATATATATATATTAGGTTGGTGCAAAAATAATGTCGTTTTCTCACATAGTAACATATGTGAGAAAACGACATTATTTTTGCACCAACCTAATATATATATATATATATATATATGTATGTGTGTGTGTGTGTGTGTGTAAAATTTAAGATATAACTAAAAAATTTTCTGAAAAAGGACAATAAAGACAAAAGGGAAACTTATCTTAGGTGACATATTTTACCCTCTGATGGACTATATCAAGGCAAATATAAGGATTTTATTTTGAACCAAGTATTTACAAACAAAAGTAAAAATGTTAGATCTTTAAAACTTTTCAATATATATCAGGCTAACTGATAAGTCTAGGTAAATTATGGTGGATGCTAAGAGATATAATTTAATGTCAAATAAAGAAAAGGGAGTAAATACCTTTACCCATTCAGAAAGTGTTTGTACAGCCTTGTGGGTGATTAATTGTTTTCCAACCTTCAACTACTTCATCACATGAAACATTGCTAGCATCTTGTTATACTAAGTCTATTTTCATGGCAGATATTCAGGCAAGCTACATTCCTTGACTCTACCAGTCCAGACCTTCACAGCCTGGACCCACTATGATACTTAATTAAATTGACTCATCCACATTCCCTTCATATTCCATTGGTAAGTAGGAAGTTCCAATTAGGCAGCTTCTTCCCCAGAACTGTTGAAATGTGGAATGTGATTCCCGAAAGAAAGCTTTCCTGATCCCTACCATCTTAAACTCTTCAAGTTCAGGGTCATCTGTTATCTATCCTACATATCCTCATAATATCTGCCCTTACAACACACCCATTTAGTAAGCCAATGAGTCGGACTTAAGCCTTGTATCAATGGAGGGGGACAATAGTAAAAAAAAAAAAAAAAAAATTTGTAATGCAAACAAGAAAATATGTATGTACCCCACCAATAGAATTACTGTGTCCACATGGACTATAAATCTTTTTCATTTTAATATTTTCTTCTTTTTCTAATGATAATAATATTATTTTTTCTGAAACTTAAATTATAACAATTTAACAAATTATTCCCATAATGACCGCTTGTTAACAATTGTAGAGTTTGTTAATTTACAGTACAGTCTTAAATTATTCAACACCTACGGTTGAAAGGTGTGAGAAATGCAATCAGATATATAAGTTAACACCTCTGCTTTACACATTACACTGCACTTAATGTTTTCTCTCATATGACATTATCAAATTACCAACAACTTTTTTGTTTCCATACATATGTCCACACATGCACTAAAACACACACACACAAATATATATATATATATATATATATATATATATATATATATATATATATATATATATATATATATTGTGAAGGTTTACTGTGTGATTTTATTAATAGCATAAATCCCTTTCCTTATTTTCTCAGTGCCCATCTCTCCAGCATCCACCTCCTCCCTGACTTGATTCTGGCCTGAAACATCACCCATACTGCTTTCTTTCCAAGCCCACTTCACTTAATTTTGACACATTTAGAAATCCACATTCAATAGCGTTTGCTGAAAAAGAAAAAAAGAAGGGGTCATTGAAGAATGTGAGCTCCTCCCACTCTATTTCAAAGCTTCAGAAAAGAAGGAGAACAAAAGTAGAAAAGTTGAAGGTGAAGGGCTGGAGATAAAGAAGAGGGAGGAATGAGATTGGTTAGAGAAAGAACAAGGACCTGGAGATGTTCGGAAGTATAAGGGAGACAGATGAATAGGGAGGGGAATAAAGAAGAAGAAGGAAAAATAGGGAAAGGTCAGAGAAGAGGTAAGTGAAGGAGATTGGAATGGAGAAGGGACACAGAATTAGGGAGCACATATGGAGATTGAACACTGAAACTAAAGAAAAGAGCAGAGTGCAGAACCAAAAAAATTATACATTGTACATGATAGTGATCCCACTGGAAATAAAAGAATGATCATTGTATTATCCTCACTGAGTGGGTAAATATGTCATATTTTTTTCAGTGTGTTTAATATATGCTGGGTGGGGACAACAAAAATAGCCTTTTAGTTTAGGCTTCCATCATTGAATCATTATTTCTGTTTGATGTTGGTTCTCATCTAAGCCAGTGGTATAGTGACTAAGAATAACTATTTTAATACTTTTATTGTACATGTGACTACAGAGTGTTTTTTGATCTTGATAAAATAGTTTTCCCTAGTTAAGTAATAAGACATATTACCACAGCTATTGGGTTGTCAGATAAATTTGCTTGTTCTTTCCATTCATTTTAATGCCATTATTCATCTACAATTTTAACGAATCACTTAATAATATAAAACAAGCAAAAATTGTAGCAGAAAAACAGAGCTATGAAAACACCATAAAACACTTTGGTAAAAATATTTTGCATGTTAATTCAAGTAGCTATTGATCTCAGTCTACCCCATTGTGCTAAATGGCTGTTGACCTTACAAGAAAGTTCATCAATCTTGTCTAATTTTAATCTTGTTTTCAATCCTGTTATATTGTCTAACCACCCTTATCACCAGAAAAAGCCTGATGTGGGAACTGGTTTATTTGCTGATGACCCAACCACATGACAAGTAGTACTGGGTTATACATGGTACCAGTAATACTTGTAGAATGACCTGATATAATCAGTACTTATATCAACATCTGATAGAAAAAGTACAGCTCAACAGTATGAATAGTAATACTATTATTAATAATATAGTGGTCTCAGTGATAGTTTTTAGATATATTTGCATGAAATAAGCTTTAGAGTAAGGGGCTGTGACAAATAAAAATATTAGGCTGTAAGACAAATCTGTTGATGATATAAAACAATAGACGAAAGTTGTAGAATAAGAATAGAGCTAAAAGAAACCATAAGACACATTGCTAAAAATATTTTGTGGGTTAATTCATGTCAGGTCAGGCTTAGGCCTGCTAGTAATATGTAACCCAGTACAGCATGCTGAATGGATGGATAGTTGGCATCTAAACCAGCTTCCCCTACTAGCTTTTCTGATGGTGAGGAAGGTGGCATGTAACCTCACAGGATGAAAAACAAGACTTGTCAAAGGGTGGATTGGCTTATAGGAACCAATGGCTAAGATATGTGGCCTGATGATTGCATTTAGCATGAAACAGACTGTCACTGCTGTGTGTTGACTTTAATGTCCACTTTTATATTTACATGCCTTCTATCACTGATATTGAGCACTTTAATCCATATATCTAACATACCATAAAAATATATTTTAGCCAATATATATATATATATATATATATATATATATATATATATATATATATATAAAAGTGAACATAGAAGTCAACACTTAGAGGCGACAGTCTGTTTCATGCTATATGCAATAGTCAGGCCTGACTATTGCATATAGCATGAAACAGACTGTCGCCTCTAAGTGTTGACTTCTATGTTCACTTTTATATTTACACACGCTCTATCTCTGATATTGAGCACTTTATTCCATAAATATAGCACACCTTAAGACTATATTTCTTTATATATATATATATATATATATATATATATATATATATATATATATATATATATATATATGTATGTATGTATGTATATAATGTTCTCAAGCCTTAAATAGCAACTTTCTTAGAGATGGTGTCTTGATAAAAATACTTGAAGTACTTGGAATACCATTAGTGTCTGGTTAGGGTGTCAGGAAGAAGAACATCTTACCTCAAATCAAATCTTTATGACAAATCCTTTCTCTTGCTTTGTGCGAGATTAATCTTGGTTCAGCCTCAAAAAATAAAAAAAAATAAGAATATGGCTATCGATGTAATTCAAATAACATTGGAAAGAACAAAAGAATTTATCTGATAACCCAATATATTGTGGTGTACAAATTGAAAGAATTCCATGAAAAAAACAACTCTCAACTATTGTTGAATGATAATAATAATATGGTAATTTCAAAGAATAAATTAGAGAAAGTATTGACATATCTCCAGAATATATGTCATATACTGGTTGCTTGCACTACACATATTTGTATATATGTTGGATTAAAAAAAATAAACTACATTAATTCTTTAGAAATGCTTTTTTTAAGCTTCAGATTCAGAACAGAACAGATATTACTTTTGAGAAAATCTGAATATATAAATGTGCTTTAAGGCAAATAGAACCTTACTTGATTGTGAAGCTTTCCCTAGCTGAGCAGCAAAAGCACACCAGATAGATGCTTGTTCCTCCTACAAAGTGGGATGCAGGTGCAAATCCTGCCAGAGGGCACATTTTCTTTATCTATTTAGTATAAATATTTATATATGTGTGTGTGTACCTGTGTATGTATAAGCATATGTGCGACCATGTGGTTAGGATGTTTGCTTTTCAAATCATGAGACCCCAGGTTTGAGATGCACCATGGTTGATTTGTCAGGAAGGTAACTTATGAATGTTATTTTGGTCTGAAGAGGTGATCCTATTCAGTGAAACCTTTGGAAAGTGCCTGAAAACCATATGATGCACTAGGATGCAAGGGGGTAACAGAGTGTGAAAGAATATCAGAAAAATTGCTATTAAGGAGAAAGGACAATAAAAGAACAAGAATTAAGAAGACAGAAAATAACAACTGACATTTAAATTTTTTAAGATCAAATTTGACTGGGAAGCAAGGAGCTGGAAGTGTGATAGAAGAAACTGTTAGTATAAAACTTACGGTTACATCTTGCAGCCATTTCAACTGTAAAATGATGAGACCTTGCCACCAACTTAGTACTGCATTTGAATTCATAAAGTCTATGTACTATAGCAGAAAGTTACCATGAAAATATTTATAGAAAAGGCACAGGGAAACTACATTACAGCAGTAGGAAAAGGGTTGAATCTGAGATGCCAGGTCATGACCAATACATTACAGATTCTTCTTTGGATTTTATCAAGAATCTGTGAATATATATCAGGAGTACCAGACCAAATGTGACAGCAATATTCAAAGTAAAGATCAGTGGTAGACTTATAAATATACAAAATAGATTCTGGTGAGAAAAATTGTCTTGCATGACATAGTGAACCAAATTTCTTAGATGCAAACATGGCAATTGAATCAATATACTCTTTCCATTTCATGTCAGCTGAAAACATTAGATTGAGAATAATCATGCTAGATTATGCACTCTTTCTCAGAAACTGTAACTTCTTTGCTGTATAAACCGCATGGTGGCTGTGAGTATTGAACAAAATGTGCTTGAGCAGGTGTTTGTGACAGAGATTGGATAGCTGCCCTAGCAGAAGAGTGCTGGCCATTATAGCCTTACTATGCATTCTTGTATGTATGAATGTGGGCTGGGAATTAAAAAGATAAACCATTACATGTAAGAAGATAGAATGTATGGTTGTCAGCAAGAGTGACAGTATAAGGCATGAGTTACTTATTAGGTATATCAAAATTAATCAACTACTGATTTATGCGACAATTTATTCATTGCACCCTGTATGTGTGTCTGTAAATATATATATATATATATATATATATATATATATATATATATATATATAAATATAAAAGTGAACATAGAAGTCAACACTTAGAGGTGACAGTCTGTTTCATGCTAGATGAAATCGGTGGCCTGACGATTGCATCTAGCATGAAACAGACTGTCACTTTATCTCATAAACATAGCACATCTTAAGACTATATTTATTCATATATATATATATATATATATATATATATATAATTGTGCATTTGGGCAGCAATTTATCTTTTATACAAGTTTCATTAAAAATGACTGACAAGATACTAAGTTAAGTTTTTTTTAATTTTTCTTGTGTTCTCATAATTTTTTTACTTTTCTGGACATCAGTTATGTAGAAATTGTCCAAATGTTCTTTATGTTTGGGTGCTTTCAGCTATTCTTTTAGCCATTATTATGGATGATTTTATTTTTACTTTAACTGAATGTATGGATATATTTATGCTTGTCTGTGAAATTATAGGAATGTTTTATTTTCTAAACACAGTCAGCACATTGTGGCCGTGTTAAGTTGATATTATTGAGTGTTGACATTTTCTTTTTTATTCATAATGCTTCTATTATTTTTATCCTTTTTTACATGTGGATGAGGCTATTATATTTGTGTCGTCAATGAGTATGTTGCAGATGCATAGGTCTTCATTTGTATTTAAATGAGACCTATGGTCAGAGAATTGCAACATGAGTCTTCTTGTCAGGCATGTTGTAGTATATCCAACAGAATTATTCATGAATTTGGTTTGATCAGGAATACAGTTCCTTAAGGGACATGTGAATTTATAAATAATATTGGTTCTCTGTAATTTAGATCTTGCAGGTCAGTTATTGTTGTTGTTGATGATGAGGTTAGCAGTTTTAAATTTTTTATAATAGATAATTTCATTTTCTTCACTTTGTTGACTTTATTTGTATGTATGACTTGTGCATTTGATGGAATGTTATGCGTAAGGTCTCTTTTATGTTCAATTTAAGAAAATGTATTTATGAACACATAAGGGACCTTATACATAACAATTTATCAAATGCACTAGTCATACACAAAACTAAATTTGACTACAATTTTGATCTAAAAAACGCTACGCTCATCAAAAGAAAAAGTAATTTACTCAGAAGGAAAATTCACAAGAGTGCTGTCATTGAATGTTATCCAAATATAAATCTGCAGCCTGTTTTTTTTTTCACTCTCACCTGTCATGAAAGAATTACTATTTTTCCCAAGCCAATATACACAACAATGAATATGTCAAAAAATCAAAAGAAAATAGTTAAATCCATCACCCCATGCACATATATCCATCTCATACCATAACAATCTCATCACAGTTTAAGCAATATTCATTTATAAAAAAAAAAAATTCTTGAATATTACTCGCTTACTTTTTGCCAGACTTTGAAATATGATGCTTTGTGTCCTCCACATTTTGACTGACCTTTCAAATACCTGATGAACATTCACGAACGTTCTCAAATTTAAAAGTCTTGTCCTTGTTTTGTATATGAACACGTGCAACAAAATAAATCCTACATTGCCTTGGTAAAGTCCCTCAAAGGACAGAAAACATTGGCTAAGAATAGTTTTTCCTGTTGTCTTTTTATTCATTATATATATATAAAATATGTCTCTGTGTTTTATGTTTAAAGGACTGTGTTTGTGTTTAAAATGTTTTGCAAATTCATGATCATAATTTCAAAATTAAGCCATTTCAAAATAATATTAGCAGTTATTCATCTTTCTCATTCATAGGCATGAATACTTATTTTGATAAATGTGCATGTTCAATTGAAGAGATGTGTGTATATGCATACATGCACATGTGTGTACATGTGGAGATGTCTCTATGAATGAAAATAAAGAAAGGAATTTTCTTTTTGACTAAATGTTTTTTGTTTGTTTTTTTAAATTTATCTGATTATCAAATGAAAGAGAAAGGAGATAAATCCAGAGATAAATTCAAAGCCAACAGATAAAAATAAGCAAAGCAAAGAGAAAAATTCTGGCGTGTTTGTATCATTTTCTCCTAAGATATTACCTTTATTCCGTCATTTGTTAGCGCCAGCTGTGTTCTTTCTACAGATTCCAATTGAAAACAAGTTTATCTTACTTTCTTGCCTTGTTTTCTCACCTGAGTTAATCTCATAAGACAAAGCTATTTCTTTTGAACAAATAGTGTCTTACAAGATTTGTGCAAATTTTGTTTAAAGATTAAACCTTACATCACTTCAGCCACTGATGCTCGCCTCAGATTTTCTAAGTCATTTATGCCCAAAGGTAAGACTAACTTTTAAGAGTTACTGTCATATTTTTTGTAATAATATCTTTACTGTAATTTCTACTTTTATTTTACTCAGTAGTTGAGAAATAAAATTAAATTGAAAATAATGTTCTATGATCTAAAGTTGTAATGAAAGCAGTGATGGCATATATATATATATATATATATATATATATATATATATATATATATAACGTCATCCACAGACAGACTGCTTCGCTGTTTCACAGCTCATCAGTGTGGCTAGACATCCGGTTGCCTCTAGCTCGTATCGAAACCCGACTGAATTGGTATCAGCCGGAGATTCTACCACTGAGCCGTCGGCGCACGGCAAGGAAGCAGGTGGATTTTATAGCATATTTATTTTTATAAACACGCCCAGTGACTGACAGTGACTCAATTCGCTATGCGAAGAGTCTCGCTATATATAAGCTATAATAGTCACTGTTTACAAACCCAGACCTACTCCCTAGAGAGCTCAACTGAAATTAATATTTATTTCAGGAGCCAATATAACGTTATCCACAGACAGACTGTTTCGCTGTTTCACAGCTCATCAGTGTGGCTAGACATCCGGTTGCCTCTAGCTCGTATCGAAACCCTTGATTGCAGGGTCATCTACAGTAAATGGCTCTGACAACATTTCACCATTCCTGGTAGATCTTCTATTATCACAGTATGGGATATCTACTGACAAGTGATAGAATGAAAAAAGAAAAACCTCTAAATGAATTTGGTTAGATATAAAAAAAAGATTCTAAAATCCCCATTACCCTTTGTTTGTGTGCATGTGTAGTTGTACTGACATAACAAATTTAGTCTGAAGTCCTGAAGGACAAAACATATCATAACATATAGCCTGATGTGCTATACCATTTAGCTACTGAGGAAGGTTTTGGTTAGCAAGGTCAAATTACTCTGTAGCTAAATGATATAGCATGTCAGGCTATATGGCAGTTCTATGTAGAATACAGGTTTGATTCCTGTCAGGGGACATATTTTCTATGAAAATTCTCACACATTCAGGCTACAAAATGTTGTTAATACTGATTATTCTAAACAGAGCATTTACTTAAATATTTGTATCTATAAGAATAACGTATAAAAAATAAATATATTGAAATAATTGTTGGACTTAGTCCATTTCATAATATATATATATATATATATATATATATATACATATATATATAAAATTGTGTATTTGGGAACGAATCCCTAATTTATATTCGTTTCAATAAAAATGAATGACACGGTACTATAGTTAAGTTTTTGGTTTAATTTTTCTTGTTTTCTGATAATTTTCTTTTCTGTATGTAAATTATACAGAAATTGTATGTTTTGTATCTCCAAGCTTGGTCAGCTATACTTTTAGCCATTGTCAAGGATGATTTTTACTTTTAATTGAATGTATGAATTGTTTTATGTGTGTATCTAGTCTTATAGTAATGTTTTAATTTCCAAACACGATCAGCAGAATGTGGCTGTGTTCATAGTTGATGTTATTGAGTGCTGTTTTTTTTCTTTTTTGTTAATAATGTTTTCATTATTTTTGCCTTTTTTACATGTGGATAAGGCTATTATATTTAATTTCAATAAATATGTTGTAGATAGAGTATGTATTTAAACGGTCAGAGAAATGTAATGCAAGTCTTCTTGTTAGGCATAGTGTAGTATATCCAATATAAATATTCTTAGATTTGGATTGATCAGGAACATAGTTCCTAAAGAGACATGTGAATTCATAAATAATATTGGTTCCCTAGAATTTGGACATTGCAGGTGAGTTATTATTATTGACAAGAGGTTAGCAGTTTTAAATTTTTTATTGTAGATAATTTAATTTTCTTACTTTTGTTGACTGGAGTTGTATATTTCTTTATAATGTTTCTAAGTGAAGATTCATTTTGCTTATAGTTATCATGTATTTGATTTTTATAGAAATTCTTTACACACACACACACATATATATATATATATATATATATATATATATATATGGAATTTTGTTTAGGGGTCAGAAAGACAGGAACAACCCCCAACAGAAGTATATAAATTACAGACAAATAATATACAAGGTACAACACAATAAGCCTAAACAAAAACAATAAAGTAACTATAAAATATTTAACTATTTTTTTTATAATTTAACTTTTTCTTTTTTTATTGTTATTTATTCTTATCTATATTTTAAATAAATTTTAATTTTTATTTTATTATTGATTATTTTGATTAGATACTTCAACATAGTCTCATACTGAGGTTATTTAGTGATTTATTTGTTGCTATCACTACATGCTAAACACTTCAAATATCTTGGTGTATAGATCAGTTATAACAAATTTAGTGTAGTAGATAAAGAAATTGAATACCTAATAGTAAGCGTTAAATGTAGTTTCACCCAACACCACAAGTTGATACAATACCTAAGCATTAATCTAAAACCTTGAGTAATGTTCTAAAGTAGCCTTGTCAGATTGAGAATTTCATGCATGTCATGCACAGTATCAAACTCATTCCGAAATATCTAAACTGTCATCTGTATACAACTGCTTTTTGAAATTAATGATTAAAAATGACTTTGAGTGAATGAAGCCTTTAGGTACTAGTAAACTCAAAGATTATGACATAATAAGATGTTTGCATTCCATACTACTTCAAACAAAAGATTAGGAAGGACACTGCCCTCATCAAAATAAATGGCAATAACAGTAACTGGACTTGAAAAACCGATTTTCCTAAAAAAATGTTTTAATAGAAAGATTTTATAAATTTCAATTAATATTCACACTAAATGCTTGGTCAATGAATGCTGAATAATTAGGAAACAGCTAATATTACCATTACTCTTTAGAAGGAAAGATAAGGAAATTGAATACAGTATAGGTTGCACTAGGGATACTTTTGCCCAATATCACATGGTGCTTACAAAATATTAACATGCAAACAGAAGTCCTGTTCTTAAATAGACTCATCTGATATTAACACACATCTGGATGTTATGCATAGAGTCTGACTTGTTCAGAAATGTCTAAACTATCATCTACTAATCATGTTTTTTTCCAAGATCAATGGTTAAAAATGGCTTCAAGTGAATGAATCTTTTTGATCTTAAAGAAAACAATACTTCCTGACAACTTATAGACTAAATTGCAAATTCATAAATGAAGAGTTTTGCCTAATTGAAAAAATCGTATCACTTGAACACTTCCAACAGTAACAAAAATGGGGAGCACATGTAAAAAGAAGGAAAAATTGTCTTTTCACTCTACCTTAAGAAAAGGTTAGAATAGAAATGCCCATCAGTACTAGAAAAAGCAATAACAGTGGATTTTTTTTATAAAAACTGTTTGAATATAGTTTATATGTTTCTTTCAATAGTAACGACTGAGACCCACCATGTCACATACACAAGCATGAATCTTCATTCCTTTCGTACTCCATTAGTAAGAAGTAAGTTCCTAAGACTAGTTGCACATAAGGGAATATAATGAACCTAACTGGAACTTGGCTCCTGATTAACAATTCTGATTATTTTCTTCTCTGTGCTCCTTTACACACATTAGACTTGTATTAATATACATTGTTAGTAAAATAAATTAATTTTATTTCAGAAAATGATAACCAGTCCAAAAGGTTAGGAAACACGACCCCAGTTCATCGTAAAGAGGAATTAGCCAAGGAGAAAATTAAACTGAAAACGGTAAGTTGATAGACAATTTGTGGAATTCATAATACTTCTCTTTTATATGTGCTTTTCTGTTGCTCAGTTTTTTTAATATATTGTAGATAATTAAGAACTACTCTCATCATAATAATGTCAAATTTATGCTAAAAATATTTGAGCTTTGAAAATAAAGTTTATATTTTAATTTTCATTATGCCCCGGGCGTCTGTAAGAAGTTGAAATGTAAATTTGTTAAATTTTGAATAAATTTGAATAAAAACATTTTAATGTTTATTTTTGTTAGTGGTCAAAGTTTTATTGGTTTATATATTGGAATATTTTAGTTGAAAGAAGAGTTTCTCATTCAGCATAAATATTTCACTTCATAATATTTCTTATTGAAGAAATCTTGTATAAATTCAAAATCAGATTCTTATTATATATATATATATATATATATATATATATATATATATATATATATATATATATATATATATATATTAAGACATTTTTATGTTTATACATTCTTTTTATAGATACAAATATTTAAGTAAATGCTCTGTTTATATTAGGTTGGTGCAAAAACAATGTCGTTTTCTCACATAGTAACATATGTGAGAAAACGACATTATTTTTGCACCAACCTAATAATAAACAGTATTAAACAACATTTACCGGCCTGAATGTCCGAGAAATTTTCACAGAAAATATTCATCCTCCGACAGGATTTGAACCTGTATCCTATACGGAACTGTTGTTTAGCTTGATGTGCCTTTACCGATTTGGCCATGAAGGAGCGTTCGGTTAGCAAGGTCAAATTTACTGTATGTCTTAAAATAATTTTCGGACTTAGTCCATTTCATTATATATATATATATATATATAATTTTTAGGTGTGCTATATTTATAAGTTAAAATGCTAAATACCAGCAATAGAGTGTATGTAAATATAAAGGTGGACATTGAAGTCAACACCCTGAGGCGACAATATGTTTCATGCTTAAATACAGTTGTCATATCATATGCATTTTGAGTAGTCTATTGTATTGTTCTAACAGTTATTTTGGTGGATGGTAACAGTTATGTTTTGAATTAAGTTAGGAGCTATTGAATGGAAATAATTGTGAATCTGGATGCAGTTTTGGGGCTATTTATAGTGTTTTTTGTTAACTTTTTATTTATTATTGATTAGTTTATTGTTTTGCTATTGTTATTATGTTTATTTGTGTTAATCTGTGCATTCATGGGTTGTTAATTTGTTTCTTATTATTTATTTATTTATGGGTTTGGCTTATTTTACTTATTTTTGTTTATGTATTTTATTTTATATTTTATTTCTTTTTGTTTATTCTTGTTCATTTTTAGTTTTCAATTTCTAAGTATAATAACATAGTAAAAATTTATGTTCATGTATTCATTTTGAGATGAGATCTGGTTGTTTATTTAGTAGTTTGTGTTGGTCTTGGAAGGTAATTATAGGTAATTTCTCCTCTAGACAGAGTTTACAGTTTTTGGATTTATTTTTAGAACAATACAATAGACTACCCACAATGCATTATTTAAGCATGAAACAGGCTGTCACCTCTTGTGTTGACTTTAATGTCCACTTTTATATATATATATATATACATATTATTACTATAAACGTTATATTGAGTGGATACATATGTTTAAGTAGATGTCTCTCTTTACCCAGTTTAATTGTCATCAGGATGTGTGTTGTGATGGAATGGATATTGGCTTGGTATGAGAAATTGGAGAATTGAGTTTGAATTCCTGCCTGGTTCATTATATCCACTTGTGTGCAAATACCCTTGGGAAAGGTATGAATCTAGCTATGGGTTTAATAGCAGGACAGCTTGAGTTCTATAGCCTTGTTTGGCAACAGGTCTACTGTAGAAAGAAACAGCAAACCTACCACTGGAAAATCTTCTGTCTAGTCAGTCATGAATTGAAAGAGACATAAACCACCAAAGAGTTTATCATATAGCACTTAACTGACTGACTGAATTGTCATCTACTAGCCTGGATTTAATAAATAAAATGTGCCCTTTGGCAAGTTTCAAACCTGCATTCTCCTTATGCAGGAGAAGCTAGCATATAGCTTGGTGGGAGTTTAGAAAATGGTCTAATTTTACCTTTCTAAAAACTTGTAAAAGCTTAAATATAAACAAATATTCTATTCTCATAATTACTTTTAATTTTCTAGAAAAAATTTCTTTTTCCATTTTTCAAAACACTACTAATTTACAAAGTTACTGCAAAGTTTGGAGAGAGCAGGAGCCAGTTCAGATGCACATTTTTTAGGACAATTTTGGTGATAATGTCTAATCTGCAAGCCTTGTAGAGTTCTAGTTTAGAAATGATAGCCAAAACCATGGAAGTTATGTGCATATAACTCGATAATGGCTCCAATGTTTACTCCTGTTTTAGTAGCCAGTTTGACAGATCTGACAAAGTCAACCTGGCAACTGCTTTTGAAAAGGACCTCCAATTAGTGGTTAACTGAGGCTTGTAAATTTTAATGCATCCAAAACAAAACTAATCTTATTTAATCACCACAGGGAACCTTTTCCACCAGCCATCAGAATGGCTGGTGTTAAATATTCTTATATCTTTTTCAGATGGATCAAGAGCTTGAATATGGTAGCTTGTGAATATGACCTAGGAAATGAAAAAGATATAACAAGCTCATTGTGATATCTATCAACCACAGTAAACCAGAGATAGCCATTTTTTATTGAGTGGTCAGGTGAACAGAATGAATAACAGGTGGCTTTGTACATATGCTAGAGAGTTACTAACAGGGATGTAGACGAAGTTCATGTCATGCCACCCAGTTTTTCTCAAATGCCTCAGAGTCTATGCTACTATCAAGGTGCTAGATATGATGGTCAAGCCCAGAACTAAGAAAAATGGCTGTAATTGTATCACCAGGACAGTTCCCTCCCATAGGCACATGTAACTCAGAAATGTTTAACCCATAATTTTCACATATCCCCAACCTCCTAACTTTCCTTGAATATTAAGTATTTTATTTCTGTGGAGAAATATATGGAAATTACTGCAGGTAAACAACCTTTTGTATAATAACAGCTTCTAGAATTTTTAATATTATTTTGCAGTAAGTACTGACTACTATTTTCTCAATTGGTATAGAAAATGTTAAAAATGTGTACAAAATAACAATATTGTGCATAAATATTTGATACACAATTTTCTGTTTTCACATGACACACAACATCACTTTGGACTGGTTCAAATTCCAGTGTTTATAAAAATGCCAGGACATATCCAATAAAATCTTGTTTGCTACAATGATAAAAATCTTGTCTGCTACAATGTCTGCTATCCACTATTTTATTCCTTATTTTTTATTTGAAAATAAGAAAAATACAATAAAAAAAATCCAACTAGCAAACCTTGTCAGTTGAATTTAACAAAACTTATTTGTATATAACAAGGACTCTCCCTTCATTTTCTGAGGGTTCTGTAGGTCAGTTCTTAAAATCAAAGAGCCATACTACCTGCACATATAATTTGATTATAATGGGGAAAATCTGTGCAGAACTGACCACACATTTTGGAAGAACTGAAATGTAATGATATCACAAGGTCCAATGTCCTCAGGTTTTGAATTTGAGTTGCCCTGGTTGCTACACAAGGCTACAGGACTTAGTCTTTCCTGCTATTTACTGATAGCTTGGAGTAGAATAGATAGATTCATATCTTTTTCAAGGGTATGTGCACAAAGGTGAATGTAATAAACTTGTCTGTAATTTAAACTCAGCTCTGTTTTCTAAGTGTGAGCCATTATCTATTATTCTAGCATGCCTACACACACACTAAATATATATATATATATATATATATATATATATATATATAAACTGAATGAATGTGTAAGAATTATCCTGTCAAGAGTGCATCATTGAGTAGAACTTATTGAAAACTAAATAATTACTTTGGAAACTTAGTCATAATATACTTGTCTCCTCCAAGCTCATTAATGAATGATTTGTTCTTCAATCATATCCAATTAAATGGAATTATCAACAAACAAAAATAATTTCTTAAATGTTTAAAACCTTAGAAAAAAAATTAACAAAATTATCTCCCTCATTATGATTTTTAACAACTATTGCTGCATATGAGTTTTTTTTTTTTTACTTCATAATGTCACTTAGTAAGGTTCCACTTGGAAATATTTAAATTAGTAGCTTATTATCAAAACTAACTATTGGGAAACATGACTGATTTTATTCTAAATTGTTTTGTGATTTGTTTGAAATTACATTTTTAAATTGTAATTATTGCGTGCACTTGTGTGCATATCATGTATAAATGTGCATATATATATATATATATATATATATATATATATATATATATTATCAATTATTTGTTTATATGTGTTGTATGACAGACCAAACTGATGGACCCTGTGAGCTAAAAATTAGTCTATAAGAGTAGTTTTACTAGGAAGCAAACATGGAATATATAGCAGTGAATGCTAAGATTTCAAGAGGTCAGTACAATCAATTTTGTATCAAAACTACTATTTTCTTCCAAAATCCAAAAAGCTACACTGCATAACTCAGAACCACCCTCAAAGATAGCATCAAGGTAAGATTCTAAAAAATTACCTGGAGAGGTACCAAGTAGTTACCAGTATGGAAAATGAAATCTGTAAGCCAAGATAAAACTCTTAGAGATAATCTCAAAGTTAGCATCAAGGTAAGATTCTAAAAAATTACCTGGAGAGGTACCAAGTAGTTACCAGTATGGAAAATGAAATCTGTAAGCCAAGATAAAACTCTTAGAGATAATCTGCATTCACTTTTACCCTAGGGAAAGCTAAGAACAGGAATAAATAATACAAATGACATTGAAAAAAGTTCTTGATTAAAAATAACTTACATTTTTTTCATCATTTCAACCAAGCATGCAGTAATGAGACTAGAATGCAGGGGGTTATAGGGCATGACAGCGAAAGAGAAAACTTTGAGGAAAAGTGAGGAAGACAACAATGAAGGAACAGGATTCAGGAAGGCAGAAAATGGCAGTTGAGGTTGCATTTAAATTTTTGAAGATCATAGATAAACCAACAAATCAGAAGGGTGTTCCACAGGCAATAAGTGCAAGAAAAGAAAATATTAGAATGGAACAGCTAGCTACATCTATCTAGTTCAACAGTAAAATGGTGAGGCCTAGTTGCCAATCTAGTAGCATGCCAGGTCAGGAATGATTAAACTGACTTTTTCAAACTTTTCTTTGGATTTTATATAGCAGGAACACCAGACCAGATATGGCAGCAGCATTCAATTTATGGATGGATGTTAGATTTATAAATGTGCAAGATGGATTCTGACAAGAAAAACTGTCTGACATAACACAGTGAACTAAATTTCCTAGCAGTAGGCCCAGCAATTAATTCAATATAATCACTCCACTTCATGTGAGTGGAAAACGTGAGCCCAAGAAGGCACAAAGAGTTGCTCTCCTTGAAGTTAGCTTCAGTCATGTTGATGGCAGGCAGAAAATGCTCTGTTTGGTGTTTAAATGATAGCACTTTTGTTTTGGAGGTGTTAAGATTTAAAAACCATTCTTTGCCCCAGTTAACCACTGATGGAGGTAATTTTTGAGAGAAGTTGCCAGTTTTACATTGTTGGATCTCTATGATTTGATATGAGACAGGAGTAAATGGTTGTATCATCTGCATAGATATCTAGTTGGAAACTGTTCCAGCTGCTAAGAAGAGAGGCATGTGACCTCACATGTGTCTTCATTTTTCTGGCATGGGAATGATTTTGTAACATGTGTGGTTATATAAACAACTATCTCAGGCAGTCTTGGGCAGTCACTCACACATTGCAGACAGGATATAAGTTCCATGTATCAGATCAGTGTTCTAAGGAGTGCTTCTCTTACATACTGGCAGAGAGTTGAATAAAATTAAATGCCATATTAAGTAATGATTATTCAGGTTTTTTGAAGAAGCATTTTCTTACATGAATATTCACTTTAGCTAAAAGCTTCTTGACTGGCACCTGTAACATTCAGAAGTAAAAAAAATGTCTTGTCCAAGAACTTAAAATTTAAATTAAAAATGTATTTAATTTGTTACTTTCCTTAACTTTGAAGGAACCTACAATTTTACTGTTTACAATATTAGCCAAATGCATTACTCACTTGTCCACTATTGTCTTCTAAGTTGTGTTGGTTGACTATTTCTATGAAGGACTCAAATTCTAGCCCAGCCATCAAACAAAATAGTTTCAAAAACATCATATTGATGGAATGGCTTCCAGCATCTCTAGTAGAAAATTTGTGGGCCATCATTAAAATGTATATATGATACTGAAAAACAATTTTCAAGCAAAACTGATATCTGAGAAGAATGTTAAAAACTGCTGTAACTAAGGATAAAATCAAAATAGTTCAGTAGTTAACTAAATTGATGAATGAGAGATTGATAAGGCTTATAGAATATTAATGGATTTATTTTAACATGTAAAATAATCCCAAACAAATTTATTCAGGTATGTGGCATGATGTGTTAATCAAATCAATTTTTATATCATATATTTTGGTATTTGTTTGTAAATAAAAAACATATATTGAACTTAGATCAATTGAAGAGAAATATATATGAACATACATAGATAAAGATATATATATATATATATATATATATATATATATATATATATATATATATATATATATAGTTCAAGAGAGAGAGATTTATGAACAGAGGTAGATGAATCAAGAGAGCGATACATATGAACAGAGCTAGATCAAGATATATATATATATATATATATATATATATATATAAACATAGATAGTTCAATATATATATGTATAAACTTAGATCAAAAGAGAGATATATATGAACAGAGATAGATAGATCAGGATATATATATATATATATAATAAAAGCTGACACTCTCTATAAAAGTTATTATACAGGATATCCCTAAAATCTGGACACAGAGGCAAAAATGCATATTTTCAAGAAATTAAATTTTCCACAATATTTTATTGATTTGGAATATTAACAAATAACATCTTTGATATGATTTCCATTATTTTTGTAAAGGTTGATGCACTTTGCAAGATTCATGTGAACTCGATGCAATAACTCCAAATTGCTATCAATTTTAACATATTCACTCTTTCTGTGTTCAATCAAGTGTGCTGCATTTGTGATTTTCATTGAGTACACCTTCTCATTTAGCATTACCCAGAAAATAAGTCAATTCTTTCTTCTTTAGATAAAATTATATTTAATCTGTGAAGGTAAAAAAAATATAGTTAATGAGATTTCCTGTGTCCAGACTTTAGGGACATGCTGTATATTAGATTAATAGATAATATTAGATAATATTAGCTGAAATTCCTATTTATTGCCAATATAAAATATATTCCAAAAAATGTACCAACATTAGTAGGCTAATAGTAATTTTTGATACAATCTGGCATAGCACACACACACACATACACGCATATATATATATATATATATATATATATATTAAAAGATTTTAGCATGATGGCTTTTCTTATATATATATATATATATATATATATATAAGAAAAGCCATCATGCTAAAGTCTTTAATCTTGAGAGAATATATCTGTTCAAGCGATACAATTTTTATACAAAAATAAGAGAGATTTTGCCAATGTGCATTCGTACCTCAGTTAGATATATATTTGTTTTTGTTGATACATTGCAGCTTTTGTCTATCGTTTACCAATAATTTTTCTCCCTTCTCCACACACTAAATATATCCAAGAATTCACTTTCTTGATATCCGTACCTTAAGACATTTTTATTTTTTTTATTTTATTTTTATTCTGCCTTTGTTGCATTTGTATTTCCCTCCTTATTTTCTTCGTCTTATTACTTCTAAGATTCAGTTCGATTTCATAGGAATAAACAAGATGATGCAAATTCTTAGGGACGTTTTTTTCATCTGCAAATAATATTCTCGAATCCTTATGTTTTTTGGAACTTTAAGTCTGTGTGTGAAGTGAATGTAGAGGCAAAGTGAAATGTGAACTGAAGCATGGAACACTTGTCAAGGGTTCTAAAAGGTGGAATGCTTATAGCAAGTGACAGCATACTCTGACCCATATACAAATTGTGTCTGACATTGTGCTATGTAATAGACACATACACAGACAGCTAAATAGATTATGGGCCAGATATACTCAACTGCCTTTTGTAGTGTATTTGATATATGCCACCAATGTGACAATCAATCATAAAATAATGTGCATAAATCTCAGCAAAGACGTATGTGTTCACTTCACTCTATTTATCTGTTTAAATAATGTGCATAGGGGTAGATGTGTACATACATACATATATATATATATATATATATACATATATATATATGTGTGTGTGCGCTGCATATATATATATATATATATATATATATATATATAAGATAACATCAAAATATTGTATATATATATATATATATATATATATATATATATATAAGATAACATCAAAATATTGTATATATATATATATATATATATATATATATAAGATAACATCAAAATATTGTAATATATATATATATATATATATATATATATATATATATATATATATATATATACAATATTTTGATGTTATCTTCTAAAATTTGTCTTATGTTAATATTACTTTCATTATTTGCGATATGTTGATCTCTATGGGTGTGAATTGCAGATAAGTTTGCCAAATGACAAGTCAACCTATAAGAGAGTGTGAATAATGTGTGGCCAATGTAAGAATTTAATGTTGTTTATTGATTATAAATAATATTAACACAAGACAACTTTTAGAAGATAACAGCAAAATATTATATATAAAAAAGTAGTAAAAATTCATGTGTCTATGATATATACATACAGACATGCATATATACATATACACACATACACGCATATGTGTGTGTGTGTGTGTGTGTGTATATATATATATATATATGTATATATATATATATATATAGGCAGCATATTTTTATTCAAGCATTTTTGGTAAAATTATGTCTATTTTAATTTTTATCCTTTCTTGGGAGCTTTAGAAAATTGATCAAGAAAAATTCCAAAATTTTCTTTCAAATAATTTTTATTTTCCCAAGTACTTTCAGTCTTTTTCAAAATCATCTTCATGGGTTGAATGTGCATGAACAATGTAAAAATTCAAAATATTTACTCGTTATGCAAGGGAGGTAACTTATATTGTTTTTTGGGAGTTTGATTTTATGTGTTTAAAAGATTTTTTAAATTTTTTTAACAATTCTACTTAAAAAATTTTAAGGACTTTGCTGCTATAAACATTTAAGAACCTTGTTCCTATACTTGTAGTTGACTTTATTTTTGGGTGCAATTTTCGTATATAAAGAGCTTCTAGAATTTTTTTTAGTTTTTGCTTATTATCTTGGTGGAGTACTGTTGTATTTTCAACTAATATCTGTCTAAACTGTGAATGTGGGTACAAATGTTCCCTTAAATGCTTTGTGTCAATTTTTGCATATATATATATATATATATATATATATATATATATATATATATATATATATATATATATATATATATATATATACACACACATATATATATATATATATATATATATATATATAAATTAATAGAAACATAATAAACTGATCTCACATTGTGACTTTTGCCTTACCCTATACATACACACACACACACACATATATATATATATATATATATATATATATATATATATATATATATATATATATATATATAGTGTGTGTGAAGTAAAAGTTACTATTTGAAATCAGTTGTTTAAAACAGGCCCAAGAAATATTGAGGAACTTAAAGGTATTTAATATGAATACAATAAAATGACAAAGAAAACTCTCTGGCATATTCATGAATCATGCAGGCACACAATTGAAATGTGTTTTGAAAAATCTTGAACAGCACGTATAACAATTAAGCAACTAGTAAATAAATTTTTCATGTGTAATTATACTTTTAATAAATTATCACTATGGTGTATGACTTTTGCCTCACCCTGTATATGTATATATATATATATATATATATATATATATATATATATATAATATTGCACATTAAATGCTGGTATTAATAAATGAGTGCTCAATGAAATATAACAGATATATAAACCCTATATAAATAAATATACATATTTATCCTGACTCAAAGTTTCATGCACAATGCAATCCTCAAGTACTGAGTTAATTAACACATCAATTGAAGATTCTATTGTGTATGAATCTCGCTACCAGTGAGGATAAATATGTATATTTGTCAATATATATATATATATATATATATATATATATATATAGAGAGAGAGAGAGAGAGAGAGAGAGAGAGAGGTATTCGAAATCTGAAAATTATTCAGCCATTATCCACTTCTTAATAAGCTAAACCAGTAACTAAACATTGTAATTTTTGGCAGATGAGTCTTTGTTTGGCAAAGAACTTTTCAACACGTTGTATAAGAAACTCTGTAAAGCAATTTGAACTTAGTCTCTTTTTGGACAGTGTAACTGGTTTGCGTGATTGTTCTGTCATTTTGATTTAGACATTGAACACTGTGTTGCAAAGGTAGGTAGTTTTTTTTTTCTGACTATGTTTCCTTTTCCATTTTTTGTAGGTCTTTCTGTTACTTTCTTTGTTTAATTTTTTATTATTATTTTATTTTGCCACTTCATGTCTATTCATTTGGCAGGCTTTGTGTTGGGGTAGAGTGAAGATTTTACCCATACTTTGGTTTGTTTTGTGTATATATATATATATATATATATATATATATATGTCTGTGTGTATGCACTTGAAGTAAATATCCTTGCTCTGTCTTTTTAAATGTCTTTTAGTATGTAACTATGTATATATAAATAAAATATATATAAATGTGTACATAATAAAAGCTATCATGCCTTTACATATATACCTACTCCTCTTTCTCTCTTATATATATATATATATATATATATATATATATATATATGTGTGTGTGTGTGTGTGTGTGTTCCTGTGTAATGTTTGATTATATATACATAAGTTATTTTGAAGATATTGGTACATTTGCCTGTCTACTAAAATGCCTGAATTCTTTTCGCAACTCTATCTTGCTTTTATCATCTGAAGGTTCAGCCTCTGTTAAATCCTGAAGACTGAGAAAACTTTCCATTCTCTACCTTCTGATGGTTGACTTATTGACGTTACCCTTTTCAACCTCTCCTTAGACTTGCAGTAAAGGAAAAAACTGAACATTATATGCATTTAATACAACCAACCTACACACATACACACACACACATGCAAAGAAATAAAATGATAATATTAAACAAAATAAAAAATTTCTGTGTGTGCCTTGGGATGACTTTTCACTATATTTAATAAAAATATCTCAATGACTTTTTGAACCAAAGTCATATTCTTTAAAAACATTTCTAGAATCACTTTGTCACTTTATGATTCAAAGAAGTTTTTACTTCAACTACAGATATACTGTATAAAATTTTCTACAATGGTTTTTGCATCAAAGACTTTTATTATTGCTATTTTGGGAATGATCTAGACTCTGAAATAAACAAAGTTCTCTTTGAATTAGCATCATCACTAGAAAATGAATTAACACACTGATTTTAAATTCTAGTTATAGCTTTGTACTCATTCTTTGGTAATGGCATGGATTCAATACCCCTGCTCTCAATTCTGTTCTGATATCAGTTTTGTCATATGACAGTCTTAGACAAAGGAGAAAATAAATGGTTGACCATATAGTAAAAAGTAATCTTCATTTCTCTTGCTTATCCACCATAATAAAGCATTAAAGCTGTTGTGGTCTTTGTCAGCTATGTCAGGAACCAAATCATTTAAGGGAATTATTTTAACTCTGAATCTCTTTTAATGGACACATGGCTGAGTGGTTACGTCTGCTTTCTCACCATGAAACCCCAGTTCAAATCTCACCAGGAAGGTGAATCTTGATGTTATCATTCTGGAGGAGGTGATACTAGCATGTGTCACATTTGGCAAGTGCCTGAAAACCAGACCATGGGTTGACCCAAACTTTGTGAGTGAAATTGGGTAGAAGGAACCCTTTGGGAGCGATTGACTGAGGGTTTGAGTGTACTGGTCTAATTCAGACTGTTGATCATGCTAGATAAAGTGCACTCTCCCAGAAACTGTAACTCAGGTTCACTCAGCATATAAGCCAGTGGTGGGCTCTGTGGGTGTTGAATGAACACAAATTTGTCTGAGCAGGCGTCTGCAACAGGGATTAGCTATCTGTCCTGGTAGATGGACATCCTCAGATATAAGTATCTGCACCTCAGGTGGAATCTCTTTTAGTTTATTTCTGATAAGGATATTGCAGATTTTATAAGTTCCAGAATGACTGATGGGATATGTATTTCTTCTAGTTGACAGTTTGATTCAGCCATTTTAGTATGTATAGTGTTTGCTCACATGTTCCATACATGGTATTCTCAGCATCCCTCTATAAAACCATATCTCTGTTGCCTCAAGTCTATTCTTCATATGTAAGGAAATTGTTATGCTTATATGTTATTCTTATTGTTTAAATGTTCTATCCTTGGTATTCTCAGAATCCTTCTGTAGAGCCATATCTCTGTTGCTTCAAGTCTCTTCTTCATTTGTGTGGAAATTGTCCAGCAGGACTGATATTACATAGCATTTTCTTTATTTCTAATGGAATTTTCCTGTTTCTTTATACTTTCAGGGTTTAAGAAAATGCAATTATCTTCTTATGTCACAAAATTATGTCATGAATTGTTATGTCATAAACAGCTGCATGTAGTTAATGATAATGTGAACTGCACACAAAAATGAAAAATTTTGTTATGTAATATTTCAAACATTTTTTTGTAATATAATTTGCTTAAATCAAATTATCATGCTTACTGATTTTTTGACATATTTTCAAATAAACTCTGTCTGACGTTATTAAGCAAATCATATAAACTTCAATAATTCAAATTTGGTCTGAAAAGAAATTGTCAAATTTTAAACAATCAATTTAGATATCAAAACAAAGCCCGAGTTAAAAATTTTAGGTAGTATCATTATACTTTATTGAAGTTATTTAATGTATTATAAAAAACTACTGTCTGAAGTAAAACCAAATAATCCAATTTTACTTTAATAAAAAAGTAATAAAATCATTAAAAATTAATCAACACCTATAATAAAACAAATAACAAACACATATGATAAGTCTTTGAATCCTTTAAATTTTTAATATAATAACCCTTCTTCTCAATAACAGCCAGTAATCTACTATTCATTGTTAATTTTTTTTACTTTAGTCGGTTCAATTTCTGACATGGTAGTTTTAATTGCTTCCTACAGCTTTGCTTTGCTGTTATATTGTTTGCCATCTCCATAATTTCATCTTCACAATTGACCATAGATTTTTGATTGGATTCAGATCAGGACTTGATGGTGACCATTCCATTATCTTCTCTCCTGTAAATCCTTTATGCTCAAATAATTCACTGGTAAGCTTAAATACATGAGAAGGAGCAATGTCATGCATAAATACACACTTCACTTTGAAACTGCAAGACTGAGACTTGTACCATGCAAAGAAAGTCTTGTTCATAAAATTGCAATAGTTAGCACTGTTCAGTTTAACTGCTTCACTGATTTTGAATGGTCCAATAATGGTTTGGTTGACAATTCCAGCCTGTATCATAAAACTACTGCCACCCTGATGCCTTCTTTTCACCATTGGCACATCTGAATTGGATAAAATCCATCCTTTGGTCTATCCATCAGGTCTATCAAATATCACTCAAGATTTGTCTGAGAAAGTTAGTTTAGAAAAGTCAATTTTCAGATACATTTTGGCCCAATTTTGATGCTTTAAAATATTTGCTTTTGTGAAAGGGGGTTGCCCAGGAGATTTTTTATGGATCCCAATTCACAAAATATTCTACATATTTTGTCCTTCTTGACTCCCTCAATTCCAAGTTTTTCAAAGATCTGATCACTGGTAAAAAGTGGTTGTTTCACTATAAATCACTTTAGTTTACATTCATTGTGAGGAAGCAAGTTCTTAAAGCCATTTCCTTTGCTTCAAGTTCTCAGCTTACTTATATTTTCAACAATCTTCTTTATCATTCGATAATCTCTGCAAAGCTCCTTTGATATCTCCAATGTGGACATTCTCTCACTCAGTAACTTATGTTACTTTCTGTTTTTCAGCAGTTGTTAAGTCCTTCCCTTTATCCATGTTTCAACATATTGACAAAAAGAAGCAATAGTTTTTATTAGATTTCAGAGATCTTAAGCTAATATTAGTTTAAAATGCATAATAACTTCACTCAGTACATTTTCATAAGTTCCAAATATCTCAAAAACTAACCATTGAAAATGGCAGAAAATTTAACTAAGAGTGAAAATGGATGAGTATAAATTTGACAAATATTGGTTCAGAATTTTTTGTGTTATTGGGGTTTATATGATTTGCATACTAACATCACATGCATAAATACTTGCAGATACATAACATCAGATACATAAGTTTTGAAAAGAATTTTTAAATTCAGTGATTTGTTACAGTATTAACTTAAAATATAAATTCATACTATCGTCTTGAGGCGATAATTAGATAAAAGTATCAATGATATTTTAATGCCTTCTGAGAATCTTTACGTTTTTGAAGAAGTTTGTATATAATAATACTTTTCTTTATTGAAAATGATGATAAAACTGATTTGATTCAAAATTAGTCCACTATTTTTTGCAAAGTTCATACTCTATATCTTTCTCGTTTCCCAATTCTAATTTATTTTCTCTTGACTTTTTGTCAACAGTACTTCCTTTATGTAAGACTTATACATCACAGGAAATCAAAGCCAGCAATGGCTTCCCTATTGAATGTTTGTTGAGTAATTCAATCTTTTTATCCACTTGTCTTCAACTTTTCTCCTTTAATTCTGAACAGAAAGCAATTCATGAAACCTTTCATCTTTACAACAGCTTCAACAAAACCATTTTAGTAGATAAAGTTAATTCTCTTCTAAATTTGATATTGTTAAATAATTAGAAAAAAAGCCTGTCAAGTATTGCATTTACAGCAAGAAGAGAACTTATAAAAATGAAAACTGGATTTGTTCGTAAAGAGTTTGAGCCTATTTGCCAAGAGGTAAATAAATGATTTGGAAGCTTAATGTAAAAATGTATATGGAAATGTAATTGCAAAGTTCATTCAAATTCATTGTAAACAAGTTTGAATTTTGAATGTGCAAATATTGTATTGTTTTGATTGATAAATAGTTTTGCTTTAAATTCTGTAAAATCTTTGTTTATTTTGTTGCACTTGATTACCATATGACTGTCAGTTAATTGAAACTGTAATGCATTTTTGATTTTCTCAGACTTTGTTATACTTTATTTCCAACCATTATTTTCCTACCTGACAAGTTGATATTCATTCTTGTACAAGGTGTGTTAGATTTCATCTTTGAAGTTGATCTGCAGCCTCAAGTTACTTTGTCAACTGGATAACTCAGTCCATAACACACACACAGAGAGAGAGAGAGAGAGAGAAAGCTGGTTTATTCTTTCTTCTAACATGTTCAAACTACCTCAGGTTGCTTTGCATAAGAAGCCATTCCATAGTCTGTCAAAAGATTTCCTTGCTTTCAAATTTTAATCCTGTCAACCATTATTCTCGGTTGCTGTTTCATTTAGAATTTTTATCACTTGATATTTGTCACTCCTCTATAACAGCGACATAATAATGACAAACATATATAACCTATATTTTATAGACTACACAAAAGCATTTGATGAGGTACAACCTGAAGAGCTATTTAAACTGCTAGGAAAACTTGATGTATTTGGCAAAGATGTTGGAATCAAATGGAATATTTTACTGAGAGCACCCCATGCATTTGGACAGAAAATGAACTGAGCAAGTACGCAAAAACAAAATGTGGTTTAAGACAAGGTGGTATCTTCTCACTGGATTTATTCAATCTATACAATGAGGTGATGCTAAGATAACTAGAAGTCCTTACAGGATATATTTTTGGTTTATACAATCTTATGCAGATGCTACTGGCAGTAATGAATTTAGGTAAAGCTCAGTTTAATTCCAGTGATTGAATTTAGCTTTCTGTTTAGTTCTCAATTCTAAAATAAGTGAGGGACTCTGGTTTCAGCCTTCACCTCGACCATAGTGCCACAGATATGTGTGTATGTGTTTTACACAAAAAGAGGATGTGTATATTTTTTTTGACAATGATGTTCACCCTGTACAAGGCCCATGAGTCACTTGAGATAGAGGGTTACAGAGTAAAAGGCATATTTCAGAATTGGTTTTATTATTATAGTAATTCACTGTTTTATTATTATTATTATTATTATTATTGTTCACCCAATATATGGTCCTGGAGTCACTCAAGGTAGAAGATGACTAAATGAAATTGTTGGAAGGGCATATAGAAATGGAATACAAGGTGTGTATTATGAGGATATGTAGGATAGATAACAGTTGACACGCAACATGAAGAGATTCAGATTGTACTGATCAGGGAAGCAATCTCTTAGGAGTCCATTTCATAATGCAAGTGTTATGTGGAATAAGCTGTTTAAGTGGAACTTCCTCCTTACCATTGGAATATGAAGGAAATGAGGATGAATGGCCTGGTGGGTTCTAGCTATGAAGGTCTGAACTCGTGTAAGTAAGGCTTGTAGTTCACCTGAACATCTGCCATGAAAACAATGATAGAGTAGTGAGAGGTGAGCAATGTTTCATTTGAGGGGACAGATGAAATTTGTTACCAGATTCCATATAATGAAAAAATTATATGAATTTGGACATAACATATGTTTTTTTTTTTACTTTCAAACTGCAACAATTATGTTCAGAGAAACCGTAAGGAACATTAGCTTGAATTAATTGTAGTACTTAAATTTTATGTGAAAATGAAGGAATTTAGTCCACTCTGATTAAGAAACCATATTCTATACCATCTTATAGAGTTACCATATCTCTAACATTACCTTTACAAAAGTTTAAATGTTTTTGCTAGCTTGTGTTTCTTCTTCTTCTTATGTGCCATGTCCCTTCAGTATTTTGTCAACCATGGCTCTCCACAATTTTCTGTCCTTTGTAGCTTTTAGTAAGTTTTGTCTTTTAGTTATCTTTCCTAATACCTGTTCTCCCAACCATTTACATGAGCACGTTAGGTAGGTTATGTGCCATTTTTCTTTGTCACTCTTGCCTAATGTGTCCTATGAGTATCTGATTTTCAAAGCCTTATTTCCTCTTCATGTGCCCTAGAAATTTCAACTACATCTATTAAGTATAAGTGTCCTTTTTGTTTCCATTTTCTCTAAATTCTCAGCATCCTTTTGTTGAACCATATTTCTGTTGCTTTAAGTTTCTTCTTCATAAAAAAAAACTTTTGAACATATATAATCATTTAAATGTTACCAGCTGAGAATCTGAGACCAAAGACAACAATCATTGCTTAGATAGAAATATCAATGGAAGTAGGGAAAACAAATACTATCAATAAGCTTCTTATGTCTTTATAAACAAAACATGGATATTTTTGACTCAACTGTAACCTAGCATAGAAGTCACATGATCATGTGATTAAAACACATAAAACTGTGGGAGTATAAAGTAGGATATAAATATTTTTAATTTTCAAGACAATGTATTTTATTGGTTTATTGAATAATCTAAATATTCTCTCTTTTCTGTCAACCTGAATGTGAATTACTTAGAACAATATATATTTGATCAGAAGAGGGACCATCAGTGTCACATTTTCTCAGTGAGAATGATAAGCAGGATGTGTGGGTAATGAATAGCAGTTTGGAATGAGAAATCAGAGAGATGAGTTCTAGTAGATTTTGTTACAGTCACTACTGCTCAAATATCCTTGGAAAAGTTATGAAACCATCTCTTCTCCCCAGAGATAGGTTACGTAGTAGGGCAGACAGGGCTCTCTAGCCTTGGTTGGCAACCAGTCTAAGCGAAGAAAAACTTGTAATTCCAAACTGTAAATTTCTAAATTGTCCATGATCCCTGACCCTCAGCAATGAGTGTTGGAAGAAATAAAAAGCAAAATATTTCTTTGAATCTGTACCATGAGCTATAAAATGACAAGTTCTTTCTACAGCACCATGTTTCTTACTTTGATAAAAAAATAATTACAAAGATTTTCTGGTTACAGTTAAGTTCCAGAAAGTCCAAGACAAAGACGAACACACATGAAGAAGAGAATTAACACTACAACTGTATTAGGTTCAAAGGCTTTAATGTACAGAAAAGGGTGTGTACACAATAGGTAAAAGAAAGCTTGCAAAATATAATTTATATTTGCAGACTTAACTGTTAGGTGAATGTCCAAGAAACAAGTGGACTTTGTGGATTCTGTATTCTGTTAACATCAAAAAGGATGGCTCCATAATTGTGGGGGTGACTACAACTGTCAGTTGCAAAAGAGGAAAATTTTAGGATTGAGTTTACTGCATGACTCCAAGAAGTTCTACTGTTTGGACAAGAGTTAGCCAATAGGAGTCCCAGATTAGTAAGAGTTTTAAGTTCAAGGTTGATCTTTGAATGGTAAAGGGTTAGCTCTCTTTACTATTCTTTACAAATTCTTATATTACAGACATAAATGTTATTTGTAATATATCAGGAACATTTACAGCTTTGCTTTTATGCATTTTATTGAATGCCCATATTTTTTACAATTTAAATCTACAGTAAAATCTTGGTGGTGTCCAAACTGAATTATCAGTTGATTGATAACAATTTTAAATAACATTGTAGGAGGAAAAAAGTAATTATTTTAAATTAGATTTCAGTTTACTTTCAGACAATGCATGCCTAATATTTAAATAGAGACATTAAAAAAAAATAACTGGTATTTCTTTTGTGATTCTATTTTATATTATTTTTTTTATGCTTACTACAGACTTTAACAACTTAATTAATTCATAATTGTATTACGTATTGTAGCTTTTCTGGGGTTTCTGTACCATATTAATGTAATAATCTACCAACTTTTGTGTCCTCCTTGACTGTTCCAATTCATTAAGATTGTCAAATTAATTCATATGAATATATTTTAAACATTCTTATCCTTTATACTGACGAGTTCATCGATTCTCTGCCTAAATTTGCCTAAGTGAATTATTTCCAAATATTTTTATAATTATCCTACTGTTTTTAGAGTAATTTTTGATAATTCCCAAACACTTGCTCTCTATTCCCGAAATACTTGACCTCTGAGAAATGAATATTCAAATTTACCTCATAATAAAATACAGAATTTTATTAAATGTATACTATTGCTTTTCTTTTGGTTTTAATAAGAGAAAATGACTTGTTTCTTGTTCATTATTTTAACTGGAAAAAATAAAATTATAAGAAGCATTATAATTAAGTATTTGTATTATAAAATTTTCATAGAACCATTTTGAAATTTTAGGACACTTTTCATAATTTAACATTTGACTTTCTTTGTTGAAAGTGGATAAAGGAAATGTCCTTTGCAGAATTTAAAAACTTATGAATACACATTTCTTGGAACAGCCCAATATGCAAATTACAAATTTGAGATAACAAAATCCAACAAGTATAACAAATTTAAATATGTGAGAAATCTTTCAACAGAGGATGGAAAGGGTAACACTGAAATTCAAAGGCACATTGGTTTAGTGAAAGATGCCTTCCAAAAGTAAAGTATTAAGAAACAGAAAATTCTTTTTACAAACAAAAAAACGAATATGGAACTGTTATTTAATATCAGTCCTCCTATATAACTGAATGCCAGACAATCACCTCACAGATGAAGAAGAGACTTGAAGCAACAAAAATGTTGTTCTACAGAAGAGAATGGAGCGAAAATGTGAGTAACAACAAATTTTTGGAGAAAATGAAAACAAAATGAACGCTTACACTTGACATCAGAAAGAGGCAGTTGAAATTTCTAGGGTACATAATGAGGAAAAGGGGCTTGGAAAATTTGATACTCACATCGAGCTATCGATGGCAAGAGGTACAGAGGAAAACAACATATAACCTACCTAGCAAGCTTGAGTAAATGATGGCAGCACACGGTTTAGAAGAAATAACAAAATGAAAACATTTATTAAGAGCTAAAGGGACAAGAAATTGTGGATAGCCATGATTTCCAACATTGTGAAGGGACATAATACCAGAGAAGGCTTTCACAACCAGTTTGTCAGTCAGTATTTATAGGCTGATAAGTTTTTAACTCTAAAGACTTTGGAAACTAATGGCCAGTTTTCTTAGGATTTAACTCACAAATTTCAACATATTTTTATAGATATATTTGTTCTTTAATGTGTGTTTTAAGAACTTAAGCACTGAAAAATTTATCTATGTTAACTCTACATAGTGTCTGTAAGAAAAAGTTTGACAGGTTGTCAATCTTGCAGCTTCAAATAATTTTCCTTCTGTTTGTTATTAAAATAATTACGACAGTTAATGTAGAGGGAATATTCACAGCATTATTTAGATGCAAAGTCGAAGCAAGTTTTCTTTTGCCAGCATATTTCTTCATTTTCCTCCATTCCGTTTGATTCTATAAAAGATAATTATAACAAAACCAGATTACTTCAGATTAACAATGAATTAAAAAATGTGTTCAGATATGAGAAATAACTCCTGGTTTGTTTTATCAATGAATAACGATGTCCACTTGGAAGTTTTTGGATAATTGTCTTTAAAAATTAAATTCAGCACAAGGAATTTTTTAATGCTGTAAACAACATGAATATATAGTTATATAAAATAAGAGTCATGGCTATATGGTGAGGTCTTCATGCCTCGTCATTATAAATTGAACTAAATACAATTTCTACAACTACATGATAAATTTCCTGATGGAACAATTGCACATTGTCATAAAAGATCTTATACTTGTCATTTCTTATATATATATATATATATATATATATATGTATATATATATATATTGGATGGTTAACTTTAATGCCTCTAAAACAAAACTTACTCTCTATTACTCACCACAAGGAACCATCCCTACTGCCCATTAGAATGTCTGATGCTCAACTCCACGAGAGCACGTCTTTCGACTGCTTGGTCTCACACTGTTCGCTGATCTGAGATGGAACAATTACATTGAATCAATAGTTTCATCCACTGCAAGGAAAGTTGGTTCCGTGTTGCACCAAAAAGTTTTTCTCACCTTTGTCCATCCTTTAAATCTACAAATCAACCATCCACCCTTGCATGGAATACTAATGTCATATATGGTCTGGTGCCCCTGCTGTTTGCCTTAAGGTCCTCAACAAGGTCCAGAGATGGATAAGCAATGTGGTTGGTCCTGATCTGGCATCTCATCTTCAGTCACTCTTTCACAGACATGCCATTGCATCCCTCTGTCTTTTCTACAAATACTTTCACGGTAACTGCTCCAATGAGCTACTATTGCTAGTTCCCAGACTGCATGAATTTAAGTGTGCTACTAGGCTGGCATCATGGTCCCACCCTTTCACTGTCGAAACAGTTAAATTTAGCCGTCTCTTCTACTCCAATAGCTTCATGTCTTGTACCTTCCATCTGGAATTCCCTTCCTATTACTTGTTTCCCTGATAACTATAATCTCTAACTATTCAAATGTAATCTCAGTCGACATCTCCAGATGCCCTGAACTATCCCCTGCCCTTCTCTTCATCCTTTCCTCCATCACACCTCTTTACTCTCGCTCCCACTCTGTAACCCCCTGCGTACTAGTGGCATCCCCCTTGCTTGGGGTGAAATATATATATATATACCTGCAGAGCTACCCGGTGTTGCCTGGGATTTAAAAAGTTAAAAATAATATCTATAACAACAATAAAACACAAGAATATCTTTAACCAGTTTTTATATTACAATACTTCTTGGTAGACAATATTCTTTGTCTTTCCTTGGGGTATGCTCCCCAAACATACAAATTGGTTTTACTTCCCACATGTGAACAAGCAACATACAACTTCTCATGAGAGAAACAGGATTCTTCAAACTGTAGTCCAGTAACTGATAGTCTGGACTTGTGATTTTTTTTAATAGACATACTGATGTAATGGAATAACCTGTCACGCTCATGAGTGACTACACTATAGGTAGTAACTACCTATAAGTATCTGTAAGTCAACAAACTACAGAGTCTAGCTGGGATATGTTGAGCATGACTCAGACTTATACAAGAACTACCGACCTTCTAATAGTAGCACTCACTACTGGATTGACTTGCGACAACCTTGTGCATAACTGTTATCTTTATTCTTATTGTACTGGTTTTTACAATAAACCTTTGCTTATTTTATCCACCTTGTTTTTCAAGTATATATTCCTATTAGCATGGAATAAAACACATACCAAAATTTACTTGTATTGGAAACTGATGTCTCCTAAATGTGAATGGAATATCCAAACCTGATGGAATAAGGGGAATCTTGGGAATAAAGATATCTTCACCTTTTCCATACCCTATAAGAACTGATGCCTCAATTACATGTGGCATTAACTTTTAACCACCAGTCTGGTGCCATTATCTTTATGGGTCCAGATTCCATAATAGCATTATAAGTACCTGTATCTTGAGTCCCAGTCTATGTAAAATTAGCCCAAGATGTTCTAGAGAATTCAGAAATTATGTCAGATAATTGACCAGATGTTCCAGATCTGGAATGGTATCCACTGATCTGTACATATGAGATGTTTCCAGGAGGGACAGCAACAATTGATCAGTGATTCTGTCAACTGCTTTGTTTTTTGGAACCACAACACAACACTCTTTCGAACAACACATTCTGGGAGTTTCTTCTTGAAACTTCTTGGATTTGTTACAGACTTTAGACATAGAGCCTATTGTCACTTTACTTTCAGAACCATAGTCATGCTCTGACTGATAGTTAAAAGCAGGATGGTGCCACTGCTCCCAGGTAAGAACAACTCTTCATATTCCCTAGTTCTGCCAACCTGCTGACTTTCTTACTTTTGTTCAGGTGTTTCAGCTGATAGGTAATCTGTGCTCCGGGTTACAAGTATTTCCTACCCCTGCTAACAGCAGACCTAACTCTATCAACTTTCAGCCTTTTCTGTTGTGGTAAGACAACACGATTACCTCCTCTCTCTTATGATTTGTATAAGTCTCACCATCTTAATCAAAACAGAAAGATTCTTCAGTTATGTTCAATAAAGGCACATTAAGCTGAACTAGACCCTGAGTTTACATTACAATTTATTGAATGAAATTATGGACAAATACCTTAAACCAAAATGTCTTGACTTGGACTCTGCAGACCTGTCTTCTACTGATGCCTGGCAATATTGGAAATGATTATTTGAAGTATTCTTGCTTGCGCTGGAAAACAGTTCATCTACTCCTATTACTGATATGGATAGACTTAACCTGCAAATGCACCATGTTTTCATATCTATATATAATAATATTTATCACTGCAAAACTTACCAGAGTGCTATAGACGTTTTGGATGAAATTTTTGTGAGAATACAAAACATAATCTTTGTCCTGTATGTATGCAACTACCTGTTAATCCTCTGAAGATGGGTTAGAACAGTATCTTCAGTAGTTAAAAATCTTAATCATGACTGCTACTTTCAAGCAATGACAGCAGATCAGGCAAAGGATGAATTTATCAGACCCTTTTATAAATGGATTAGAACTGAACTATTTCCATCAAAGATTGCTGGTAAATAAACAACTAGATTTAGCTACTGCTCATGAGCAGGCACATACTTTGGAGATGGCAGGAAAGCAATCTATAATTCCTACAAACAAATGTTGCAGAGGCTGCACTACTAGTACATCAGTTCAAATGACTCAAACAGGGAAGAAAGACAGACAAGTTACAAATCTTCTCTCTTTGGAAGACACTGCATACAGAGCTAGTGTTGCAACCAGATGAAAATGTTATTTTTGTGGTCTCAAACTATACCCCATTTTGTGTTGCCCAACCAGGGAAACTAAATGCCACAAGCATGGGAAGAAAGGACATTTCTCTGAGGTTTGTCAATCAAGCTTTTTTTCACCTAGTTCAAATGCTCCTATTGCAACTAGTATTGTATCAACTGCAAACCCTAAATGTCTTCCAAAGCTATATTAACGGTTAAAAATAAACAAGGTAGAAATGAATGCTCTAGTCAACATCAGGAAGCTCAGAGAGTTTTATTAGTGCTGACATTGCAAAAAGAAACAGATTTAAAATTGTACATTGTAATAGTCAGGTGGCTATGGCAAACACTTTACTATCTTCGCAGGTTAGAGGATATATTTTGGCTGGCCTAGAATTGAATCAAACTAACACCAAATTTTTTGTGATGTGAAATCTGCATTGCAATCTCATACATGATTTTCTCAAAAAGCATTCTAATATTAATCTCCCTTTTGGGGACCCAAAACCAGCATTGAACACCTGTGGCTTGGCTGCTATAAGTGTACAATACCCTGCTTTTTTCGAAAATGTCATAAAAAATTGTAAATCAGTGGTCACCAAATCTTGAAAATATTCTCTTGAAGACAAAATGTTTATTCAAGTAGAAGTAACAAGAATGTTAAGAGAAGGAATAATCAAAGAAAGCAGATCACCATGGAGGGCACAAGTATTAATAACATTCTCTGATAATAATAAAAAAAAGGATGTTCATAGACTATTCCCAAACTATAAATAGGTACACCATCCTGGATGCATACCCTATATCCTGTATTGACAAGATGATAAATGAGATTGCCAAATACAGAATATTTAGCACATTAGACCTAAGGAGTGCTTACCACCAGGTAGCTAAAGACCCTAAAGATAAGCCTTATATGACTTTACATGACTGCAGACAACTATTAGTTCCAACAAATTCAGTTTGGAGTCACTAAAGGGTTTTCCAGTTTTCAGAGGATCCTTGATAAAATAATTCTTGAAGAAGTACTACAAGGCACTTTTGCCTACATAGATAATGTTACAGTGTGCAACCATGTCTGCGTCAACCACAAAATGGTTTTTGGTATCTGTCAAGAAATATAATCTTGCACTCAACCATGACAAGAGTCCTTATGTGTTGACAACCATCAGACTACGAAAACTGCCAATACCAACATCATAGCCACCTTCCAATGAACCATGGGTATGTTCACTCACTACTCTCAATGGATGCCCTCTTTTCTGAGAAAATACATCCACTTATGAAAATTAGTAAATTTCTTTACCTTCTTCCACTGGTAAAGCCTTTGAGATGTTAAAAAGAGATATTGCCAACTCAGCCATCACTTCCGGGAATCCTGACATTATCCTAGAAGTAGAGACTGACACTTCTGACTGTGCCATAGCTGCTGCATTAAGGCAATCTGGGTGCTCTGTAACATTCTTCTCCAGACTATTGTCAGAATTTCAGTGCAGACATTCAACTGTCGAAAAGGAAGGCTTGTGCCATAGTCAAGGTGCTAAAAAATGCTGACATTCCCTAAATGGTCACTGCTTTAAATTAATCACTGATCAAAAATCAGTCTTTTTTATGTTTAATCCCAAGATGTCAAGCAAAATAAAAAATGAAAAGATAGCGAGATGGAGGGTAGAGCTTTCCTGTTTTTCATTTGACATTTTCTATCGGTCAGGAAAGGAA
>OZ010600.1:24727437-24792437 GCA_963932145.1 Acanthosepion lycidas | reverse complement strand
CCGGTGGCGCTGTTGGTCGTGGCATTCATGGACGAGACGACAGATTCTAGAACGTCTGTCCAATCACAGTTCCTGTCTTCGCATAACATAAAGTGCGTTCTTCATCGTGCGATGTTGTCTCTCGATATTTCCTGAGCTTTGCGGGCGCCAAGGACAGTGAAGTTCTTGCGTGATTGACATCTGGTTACAGAATTGTCGATAGACTTCTCCAGTGAAGTGTGTGCCTCGATCAGAGGATACTATGCGTGGAATCTCTCTGTGTCGAAGGAAGAACTGGTACAATCCGCGGGCGGCGTCGATAGCACGGTCTCTCGCGCATGGTATGGCGGTAAAGTGTCGGCTGAAGCTATCCGAAGGTTAGGATGTAGCGTTTTCCCTTTGAGTTGGGCATTGTGACAAAGTCTATAAAGACGAGATCGAATTGTCTCTTTCCTCGTTTGCAGTGGCCAATGGGCCAGTGGGTACGTCTACCGTAGTTGCCCTTGCACTTAGCACACGTGTCGCAAGAATCGACATAGGCTTTGATGTCGCGGTTTTTGAATTCCCACCAGTAGCTGGAAAGGAGTTCTCGCATGCGGGTAACACCTGAGTGACTGTTGCACTCGTGTGCCTGGTAGAGGTATCTGGGTCGTAGTTTGTATGGTACAACCAATCTCGGAGAGTGTTTACTGTCTCTTATCATCAAAACAGAGGTGCCTGGTTCTAGAAGAAATTGGTGCAAATGTTTTTTGAAAAACGTAGCTCGGTGGTCGTCAGGATCGATATGAGCTTCGCTTGGAGTGGGTGACTGGAGGGCGCTGATGATCTTTGCCAGGGCGTCGTCCTTCTGTTGTTCATCTGCGATGCCGAGGTGGTTGCAGATTCTCTCAGTAGGGATGGTGGTGGTGGAGTGATAGGCGAAGAATGCGTTGGTGACGCGCTTGTGGGTGCGGGCGTTTTGCGGTGTGTGAGTTTTGGGAATGAGCTGTAAACCGTTAAACTCGCCGAGGCACCAAGATGGGATGAATACGCGGAGGTCTGAGCCGCTTACCTTGAATGTCCTGCCTGCCGGTGTAGGGTCGTTCGGGGCTTTCGTTTTCTTATGTCCGCAACCTCTGCTGAGCATGTCAGCCCATACATTTGATTCGCCTTCAACATATTCCAAGACGAATTTATAACATGAAATTTCTTCTTGCCATCGTCGTATTTTGCCATTATTGAACTCTCGTTGGTCCAGGTATGTCAGCGATCTGTGGTCGGTGAAGATGACGAAGGGGCGGTTGCGAAGGAAATAATCAAATTTCAATATTGCCCACTTTATTGCATATGCCTCTCGTTCCGTCGTGGACCAATTCTGTTCCGTGGAGTTGAATGCATGGGAAGCGACCGCTATGATATCTTTTTTTTCCATTGTCGGCTTCTTGCATTGGGATTGCTCCGTATGCGACGTCACTGGCGTGTAAAAAGTTTGGAGAAATCTGGAAACGAGATGACGGATGGCGAAGAGAGACAGTCCTTGATTTTTTTGAAGGCTCTGTCGGCATTTTGCGTCCAGACAAACGGTTTATTAACCTTGTTGAGTTCGTGTATAGGACCCATAAGTTTTGAAAACATATCTGATCTGATTTGTTCGTGAAGACGTGTCTCTAAGAATTGTCTGATCCACACTAAACGGCCGATAAGGCTTTGTAATTCCTTTTTTGATGTTGGAGGTTTCATTTCCCTGATGGCACGAACGTATTCTGGATCAGCCTTGAATCCTTCGCTGTTTACTATGCGTCCGAGGAATTTTGCCTCTGGTGCGAGGAAGGAACATTTATCGGGATTCAGCTTGAGTCCGAATTTTCGGAGAGCAGTAAATAATTGTTCGAGGGAGAGTATGTACTCCCTAAATGTCCTAGCGTGGACCAGGTTGTCGTCGATATAGGAGGAAATGTTGTCACGGGATGTGACCGTGGCTAGGGCTTCTGCTATGCAACGGGAGAAGATTTGTCCGGCAGATGTAAGGCCGAAGGCCAGGCGCGTGTATTGATAGCATTGGTCCTTCCATGTAAATGCTGTTTTGTATCGGTCTCGCTTGTCGACTTCAATTTACCAGTAGCCGCTGCGTAGATCGAGGGTAGTAAAATATCTGTTGCCTTTGCCGATTTTGTTGAACAAGTGGTCGATCCTTGGCATTGGGTAAGGGTCGAGATCGACTAAGACCTTGTTGAGTTCTTTTAAAGTTAGCAACGACGCGAATTATCATTCGTTGCGGCGATATGGGTCTGTGCCCGAGTGCGAGGTGGGTGGCGATATAGGCAGTTGCGTCCATGGTGGCAGGGGCGACCTCTGAGGTAGTTCTTGCACACGCTGATGGTTTCTGCGTGTCGGATGGTGGCCATGTTCGGGAGGGTTGGTGAGGCCCGTCTGCTGTAGGTTTGGTTGGCTGCTGGGTCGGGATGGCGCGTTTCTTTGGTTTAACCGCTGTGGTTTCTGTGTGAAATACACAGTGTTGTGCGAAGTCGTGTAGTTGGATTTTACACCGCGATCAAGGTATATTTGAGCTTCGGAGGCTATGCCAATGGCTGAATAGTGGTTGTTCATTGTCTTAACGAGATGTGGGTAAAGATTTGAGTTCCAAATTTTCACCTTTTCGCTCATTAGCATAGCGCCGATTATGTAAATAAGTCCGTCGACTGTTAAATCTGTATTTTTGTTTTTTTTTTTATTTGTTTTTTTTTTTTTTTTTTTTTTATGTGGACGGCTGCCTCTCTAAGGGTGTTTTCGTGTCGACCCGCGAAGTCTGTTAATTTTTCGCCGTCTCGCCGTTCCAGATCCCAGGCTCGCCTGAGGTGTTGGAAGTTAGTCATCTGGCTTCCGTGGGCTGCTAATAAGTATTCCTTCAGTTGTTCGAAGGTGGAGAGTTTTTTGAGTCAACCATCTGCTGAAAGATACTTTGGTCCAGTAAATCTTTAGCAGACTTGACGAATTCGCATTCCAGGCTGGGATAGGTACTGAGTTCTGGCGTGACGTGGATTGTGTATGCTTTGTTTAGGGCCGTGATGAATCGGTCCACGTCGTGTCTAGGATAAAAAGTTCTCTCTAGCTTCAATATGTCGCGTATGGTTTGTTGGCGCATCATTAAGCTGTAAGCGCCGTTTGTTTGAGCAGTGGGAGGTGTTGAAGTAGTTGATTTTAGGGCAGTCAGCATGTAGTTTATGTCGGCTTGAATTTCGTGTATCGTAGCTTCGGAAGGCTGTGTTGGTCCCGTTTTCAAGTTGAATAGTAGTGTTTTCTGTTCCTTGATGAGAGTAAATAGTTCGGCTCGGGTGAAGCTCGTGTAGTCGGCCATATTTCTCTTGCTGTACGCTTCTGACACCAGTGTTATAGATAAGCGTATGGTTGCAAGAAAGAAATACGACAACAGCAGAAATAGATTTACGTGGTTTATTTCAACAGGAACGTGAGGGTTTGGGACAGCTCCCTTGTGGTAAAGTTCATAAGCCGGCTTCGTATCTAGGTCGATCTCTCATAGTAGTTCACACATGTTGACGCTGGCACTCCCCTGCTGTGAACAGGTCTCTTCGGTGGCCACCTGTTGACGATATTCAGTCACCCACCCACGAGGGTGTCATGTGACACAAAGCCTTTTTAACGTGGGCATTCCGAGCCCGTGGGCTCGTCCAAAAATATGCCCATTGAACCCGTATCAATGGGTTCAGGGCCGGTCTACCTCCCCGAAGGAGACTCCGCCCTTTGGTGTAGCCTTCTTTGGGTTCCTCCCGTCTGTAGGAAGAGAGTACAACCGAACAGTCGGTAGTGAACTACCAAGATGAGTGATGCATAAAAGAAAGGAATTGACTTATATGGATAATTTTGATCAATTGCCTAACATAAAGCTCTCAGAGCTCAATTGGTTCAAGCATCTTCTTGAATAAGACTTCCAGAGGCAAAAGAGATGCAAGTTCAAGTCTCATCAATTGTTTATTCTTTAATTTTCAATCCATAATGTTTATTAATGGCTTTAGAATAACAGTCTAAATAGTTCTGAAGAGAAACAACTAAAATTGAGATGAAAGACAGATAAGTCAAAAATTAATAATGGTTCACAATGCTTCTTCAAATAAAAAAAAAATCAAGATATTATTACAGGTATCCTTTATCTGAAATTCCAAAATCTGAAAGTTTTTCAGGTGCTGACATGACTCGCCACAAATGAAAAATTTCACAAAGCACTGGAAAGATTAGTGCAGCTGTTGACCTCATCTGCCCTGGGTGGGGGTACCCCAGCCCAGCTACATAGCCAATGTTGCCACCTTTGTTTGTGGAATACTTACCAGGTGTTTTGTGCTCAGTAAAGATATTATTCAAAATTTCAAAGTCCTGTATTTATATATTTTTTTGTAAGCAGTGATCATGTTTTTTGTACATGTACAAAAATTACAAAATATTATTTTTGCATGAAATCTTAATATCACCACTTAAAAATCTGTGTGAGCATTACATGACTAGCATTACTACCTGCATCTATATGTACACAAAATTTATTAAATTTTATATAAAACTTCTTTCAGGGTATATGTTATTTATATAAAACTACCTTCAGGGTATATGTATAAGCTGTGTTATAAAATGTAAATTGTGTTTATAATTCGGTTTCATTCCCAAGCTGCCCTATTTTATAGATGCTATATACAAATTAAATAGCCTGTATTCCAAAATCAAAAAAAAAAAATTTGAAAACCAAAGCATTTCCGGTCCCAAGAATTTCAGATAAAGGATTCTCAACCTATACTAATATTAGGTTGGTGCAAAAATAATGACGTAATAATGTCGTTTTTTGACGTTAAAAAATACGTCAAAAAACGACATTATTACGTCATTATTATTGCACCAACCTAATACTACTAGATGGAAAGCAAGTGAAATTAAAAAAATACTAGTCAAAAATTAATAAAGGCTGACAATGTTTAATAAAAAGTTAAGGTAATATTTCAACTTAAAATCTCAGACAAAAGACTTTCATTTACACTTTTTGAGATGATCATATGAGCCAGATTAAGTGTGTTCATATATATAAAAAAATGTAATTTATATACATGCTATTCATATATATAAAAAAATGTAATTTATATACATGCTATTCATATATATAAAAAAATGTAATTTATATACATGCTATTCTTTTTGACAGAAGAAGAAAAAATGATCTTATAGATAAGGTTAAAGAGTTAAATGAATGCTCCAAATATAATGAGAATATTTAACGTGAATCAAGAGTAAAATAAACACACCTGAAAATTATAGGAGGAACTTTAATAAAGGGAGAGAAATATCCTAAATATCATTTGATCAGAGCAGCAAGGAAAAAGCAAAAACAAAGAACTAAATTACATATGCAAATGATGAATGTCCACAGAAGGAGAGGTTTGATTGAAAATGCCAGGATACACTACAAAGCAGAACATTTAAATTAGTATAAACGGAATGATTTAAGTGCAGTTTTACAAAAGTCCTTTCCAAGCAGATGCATGTCTTTCTTGAAATAGTTTTATTTCATTTACTATTTTTTCTATTAATACAAAATTGTGAATAAATAGTTGAGATATCAGGCGGATGAATGGCTTCAAAGTATTTCTAAGTAATTAATGTCCTTAGTTATCAGTGGGGAAAAACAAGCAAAAAAATATAACCAAAAATACTTTAAAAAAAAAAATGTGACAAAAGCAAACAAAAAAAAAGAAAATCTAACAAATGTAAGAAACAAAAAATATTTGAAAGTTTTAGTGAAAGAACAAAGAGTTGTTAAAAAAATATAAAGATTCAGGAAAGAAAAAAAAAACTATTAAATGTTAAAGTTGTTTAAACAAATACTAGTAAATGAATAAAAGATAGCCAAGAAGATTTTGAAAATTTATCCAAATCTTAAAAAAATTAAAAACAAAAAAACAACAGAAAAGCAGCATCAAAATAGACTCAAAAAATTTTCAAAAATCCATAAAATAGAAAGACAAAAACAGAAAAATTACAGAATTAACAGAAGAATAATAACAAAAATATCTAAAATTAAAAAAAGCCAAAAAATATTTTTGAATAATAAACTTCAAGATGCAAAATAAAAAAAATAACAGTTTCTTAGAGGAAAATCCAGCACACATGAAAGTCTATGTTCTATTCCACAATTGACGACCCTCTTTTTAGAAAAAGCAAAAATTTATGTGAATGGACAGTTTTCCTCTTTATTCTGATTGAACCCCATTGAACTCTCATAAATCATTCAATCAGTTAATGAGAAAAGAAAAAGAATTTGAAAAAAGATGTGCATATGTATATAAAAAGAAAATAGAAGATAAAAGTAATATAAGCAAAAACAATTATTACTGTGTAATAAAATGGTCATATGATTTAAAGTCATTTGTTTGAAATGTAGTTTTTAAAAATAAAATTTTCCTTTTTTTTTTTTTTTTTAATTTCCAAGTAATTATTTTTCTGAAGAGTGAAAATATATAGAAACGCTTTCTGTTTCTTCCCAATTTGGTCCCCAAATGCTTCAATGCACACCTCTTCATACAGCCATTTAGACAATAATAAGAATGTAAAGGGGCAAAAAAATTAGATTTGGTAAAAACTTGCTGGTTCAGTGCATCTGTTTATTCATGATTTGTCTTCCTAGTTCTTCTGATAAATGCACAGATTGGACAATGTGGTTGCTTAGAATAGTGAACAAGATCTCAATTTTTTTAAAAATCTTGGTGTCTAGCTAATATTTGAATAAGATCACATTGAGAAAAATTTCCACAATGTTTGACAGCAATAATATTTTTCTTCCTCTTAAGAATCAGTTGTCAGAATACTTTTGTAATGTCTTTTAAGAGTAGAAAATGAACATCAGATGAATCAGAACTTTTTTTAATCATTTCACCTCAAGGAAAGCAATAAAGCCACTAAGGCAAAAAGGGTTACTGAGTGTGAGGGGAATACGAGAAAAAGAAAACATTATAAAGAAAAGAGAAGAATAAAAGAATCTGAATTAAGAAAACAGAAGATAACAATTGATATTGCATTTAAATTTTTGAAGATTGAAGTTGATTGGAAAGTAAGAAGGTGGAAGAGAGTTTTCCAAGCAAGAAATACAAGAGAAGAAATTGTTAGAATAGAATTTATGGTTCCATCTAGCCATCTCAATTGTAAAATGATGAGACCTTGCCACTGATCAAGTACCGTGCTTAAATTCATAAAGTATGTACCAAAGGGGAAAGCAATATTTATTCTGAATAATACAAAAATGTGGCACAAGGCCAAAAGTGGGGATGGGGGAAGATAGGAGAAGGCTAGTGTTCAGTGTATCTTATCTTAAACTTAGCTAGCCACGATTACTCACCCAAACATACCACAGTATTCCTTACATCAAAACAACACATTCTTACAACAATCACCATAATCTCTATGTAGTCCTAACTAGATCCAATATGTAAAAATTGTCTGGTTTATAAAAAAAATAACATTTAAAATGTGAACCCCAATGAAAATTTACAATGAATACAATTTATATACAAAAATAAACTAAACAAAAGAGGAAAGCTCATCAGAACAGTTACCATGAAAATATTTACAGAAAAGGCACAGGGTAGCTACATTACAGCAGTGGAAAAATGACTGATGGCAAAATGCCAGGTCAAGACCAATAACATTTCAGATTCTTCCTTGTATTTTATCAAGAATCTCTAAATATATAGCAGAAGCATCAGATCAGATGTGGCAGCAATATTCAATGCATGGATGAGTGGTAGACTTATAAATATTTAAGATAGATGCAGGTGAGAAAAATTGTCTTAGCATGACACAGTTAACCCAATTTTCTAGCAGCAGACCCAGCAACTGATTCAATATAATCTTTCCAATTTATATCAGCAAAAAGCATCAATCTGAAAAGGTGCAAGAAATAGTAGGAAGCTTATTTTTATGTTTTATGTTTTAGAACTATTTAGGCATCTTAATTTAATAAAACCCATTCTTCAATAGTGATGATTGTCAAAAATTAATTTCATTGGATATAACTGATGACAACAGTATGTGTAGTTCGTGCAGTGGATAGCAGTTTGGAAGAAAATTTACCTAGCTGAGTTTAAATTCCAGTTGAGTTCATTATGTAGGAAAGATATTCATTTCTTCACCCCCAGATACAGGTTAAATAACAAAGCAGACTAGGTTCTTCCATTTTGGCAGGCAAACATTCTAGAAGAAGAGAAACTCTGAATTACCAAACCCAACTAGATGGAATTCATTAGAATGGGAGCAATGCGTTTGTCTAAAGGAAGGAAAACCTATACAGAAAACCAAACCTTTTTCAATGTACAGTGGTATGGGAGGGTAATTACACTATACTGTGGATCAATTTGATTGCAGATACTTCACCAAGAAGCCTTATGTACCATGAGGGTCCAGGTATATATATATATATATATATATATATATATATATATATGTGTGTGTGTGTGATGAAAATACATTTGGTAAAATTAATTCCAGACAGGAAGCATTTGGTATTAACTGACTGAACAGTCAGCATTATTGTCACTTGAAATGTGTATAAAATCTTTTCTTTAACAGTTTTTTCAGGAACTAGAATGTTTTTGCAACATGCTGACATGTATTGAAATCCTCCCAATATTTAGTATTGTTGAAGTTATCACTAACATTTTTTGTCAAGATTTATAAATGCTACATTTTGTTCAATTTTGCAAACCAATTGATGAAATTTGAATAAGCTAACAAAAAGCATATTTTGTAGTTTAATTTTTTTTTTACAAAATGTATTGCTAGTAATTTTTTTTTTTTAAATTTATTGCTGGTATTTTCACTATAAAAATGTATTATTATATTTTCATAGTGTTTGACGGGGTTCATTATTTATTGATAGTTGGGACCCTAACAAGTGCTACCACCCTGGGTCAGGATTGACTTGGCAACAACAGCAATTAAGAGGTGGTTCTATGCTCATACCCAGGATGAACTTTTTCTTGTAGGCTTTTTATATAATGTGTGTAGTAAGTTGGAGAAAAAAAAAAACATAAAGAAGTATCTGGAGTTTTTTATCTTTAATTTTGGTTATGAGTATTAAGAGACAAATGTTACCATTATGGCCTGAAAAGTAAAGGAGGTGAAATTGTGTGTGGTAGAGAAGAGAGAGGTTAATTCTCATTGGTTTAGAAAGAGTGAATTAATGATAATTATAATTGTTATAATTATTTTATAATTATTCGGGACATATACTTAATTTTTTAATTTTTTTTTTGGTGGAGGGGGGACACAACTAACCATTTAATCAGTCTGTGGGATTAGATTTTTTTTTTAGCTTAATTATATCATTATTTTTTCTTTTAGTTACATGTGCTATATATTCATTTTCCTTCCTCTAGCAGATGCCCTCTAGCACTGTCCGTGCTAGAGGGTATCTGGCATCAGTTAATTTTATTTTATTAATTTGTCCTTGTGTGACTGCTTGTCTCTTTTGATGAACCAGAATGTATGCTATTTCTTGCTCTACTTCAACTCAGGGATTGAACTAATGACTGCTAAGTAACTTGAATTGTTTAACAAATGGTAAAGATTTCTGTAATTAAATTGTTCCACAGAGGGGGTGATTAGCCTCAAACTCAACCTCTGTACTGTGTATACATCCCATTGATAGCATAATATCAGTTAATACAGTAAAATTAAGACTTAGCAATCATCACTCCTAGCATAAAAATTTTAAACCACACAGAAAAGAGTGGGTTTTATCAAATTAAAATGCTTAAATAGTTATATAAAATAAATAAAAATAAGCTTTCTACTACTCCATGTACCTTCTTAGGCCTTAACATTAGTTAAATAAATTGGCTTTATTCACTGTTAGCTATGCGTGTCATTGGAAATTTTGGTAGTGGATATTTAGTTAGTTGGTTGATTTTGTTTAGCAGCATATCAACCACTATGAATTATTTAATGCCGAAACCTAAATGTTTTGAACACAATTGCATGCCTTCAACTACACATAAACAGATAAAACATATTGTCAGTCTTACTATAAAATGTATTGCTGGTCATTTAGCTTTAAAAATATATTGTTGATAATTTTACTTTAAATAGGTATTTTTATAATTTAATTGTTTTGTTTTTCTTTATGAGTTGACTATTTGCCCATAGCCTAACAGGTGCTACCATCCAGAATCAGGGTGGACCTGGGAACAACAGCAATTAAGAGTTGTTTCCATGTTCCTCAAAACCTCCAATCTCTCAATCAGTCTTTGCTGCCAGATATAGTTCATCGTCATATCCAGGACTAGCAATTAAGAGGTGGTTCCACAGTTCTCAAATCCTCCAATCTCTTGATCAGAGGTCTTGCTGCCAGATGTAGTTATCATCATACCCAGGACAAGTGGATATTTAAAGTTTTAAGCCTAATATCATATTTCTGTTTCTTCAACTCAACTGAAATATATTACTTTTATATGACCTGTAGAGTAATTAAGTGGGGGATGTTTTAGGCCTAATGCTACATCTTTCTTATATAAAGGCTTCTTTGTATTGTTTATTTCCAAATTAAGCTATTTGACCAAAAGAATGGCATATATTCCATTCCATGCAGTTAGCGAGTGAGGGTACCTATAAAAGTAAGACTGGGGAACATCAGAAAGCTATAGTCTGTTGGGGAGATGATAAAATCAGTTATGGCTGATCATATGTGGAAGGAAAAAGAAATGAAGTCAAGATAATAGAGAACAACACTGGAAGATAGTTGTTGAAAAACAAATCATCATATATGTTAGTCTTTGACAACCTGCTCATGTTATGGTTATGGTAATATTAGCCATTTTCCCTACAAGGAAAAATTTGGCATTCATTGATTGAGCAGTCAATACTGTTTCTGGTTGAAATTTATAAAATCTTTCTTTTAAAACAATTTTCAGGAAAATATGTTTCGGAACTACAATAGCTGTTATTGCTCTTTCCACTATAGATGGGGGTTTCCTTTCTAACCTTTTATTTGAAATATGTATATATATATATATATCACCATATTGATTATATCATTATTTTCTCTTCTAGTTGCATGTGCTATCCATTTCAGATTTTAATAATCTATGAAGTATTTTTTTTTATTTAGTGAAAAGATTATTACTTATAATAACATTTTTTCACAATTCAGCATTTTTAACTATGGTGACATTTGTGGTTCTACATAGAATCGAACTCACCGTCTTTGGCTAACAGATTTTTGAAGATATTAGACTCTCACTCCTCAGCTTAGTTGATGTGTTCGAAGCAGTGCAGTAGCAGGCTTGTCTCCTTTCCTACCAAAGTGGATTTAACATTTAGTCATTGTTTAAGTTTATCAAAATTTCTCCTCAGGGTGAAATTTTCCATTGTTTGGTTAAGTAAACGCATTCATTAAGTTGAAGAGAAGGAGTCTAATATCTTCAGAAATTTGCAGACCAAGGATGGTGAGTTAAGTTTTATACAGGACTACAAGAGTCATCATAGTTAATAGCACCCCCCTTTACTTTTCATGTAGACCATAGTGTTACCTTATTTATCACACAAGTATTATGCAGCTGTTAACTTTTAGGGGCTTTTTAAAAACTTCTTCCAGCCCCCAAGCAATAATTACATCGCATATTACAAAATAAATTAGTTGAATATCTTGGATTAGTTAAGACTTTCTCTGTACTTTCAAAATATGATCTTTCTCATTTGATGGTTCATTTACTAAGTTAGTATTAAATAAAGGTTTTTTGTTTTTTAATTTTTATAAGTGAAAGATAAAAGGTGGGTCTATAACTGAATAAATTATAAATCCTGAATTCACCTCTCTAAGTGACTTGCCAAGATTTCACAAAAGGCCTAAATTTTTATTTTTATCAAGGTAAGGCTGCAAATTTTTGTCAATTCAGAATTATGTAACTCTTGTAAAACAAATATGTCAATGTTTTTCATAAGATAAGTCATAAAATAAACAGAGATTTCCCAATATTTTAGACTATTTTCTAATTCAAATTTGAATGCATGATATTTTTCCTCAACATTATTTTTTGTGTGTACAAACACAGGTTTCTACATTTGTCCTGATAAAATTCCTCAATTACTTTACTGTTTTAGTGATTATCATTTACCATTCCTACTAGTATAAAAAATATATTCAGTTAAATAAAAAACATCATTGATGGCTAATAGCCAAAAGCCCTTGGACCCACAGATCATTTGAACAATTTTTACACACTCTATGTACAGAAAAGAAAACACTTGCACAAATGCAAGAAAAGTATGTTAGTCATCTTTCATGAAACTTGTATAAAAGATAGACTTTTGCCTAACTTTATATATATATATATAGACAAGTACTAAATGCACAATTATTAAATTACATGACCTGGAAGCCAACAGGGAAATAAAAATCTTATCTATTGTACCTTGTCGGTCATTTTCAATGCAACTTGTATGAAAGAGGGATTGCTGCCCAAATACACAATTATATACAGTGTAACCCGGATATAAGAGAAACCCGGATATAAGAGCGATTTTCTCTGGTCCCAAATTAGAGCCTGTGTTAATGTATATAAATTAGATCAAACCCGGATTTAAGAGAAACCCGGATATAAGAGACTTCTTCTCTGGTCCTGACAACTCTCTTATATCCGGGTTACACTGTGTGTATATATATATATATATATATATATAATCATACCATACAAATCTGATCAAAATCAAAATAATATTCATCTAAAAAAAATAACTTCTTGGATATTACTTGTTTACTTTCTGCCAAACTTGGAATTATGACACTTTGTGTTCTCCACAGGTTTTGACTGACTTTCCAGCCACCTGATGAACATTCACGAAAGTTGCCAAATTTAAAAACCTTGATAAACCAATTTTTTTATTCATTTATATATGTATGTATATATATATATATATGAAAAAAATCCATTTATATTTGCTTACATATATATATATATATATATATATATATATATATATGCATAACCTTGATAAATAGTAATAAATAATGGCATTAATAATTCACACAACCTCAAGAATTTCAAGATGAAAAAAGTGCTCAGTGTAATACAATATACATCAATAAATCATAAAAATAAAAATGATTTAAAATTCACAAATCACCTACTTAAGTTTTGTTGCTTTTCCACGAATCTGGCTGTTTGTGAAAAAAAAAAAAAAAAAAAAAAAAAAAAAAAAAATATATATATATATATATATATATATATATATAAATTACCATTTCATTCATGATTGCTATCAGTAGGAACTTCCTTGTCCAACTCTGGTTTTTCAAAAACTATAGCAATGAAAAATATTTATTCAGTGTTAGTCACTATTGACTTGTAACTATCATAGTCAATGCAATATGATTTCTACTTGCAGTTATAGGAAGTACAAACAGTAGAAAAGCTTAGACTGTTTTCCCCTCCATAATCCTTATAAATACAATTCCATTAAATCAATTTTTATTGAATTTTTGAGAAGATTCTCCTCTCAAGATGCCTTCAACTTTGTAAAAGTAAAAGAAACAGTGAAGCATACTACAAAATCCTATCAGAACAAATTTGTTATTCTCTTCAACCATTTTTTAACCATGTTTCCACTAATTAATTCAAGCAATATTGGCAATTGCTGACTTGAATCTGTTTAACTGATCATTATCTAATGTATATATGATGTCTTTCAAGATATGAGATGTAGGCATTTTTCTTTTGTCTTTTTTGTTTTTAATGAAGCTGTAATCTTACCTCAAATCATTTTGGGATTTATTTCTTCATATTTCTTTGTTTCTTTTTCCTCTTCTGCTCCTCAGAATGGTATCATGGTATTATTCTTTGGTTATCCTTCTCTTTCCTGTTGCCACCATTGCAATAAACATTTATTCTTTGCCTCTTAGAACCACACACACACACACACACACACACACACACACACACACACACACACAAATAATTCGGTCAGTACTTGATCTGTATTTCAGCTCTGCTGATCCAACACACTCATTTTAAAAAAAAATTGTGGTTTTCTCTTTAATTGATTTTTTTTAATAAAACATTTTTTCAATATTTTTAAAATAAATCATTCTGAATTGGTTTGGATATAAAAAATAAACAAAAAAAAACAGAAACAATATTTATAGTATGTAAAATAAACTCTACATTATCTTCAGTAATAAATTAATTTTTTTGTGTTTGATTTCAAATTCCTTATTTTATTATTTTATTTCATTTTTATATTGAACTAATTCTATTTATTTTTAATTTGGTCATCATGTATTTTAAATTATGTATTAACCTTTCATTACATCACATGTCACATAATCCATTAGGGTCATATGGATTTCACATGTACTGCAACCAAGGCAGCAGTGGTGTGTATAAGGTAAGATAGTCTGACAGAGCTCATCCCTCTGGTTTTGTATTCAGAGTTTTCCTTTTCATAGACTAGCTGTCACAACAAAGCAAGAGAGTCTCATTAACTCTGCTATTTAATCCATACTTTGGGGAGAAGAGATGGATACCTCCGACAAGGGTATTTGTGTAAAAATGAATATCATTCTATGCAATCCCTTTACTACTTTATTTACTTTTTAAACTAAATTATCTTTTATCAAATTTGTTTCATTTGTTGTTGCATTAAAATTTCTTGTTCTTTTCTATTCACTGTTGCTTTAACTAATTTTTGGATATATTTTTAACTTTTTATCATTTCTTATATCAGATTTTTATTGTTTATTTTCCATTTACTTTCAGCTTTCTTATTTGTTTTTATTACATCATTTTCATTTTTCTGTTCATTTTTAAAATTGTTTCTTTCTTCAAAAACCTAGACTCAATCTGTATTTTGAAAAAGCAATGAATTAATGTGTGTTAATAAAATAAAACAATACTATGCCAACATACGAAAAATCCCTAAATTGGAATTACATTTCTGTCCAAGTATGGTTTGTAACCTGTGATACACTGATTGAAACTAATCATGATCCAATAACAAACATCATTTCCTATCGTGTTTGAGATGAATACATTCCAACTAACACCCTCCCTTTCCAACTTCCTCTTTCTATCGCTCTCTTTGTACTCATTGACATTTTTAAGGACAGACCAGAATACAAATTGAAAAATGCTCTGAAATAAAGCAAAGCATCTACTGTTTCCCTGCATAAAATCCTCCTAATATCTCCACTCCAGGTGATATCCTGAAATAGTTGTACAGGTGAGATGTTGAACTGAAATAAAAAGAAATGGGAATAAGAAAGAAAAATAATTTTTGCCTGAATTTTTGAGAATAGATATCATCCTTATTATACACTCAAACTAATGTCCTTGTCTTAGTTGTTCTCACCACAATATTTCCTCCTGTGGCCTTTGGGAGAGTTTCAATTTCTATTCAATCCATAGGGATAGTTTGTTCACATTCTACTATCCAAGCTAGAGATTCCTCATATGATTTAAATTCATCCTTGTGCTATTGCCTAGCACTAAACCAGAGTATACATTTTGCACTATTTAAACCAGGGATTTATTTCAATTCACTTAACTAACATTTCTGTCGACTAAAGAACAATTCACAGGTAACAAACTTGGAACATTAAACCCAATGTTGCTTATCTGCGTCTTTGACTGAATTAAAGTAGGTAACTTTAAATTATCTCTAGTATAATTAGATAGTAAAATTTTTAATATTAGGCTTAAAGTTCTTTCTTTATTAAGAAAGGTTCCTATATGGTATTCATTTCAATGCTTAGCCTACTGAAAAAGGTTGTTTGAACTAAGAAGATACATTGTTTCTTTCAAATGCCTTATCTTCCAATGTCATTCTCGATTATCTTTACTTAATTCTGAAGCAGTTGTTGATCTTCATTTCTCTTCTCTATATGATCAGCTATACCTGAATTCATCAGAATAATGCAGCTTTCTGATTTTCTTTCAACCATTACTTTTAGTGAATGGCTCGTCTTTGCTTTGTATTTGATACCGTAAGTGCATGGAATGGAAAATATGCAATCCTTAGTCATGTCCTCTTCTGAGCAAGGTTTGATTTAGAAGAAATGTATCTGAAGTATAGAACACTTATCACCAGTAAATAGAATGGCAGTTTACATTTGATCTACCTATCTCTGCTCATGGAAGTTATACTGTATATATATATATATATATATATATATATATATATATATATATATATGATGTATGTATATATATATTTATTTATATGTATATGTGATGTATGTATATATACATTTATTTATATATATATGTGATGTATCTATATATATATTTATTTATATATATATGTGATGTATGTATATATATATTTATTTATATATATATATATGTGATGTATGTACATATATATTTATTTATATATATATGTGATTCATGTATATATATATTTATTTATATATATATATGTGATGTATGTATATATATTTATTTATATATATGTGATGTATGTATATATATTTATTTAATGTATATGTATATATTTCTATATATATGTATATATATATATATATATATATATATATATATATATATATATATATATATATATATATATATATATATGTATATATATACAATGTATGTATATTCCAAAAAGTGTGGATGGTTCTGCACAAGCCTGCACTACTTTAATCAAATCACTTGTGCGGGTTTTCTGGCGGTTTACCTTGATTTGTTCTAATTATTTGTCAGCAGTCAATATACCACATAACACCCTTGAGCACTTAGCCTTGTAGCGGGTAGAATGAAGATCAACGTGTTTTAGTGGACCCAGCAATTTTTAATCTGCTTGTTTGAATCATCTTCAAGAAGCGAGAACAATATCTAAAAGGTCAGCCAATCTAACAGTGATCTCATCTCACAATTCTCACACTTGCTCCATATGTGGCCTCCTTTGTAAATCCCTAGCGGGTCTTAAATACCATTTAAGATTATCGCACAAACTTTCATAACTGAATCAATAACCTAGTATGTGGTGCAGTTCAATTTACATTACATGAATCATTCATACAAAAAACAGATATAGAAGTTAATGATATAAATGGTGTCTATATATATATATATGTATATAATATGTGTATATATATGTATATATATAATATATGTGCATATACATGTACATATATATATATATATATATATAAAATATGTATATATATATATATATATATATATATATATATATATATATATATATATAAAATATGTGTATATATATGTACATATATGTATAATATATGTGTATATAAATGTATATATATATGTATATATATGTATATATATTTTATGTGTCTATTTATATATAATATATTTATATATGTAATTATTAGGTTGGTGCAAAAATAATGACGTAATAATGTCATTTTTTTACATTAAAATATACGTCAAAAAACGACATTATTACGTCATTATTTTTGCACCAACCTAATATATATAATGTATATTTATATATTATATATGTGCAGTACTTATTGAAAGGCCCTCAATATCAGTGATAGTGCTAACAGGCTTAGTTGTGTGTTTGCGATCCTGGCTTTCAGGCCCTTGAGACAATCTGTTACGATCTAAAGGGCATGAAACCCAATGTAACAAACTCATTTCAATGTATGACTGCTATGAATAGTCCAGATTTGTAGTAATTGCCACTCATGATAATAATTAAAAGATAAAATTGAAAAATGAGCTGGCTAGCCAGTTTCGAACCCCGCTCAACTGAGCTAAATTGAGATTAGTAAATATAGAATTATCAGTAAAAGGGATGGACAATATGTATGAAAGGAAAATTACTTTAATGGAAATTAATTGGAGTCACAGTACAGAATCCTTTTTTTTTTTCATAATGAAGGCCTCATCGACAAAATTTATACAGACTCCATTATTTTTTAGTGGTAATTCGATAATTGATTAGTAATTCTTACTAAGGATAAAAATGAGTCCACTCTGAATTTAGTGGCACTATTATGGTTATTTATTAGGTGAACTGCGATGGAAGACCTGTATGTGTCGGTTAGAATGTCTGACAGAGAATACTTAAGATTTTTGATTTTTGTAGGTACATGTTGTTTTATTCTGATATCCAGTCTTTGAGTTGGTCTCCTTATGTAGTGTGAACCAAAGCTACATTTAAATTAATTATGCTGATGACTAAGCAAACCAATTCTTGTATGGATGAGCCAGTGGCATTTACTGCAGATAAATGTTGGTGGAGCCTTTCTCTCTTGTCTTTTGGCTTCTTCCTTTTCTCTTCTGGTGGCTTCAAAATGTTTTTGGTTCTGATGGTGATGGAACATTAACAGTTGGTCCAGTTTTCTGCATGTATGTGTGTGTGTGTGTATATATATATATATGTATATATATATATATATGAATGATAAAAATATAGTTTAAAGAAATGCTGTATTTATTCTCAGCATTAGAGCCAGAACATATATAAATATAAAAGTAGATACTGTTTCATGCTTGAATGTAATGTTCACACATGAAGATTCCATTCAAATGTGAAAAACTGTCACTGCTTGGTGTTAAGCTCAGTGTCTACTTTTATATTTATATATACACTACAGTTCAGAAGTTTGCGGAATTTCCTAAGAGTTTGTTTTTTTTAAATTGGCCCAGGAAGTAGTTGTTTGTAGTTTAAATAAGAAGAAATAGTATAGTTTCAATGAGGAGAGATGAGGTCAAAGAGACTTTCATCAAATATATATGAAGAGGTTCTGAAAAGGTTTCAGCTCAATCCTCTTCTCAAAATCTAACCAAATGTCTAAACAATCAAGGTACCATAATCCTGGTCAGACTGAGAACTTCTTGTGGTACTGAGTCATTATTAAAACTGAATAAATCAACTGGATTTCATTTTTATGTGTTGTCTTCTTTTGATTTCTGATTTTCAATCAAATGATAGTGTAAGGAACAGCAATATTTTGCAAAGATGCAATATAACTGAAATTTAAGATGAATGGCTTGTCCAAAGCTGTTTTTTAATCCGGGTATCATCATGGCCAACTTTGGAATAGCAAATACTCTGCAAGCTGTCCCCTCTTGCATTGCATGGATAAAGTGAAGGATAACATCAAACAGTGTAACATTGATCTTAAAAGCTGGGAAAATGTATCAGAAACTTGTAAAGAGTTGAGGAACACTTGGTTTGTGAGCTTTTGAAGAGAAAAGGCAAGAGCATCATGACAAACTTCAGGCTAATCTTAATCAGAGGCACCATCTTAACCCTTTCAGAACTGATTTCACATGTCAATGTGGATTCATTGCATGCACTAAGGCAAGCTTTGTCCATCATGTAAAGAAGCTTTCTTAACTCTTCAAAATCTTCTCATGCAATTTTTCTTAAGTGCAAAAATCTTTTTGCTGAAATCTCATTTGTTTTTATTGATATGAAATTATACCATATGCATAATCAATGGTAAATCAATAAGTCTGTAGTCTAATGAGTAGTTGTTAGCTGCATTTTTATTTAAAATTTAAAAGATTATAATGAAAAATAAATATTTGTTGGATAAAATAATTTCTTTTTTTTATCATTAGTCTATGTTTCAATGATTGAGGCATATGACTTTCTTATAATGTTCATTTTCAACATAACATTTTGGATTGTGTTTTATAATCATTTTTTTAATGATTTAATCCCAAGTAAGGCAATAAAACTGTTGCATAATATGTTGTAAAGGCAATACTAATTGCCTGACACACTGTAAAGACATTATCTATAAAGACAATGTTGATTGGCTAAGACAGAGACAATACATTTGTATACACTTGAAATAAAAAGTTATCATCTGTTGCTTGAATGGGCTACCTGTGTCTCCCTAGCCATTATATCACAAAAGCCATTAACACACAGGGAGGTTACTGAGTGTGAAAGAATATAAGAAAAATATTAAGAAGTGAGCACAGTAAAAGAACAAGAATTAAGAAAACAGAAGATAATGATTGACATTGCCTTTAAATTTTTGAAGATCAAACTTGACTGAAAAGCAAAAAGCTGAAGAGAGTTCCACAAGCGAGAAGTCAGAAAAGAAACTGTAACTTATGGTTACATCTCACTGTTTCAACTATAAAATGATGAAATCTTACTGATAATCTAGTACTGTTCTTATATTCATAGAGTCTAGGTACAATAGAGGAGAGCTTATTAGAACAATTAACATGAAAGTCTTTATAGAAAAGGCACAGGGAAACTACATTACGGCAGTAAGAGAGTGACTGGTCAGGACCAATGTAAGTAATGTTCTTAATGGAAATATATGTGTGTAGGGGGAGATATAAAGGCAAACATTTGGTAGGGGAAGTTTTGAAGATGTGGGAATGCTATATTAAAAGTTTTTCAGTTTTAAAATCACTACTTTAAAAACTTCAGCCAACTTGTTGAGGCACTCAGCTGATCTCATTCAGTTTCCCTTTGCTTTTGTTCATATTTTTATCATTGCTTTTACATATATATATATATATATATATATATATATATATATATATATATGTATATGTATATATATGTATGTATATGGTGTGTGAGTGTGTATGTATATATATATATGAATATAAAAGTGAACATTGAAGTCAACACACAGAAGCGAGTTGACTCCAATGTTCACTTTTATATTTACATATGTTTTATCTTTGATATTTTGATATTGAGCACTTTATCCCATAAATATAGGACACCTTAAAGCTATATTTGTTCATATATATATATATATATATATATATATATATATATATATATATATATATATACCAAATATATTAGGTTGGTGCAAAAATAATGACATAATAATGTCGTTTTTTGACGTTAAAAAATATGTCAAAAACGACATTATTACAGCATTATTTTTGCACCAACCTAATATATTATATATAATAGCTAGATGGATGACTGCTTGGGAATAACAGGTGGTGTAAACTTTGACATGCAGGTGGTATAATAGATAACAGCTCAGAATTAGAAATTAGAGAGCCAAGTTTCAATCCAACCCATGTTTTTTATATTCACTTATGCACAAATACCCTTGTGAATGGTATGAATCCACCTTTTCTCCTCTTCCATCTATGGGTTAATTAGTAAAACTTTTATCAGGAAATCATTACTATCTCCTAAAAACCTAATAATCTAGAAAATATTTTCTGACTTTAAATGACTTACAAAAGGTTGTTAAACCATAAAAACCAATCAACCAAATAATTATATATATATATATATATATATATATATATATATATATATATATAAAGAGAGAGAGAGAAAGAAAGAAAGAGAAAATACTTGGAAAATCTTGATATATAAGCTCTGTTGACAATGGCATTCTACCATTTGGTCAGTACAGAGGATCATCTGCTTTAGTACTCATTAAAAACATCAGTTATGAGTTTACACAAATTGTTATTTCATTTTGAAGGACTGATTAAATTTATTGGGAAGTGATCACAGGTCACGTTGGTTAAATGGAAAACAAACAGCTTGTTTTATCTTCTAGAGAAAAGGTTTTGAACCATCAAAGAAAAACGTTTAGAAAGTTAATTATACAATATAACTTTGCATCTGAGTTTTCTCTCCGATAACTTGCATCTTGTAGAGTGGAGCCAGCCACATAGCTCGTGAGTTGTAGCTGTCACCATAAACTTTTTGAACAGCAACATAAATGATTACAGTCTAGAGTCAATTCAATGATGATTTCTCTGTTGATGCTTCAAGGAAAATCAGTAAATGCACATCTTATATAAAACAAGCAAGTGAGTGTTAAATTAATTTCTACTTTGTCTCTGTTCGATTGATTCATCTCCTTAGATGAAACATAGAAAATATCTCTTGGGATAGAGAAATTTTCACTGAGATATGAAGAAGAAGGTTAAGCGAATGGCATTTTACTTAGTAAGTTTTTCAGGATTTTATAAGGGTACACAGAGAAAAATTCTCAATGTTTTTAAAGAATTAATCTGAGTAAATAAAGGACAAAAGCTACAGGCAATTCATGTCAGAATTTGAAGAGTGAGGGTTTTGTTGAAACAAATACATAAGCAAACAAATAAAACATGGTTACTGTCAGAATTTCTAGGATGTGCAGTTATCATTATTGTTGTAACCCAGGGAAGGTTACTGAATAGAATAATCACATGAAGGTTGGTAATGAGCAATAATACTTAGGACAAGAACAATACATATAAGATTCACCAGCAGTGGGTAGAAGTAGTAGTCAACTGCTGGAAGTGAACCAAGTAAATTCCACAATGAATCTCCAACTGCAGACCATATACAATATTTACTACTGTATTTATGTGAATGGGGGACACACCCATTATCGTCCGTAGGTATGTTACAACAATTATTTACACACTTTAGTCTATGTGACAATAGCCTAGTGGATTAAAATGTTGGCTCATGAATTTGATGACATAGCATTTGAAAGCTCAATCTCTGAACTGGGAAATGTGTACTTGGACATATGGAAACAGGTGAGCAATAACGAAGCACTACTAAAAATAAGAACTAGATGATAACCTTAGACATAGGCAATGGAATGACAGTCAACCCCGTAGATTAAATAAAAAGTTCAGTTCAGAATTCTCTGGATGTTACCTACATCAATATATACCTGATGAAGGCCGGAGCATACAGTGGCTGAAATATGGTGATAAGAACAGCAAAACTGAGAGCAATAGTCCAAATATAATTAGTGTAAAAAAGCATGGACATAAAATTCTTAAAATATTTTTTGATCAACCTTAAAAGTGAAATATTATTTATTTATATATATATATATATATATATATATATATATATATATATATATAGAGAGAGAGAGAGAGAGAGAGAGAGATTTCATTTTTTCCAGAAAGGAGATATGTTGCATGATCCTTGATGCATAAGGATCTATTTACAGCAGTGGTTCCCAAACGGTGCAGCATGTCTCATATGTGTGGCTGAAGAGGATAACAGAAGAGACAGAATGATTGAAAGGCAGTCAAAGATTTAAAAACAATTCCAAAAAATTCATATGCCAAAAATAAATATGATTTCAAAATTTAAAATATTATTATAGATTGCTTGTAATTGCATGCATGAGTCCCAGTATAAATAGTTATAAATAATTATTGACTGATTTTATCATTGTCATATTTTTGCATTATATCAAGTATTAAGAGTATAGTAACTAGGGTTCACAAATTGGAGGAGAGAATTATCTTCATATCTGCTGTTATCTCCCTTGAACCATCCCTCTGGCCCTTTTGTTCTTTAGGACCATTTGTGTCTTTTCAGTTTGGGATTTTCAGTTATGACAAATATGAAAAATCAAAAAAAAAAAAAAGGCTTCTTTGTGTTGATGAGATGAGAGTTTGTTTAACTCAAGTTAGATCTAATATAGAGGAGATTACTTCTCAAAAACAAGCTCATACCTTTCATTATATATGTGTACTTTAAGCAAATTTTAATTCCAAAAATGTGGACTAGAGAAAAAAGTTTGGGAACCACTGATTAACAGGATTTTTAAAAAGTTATATTTTCTTTCAGGTTTTTCATGTTAAAATAAAAAACAAACTGCTTTATCCTTTATTTTTAATTCAGACATAGAATATCTAATAGATATTTGTACTTTATAATTGTCTTTTTTTCTGACAAAAAAGCATAATTTTGTTTCATATTACAAAGGCTTGTTTCTTTTTCTTTTTATCTTCTTCTGTTCAGTTGTAATCAATTTTGCAAATACCCAAATCACTGTCACCACTGTGTATGGAAAATGCAGATGCCTCTTTAAATCTTCTCTTCAAATCAACCATATTCTTCATGCCAGCAGGAATAATTATAGAACCAATATCTTTAGCAGATAAACCAATGACAGCTTGCTATCCATTGCATTTGTCCTTTTCTGGTAGCTTTCCAATCATAAGGCTTAACATTGAGACAGTTGTGTCAAATGAAAAGGTCGACTCTTCCTGACACACCTTCTCTACAGGGTAGGACTGGCTTAGTTTTCTAGATTTTTGTTCAAATCTTGTGTCACTGACATTAGCAGTTTCAAAAATTTCTGGAATGAAGTAAAGCTTATTTAGAATGCCTTTTCTTTGTCTCTTTTGTGAGATCTATTTGCTTTAAACAAAAAAGGAAAATTATTTGCAACACCAATTGTAAGAGGAGAAAGAAGAGGTTTTGCTATTTTCAACAATTTGCTCTGAATAAGATTAAAATGAAGTGAGGAGGACAACATAAAGAATAACAAAGGAATAATAATAATCATAATGATACTACAATGATATAATCAACAGATAATGAAATCATGATGATAGTGATATCCATAAGTATAATCTAAGATAATGCATTAATAAAAAAAAAGTGCTGGTGATGATGTTGATAATAAAAAAATATTGAGTATTTATGAAATTAATTGAATGCCAGTCCTCTAAATAATGTAATGAAATAATTTTTAATATTGCCTTATTATTTATCTTTTTCTTTTTGGTTTCCTCTCTTCTGTCTCCTCTTTTCAAAACATTTCATCTTTTCAATGTACATTTGCTCCTCTATGTCATTGTGAACAGGGTCCTCAGTATATAAACTCCATAGAATCCGTGTTGAATTTTCAATCAGGCTAATTAAATTTTAAGGGATGAAAAATGTAAAGATAAATAAAAATGAAAGCATCATCGATTTGCTAATTATTTTGGCATATTTTATCTCCATTTAAATAATTTTCCACGGAGTTGAAACAAAAGAGAAAAAAGAAAGAAAATCTTTCTTGATTTCCTTTGTTTTGTCATGTTTATGTGTTTCTCTTGTGCATGATTTAGGTACTGTTTATATGTGTATAGAGGTAAGACTGGCCTAATGGTTATCAGCTTTGAAAATGAAGTTTGCAAGCAGATTTCTAATTCTGGCAAAGGTAGTTTCTGTTCACTTTACAATTATGCTCTTAAGAAAGGCATGAATATATTCTCTTTCCTGCTTACCTACTGCTATAGATAAAAGATTGATGCAGATTGAACTCTTCCAGCCTTGGTTGACAACTGGTCAAGGAATGAAACAGTTATGAATTCAAAACCAAGAATGGAATCCAATACTCCCACTAAAGATAAAATAAAGTGAAAAACTATAGGGTATGGCTTGCAATGCCACCCTGTGAAATCCTGTTTGCTGAATATGTTCAATTTGGAAGCTGAGATACAGACTCGAGCCAATATATATCGTGGATCAAGTCATTTGAATTCAGATATGTTAAAACTCTACATATATATATATATATATATATATATATATATATATATATATGTAATGTGTGTGTGTGTAAACTTAGGAAAAACTCTTTGTCTGTCTCTTTCTTATATAAACACTACAGTTCAAAAGTTTGAAGCCACTCCTAGAATTATCATGGGATGAACTTGACAGAAGAGTGAAAAAAATGAAAAAGAGCTCTTAGAGTCATTGAAAAAAATATGGAATCAATTATCCAACTTATAATTTGAGAAACTTTTGCAATGAATGTGCTGCAATAATAAGAGCAAAATTTAATTATAAAAAACTTTTTTTCTTTTTGTCATAATAAAATTTCTAATAAAAAATCGTCTTACTTTTTTTAACTATGCATAATAATTTTCTGTTATTTATAGTACAAATATCTACTTTATTTACAGAGTTTTTATTCTCCTGGATTGGCTATCACCCAAGGCAACATTCTGCCTTTCTATTTAATCCTGAGCTAGGAGAAGATAGATTCATGCCTTTTCCAATAGTATTAGTACAGAAATGTGTAAAACAGTATTGACCAGAATTTAGTGTTAGGCTATACATGCATCTTTAATATATACCAACATTAATGTTTCATGTATTTATCTAACTTGTGGTATCATCGATAGGACTTATTAAGCAAACAAGCAGAGATACCTGGCATTGCCTCAGGAAAAATAAGTTAAAATATAACAGTACAAGAAAAATATGTTAATATTTGGTTTCACTCATATTAATCCCTTGCATATTAGTGGTATCATCACCTTGCTTGGGGTGAGTTGATTAAAAAAAATTCTGACTAGCCATGGGAAAAGCATGGAGATATCAGATTGGAAGTGTGATCTTTAGAAACTGGCCTTATGCCTTATTGATGCTTATGTCAAAACTGGGCCTCATTGGGAATTGAAATTGTTTGAATTTAATGGGTGACTCTGTAGGATTTATGGAGATCCTGGGAATGAACACATCCCTCTTTCTGTCTATCCCATTTAGGATAGTTACCACAATGATCTGGGGGAGAAGTTCCCTGACAGGCAAGTTCTATTGTTCAACTTTGGAGGGTTGAAAATTTTGAGTAACATGATGGACCTCAAATCTTTTAGTTGAAGCCCGTGAAGAAAAGAAACAGTCAGTTCAAGAGAGCTGAAAAAGCAATTGAGTTCTGAACAGTTTCAGAAGTGTCCCCAACTATATTAATAAACTTGTACATCAGAACTTCTATAGATATCCTTTGCACCAATTTGGAGTTATTTCTTCAACTGCATCATTATTTCAAGCAAGAATGCCTCACTCACAGAACCACTTGTCATTTCTGCAGTTTGGGCCATTTTTTAGAATTTAAACTAGCTTGAAAATCAAGTTTATTTTGAAAATTTTAGAATTTTTGTCTGAAAACGTTTTTCAGTATTGCCCAAGATCTTATAAACGAATGAAAAAATCATGTTTTCTAGTCCTTTAGGTTCTTTCGTTTGGTGAAAAAAAAGGACATAAATGTTCATTGATTTTCTGTGACCTTTTATGTTGGAACCTCCTATCTGAACATATTTTTTCATACCAATCAACATTCACAGATCTGTTTAGTTTTAATACAAATCATTAAGGCCACAAACTAATTCTATATCCATTGACTTTGAAAGCTGAATTTGACTCAACTCTTTTTGAGGCTAAAAACATTTTTGTACCTCATAGAAAACTCACTATCTCCATTTTATTAGTAATTATTTCATCTGGCTAAAAATTGCATACAGTTCTCTTTAATGACCTAATGACATTACCACTGCCACAACTAGGTGTCTTATAAGTTTATGGTCTCAGTGATCAAGAGAGTGTACTCAAATATGGGTAACCACTAAAAAATAAAGTTTGAGTGATAAAGTCTCTCCAATTAATAAATAAAAAATCCAATATTTCTTTAGAAATGTACTAATATGTGTAAATAAGAAAGTTGGTTTACTGTGTTGTGTGAGACAATTTTTCCTCTAGAATCTATCTTACATATCTATAAGTCTACTATTCATCCATTCTTAGAATATTGCTGCCACATATGATCCACTACTGCTGCTATTTAACTTGAGCTCCTTGATAAAATCCAAAGAAGAATCAGTAATATTATTGATCCTGATCTGGTAGCTCAGCTTTAGTCACTTTCTTACCACCATAAAGTTGCCTCTCTCTGCTTTTTCTAAATATATTTTCATGGTAATTGTTTGAATAAAATCTTCACTATGGTACCTAGATATTTTGAATATTGGTGCAGTACTAGACTGGCATTAAGATCACATCAATTTACAATTGAGCTGACTAGATGTAACTATAAATTCTATGCTAACAGTTTCTTTTCTCACACTTCTTTCTTGTTGAACTGTTTTTTTTAATCTGCAAAAATTTAAATGCAATGTCAATTGCTATCTACTGTCCTCCTGATTGCTCCATCCTCTTCCTGCTCATTATTAATGTTTCTGTTTTTAATTCTTGCCACACTCTGTAACCCCTTGTGTCTTAGTGACTTTACTATCTTGCATGGGGTGATACTGATTAAAAAAAAAAAAACAAAACCTTTTTATGGACAAATTTCACTCATTCAGAAATGGAAAATAAAATAATTTTATTTCAAACATTATTGCAATTATTTCATTAAAATTTGGCGATTTTGTAATCATGAATATTATTTAATACTTTAATGGTATTGACTTTAATATAATTGATTATGTCATGAATGCAAACAAAGATTGATTGACGTAACAAAGCCTGGTCATGGTGATGTGAATTTCTTATCCAGACATATCTACACATTTATAAATATCTTTTGGCCTCTGTGTGTGTATAAATTTGTATAATTAAAATGCTTTCTTTTTGATTTCCTCCTAGGAATACGAACTTCAATTTGCAACAGTTGAAGCAAAATATCAAGAAGAGAGACAAAATCGGGCAAAACTGGAAGAAGAGCTGCTGAAGTTGAAAGAATTTTCTGATTCTAAACAATTAGCCTTGGATGGTGAGCTGGCAGATTTGCCCCTTGCAAAAGGTAAGTAACTTTTGATCTGTCACAACTTTACAGGAATTTGTGCATGATTGTTTAGGCCAAAGGAATATGAACCTATCTCTAAGCAATACAAATTGGCATAGTTTATATTTATTGTTATTAGTTTATTATTGATATCAGATTGGAATTTGTTGTATTTTACTTAATTTGATAAAAGCTCCTATCAATTGGGAAATCCGAACCAACAACCTCATCTTGTCTTATCAAATTAGACAAGTGTTTGAAAAATGGGAGTAAGTGAATAACATTTATTTTAATAGGAGTTGGTTATCTTTTCAGTAGGTTTCTTTTTTTGGAAATTAGTCCCCCCCACACATAAATTATGTAACGATATATACTGAATTATATGATTATATTTTAAAATTTTCTTTCAGCGTAATCTGCCTATAATTTCAGCTTAAAGATTGTATTTTTAATTAGAGAGGAAAATAATTTGTTACAGTGAAAATGTATTTGAAATTCACCAATTTCAGAATCCTCTATGGTAAATTTGTAGTCAGGGTCATAGAACATAACTGCTTTTCTTCACAAAACTAATGCTGATACCATGTGGAATAGTTAAAAACAATGGTGATAAAAATAAAAACAAAAGTGACTAAAAGGTGAAAGAGAATGGTTAAATCAAACATTGACACTGAGTGTTAACTTAAATTTAAAGATGAGTATCTCTATCTTTAATGTTTTCTATGTAAAATTATAACCAGTGTTTATCTTATTTCTGCCCCACTCTTGCTCTATAAGGTAGATGTTAGCATGGCCTAATGATTATTGATGTGGAATGTATGATTAGGCTTGCTTAGTTCAATTTTTTCTTATTTTTGAAATTCAAATGTTAGTCATATATCTCAACCCCCCACTCATTCATTCATGTTCACACTCAAATTCTGTAAATCTAAGCTCTCAGGTCTCATAGACTCCCTGAGGAATATAAGGACACAGCTCTCAAGTCCTGTAGGCTCTGAAGGAGTATAGAAAACAAAGCTTTCGTCCCATGAGGAGTATGTAAATCATAGATCTCAAGTCATGTAGACTCTCTGAGGAGTATTGGAACCAGACTCCATCATGAGTATGGGAACCACAGTCCCATAGATTCCCTAAGGAGTATCGAACCACAGCTCTCTGCATGCCAAGCATTGCTGCTATGGATTCCATAGTAAGTAGTATCATTTTATGTGATGGAGTTACTAGCCCCATGCACAACTGATTTTAAATTCAGAGCTGTTCTTCTCCTAGACTGCTTAAAGAGCCTAGTCTGCTTTACTATTTAACCCATAGCTGGAGTAGGAGGAGTGGATTAATACCTTTCACAATGCTATTTGCATGTAAGTGTATGCAATAAATTCAACTGGAATTTAAACTTGCCTCTTTAATTTCTCATTCTCAGTTGCTATCCATTACATCGCTAGCACATCCCACTCCTTCCCTGACTCTATTGATAAAACTGTTATTTGTCTGAAGAAGTCTGTTCTCAGAATTAAATGTATCACTTAGGAGCTTTTTCATTTTTCATCATTCTCTTACCCACATCTAGTTTTCTAACTTATTGATGGTACATTAATTTTCCATTTGATTAAGTTTAATACATTTGTACATAAGAAAAAAAGACAATCATGTACTTCAGCTGTTAATGTAATTTTACTCACTGCCTGTTCACACAAAATGATAGAAAATATGTTATATTTTGGTTGATATTTATTGTGGAAGTTGAGAATATCCATCAACATTATTTATTCAGTAATTATTTATTTACCCCAATTTTGACAATTGCATCAAATTGTGGAGCATAATCCCATTGAGGATGAGACATTTGCAAAGATATTTTTTTAGCTAATGTAGGAACCTGAATTTTCAAAAGCTGTACAATATAAAAATAGGATTCATTTTACTTGTATTGGACTGAGTATTTTATTCCTCGCAGAATGTTTGATAACACTTGAAATTCAACTTCAGACTTTGCAGTTTGTCTCCTTCTCTTACAATTACTTGACTGATTGCTGGGATATATGTTGATTCAAAATCAGTGACTTTTTATTCTTAGTGATTATTATAATGAGGCACCTGAGGTGGTATATTAAACTGATGAATTTTAGCTTTCTGCTTTACCCAAAATTTATTGATATGAAAATGCACATATCTGTCTGATTTTCTGGGTTGCGAAATTATCTATTTACATTTATTTAGAGTTGGACTAATATCCTTATCTTTGTTGTTATCATCACAAAATTTCAGCAGTTGTGCTCTCTGGCATTCTTCAGATGTTTTCTGATCTGGATAACTTACAAGTTTTTTAATTTTTTTTTTCAAATCGAACCCTTTATTTAATCTATGGGGATAGATTATTCTTGTTTCTGCTGTCCATGTCTAAGGATATCTCAACTTGCTCTTATTTAGTGCTACACAGTTATTGCTTGTCCTGTTTCCATTGAATCATAGTTTCTACTACTCAGGGATTGAACTCACAATAACTATGTTACCAAATTCACAACCTAATTCCTTTAATCCACTTGGCTTATTGTCTTATGGGATTAAGATTAAATAAAATGTTTGGTACAAAATTCCCTGAGGGTTATTACCTTGATTGACAGACACCTGAAGAATGTCAGAGAACACAACAGCTGAAATATTGTGGGTAATAACAATAAAGATGGGGACATTGGTCCAAATATGTAATTTTTTACAAATTGAATCCTTTATTTAATCTATAGAGAGAGATTGTTCTAATTATGCTGTCCACGTCCAGAATTATCTCATCTTGTTCCACGTGCCATGCCTTTTCTGGATATCTCAGTTTCATTTATTTCCCTTTAGTAGCTCAGCTCTCCAAGTTTTTTGTTCATGTCTGCACCTCTGTCCAGAAAAGGCATGGCACGCGGAACTAGAACAATCTGCTCCAGTGGACTAAATAAAGGGTTCGGTTAGAAATTGCAATGTATATCACCTGAATAAGGCCCAATCTTGTTCATTTTTAGTACCCCCTCAGTTACTGTTTCCCCTGAGTCAGAGTTTGTATTATTCAACCCTGAGATAAAATTCATATTTTCTATGCTACCAAATTTATGAATCAACACTTTAGTCCTCTAGGATATTGTGAGTTCAATCCTTGAGTTTGGTAGGGTAGACTTAGATTCAATGGAAATACGGCAAGCAATAAGCAAGCAGTACTAATAAAGAACAAGATAAGCTATCCTTAGAGATGGAGATAAGAAAGAGAACAATCTAATCCCAAAGATTAAATAATAAGCTCAGTACAAAGTGCTTTGGAAGTTATTTACACTATTTACATTATTCGTACTATTACCCCTCATCTTTGTTGTCATATTCCACTGGGTTAGATTGTTCTAGTTCCACGTGCCATGCCTTTTCTGGTTGTCTCAGTTTAAGTTATTTCTCTTTAGTAACTCAACTATCCAAGTTTTTTGTTCACCTCTGCAAGGACACATCGCTCGGTAGATAAAAGCATTGATTGAAATAATCAAGTAACTTGATCCAAAGAGTTGAATAACAAAGGTGAACAAAAACTTGGATAGTTGTGTTACTAAAGGGAAATAACTGAAACTGAGATATCCAGAAAAGGCATGGCATGCGGAACTAGAAATATCTACCCTGGTGGAGTAAATTAAGGGTTCAATTTGAAATTACAATATATATCATGTAAAGAAGGTCAGATCATACAACAGCTGGAGTGTACAATGGCTGAAACATGGTGAATATGACAACAAAGAAGAGGGCAACAGTGTAAATAGTATGAATTTTCTGACATTATCTAATCAAATCTAAATAAATACATTCAAACTTTTAATGCAGATATCTATTCCATACTATTGATATCAAATTGATTGTTACAGGAAAGATATCTTCGAAATAAGTTTTCCTTCTTCTTGATGAGTTTATTGGATGTTCATGAATAAAAAACAGAATTTTTTAGTGCTTTTGCCTAATGCTTGAAGAAAAATAAAAAGTATTTTTTGCATTAACAGATTATTAATAAATCAATTTTATAAACCAAATGTTAATATCTGCTTACCCAAGTATCCCTTCAAGCCTCTATTGGTAAGCAGTATTAATAGCACATTTGCTTAGTTAAAGAAAATTTAAAATGTCCTTCTTGCCTGGATTTACAAAATTGAAATTAATACCAATAGGTCTCATTTTAATCAACCAAAACTGGAAGGAAGCACAATTTAAGTGCTATTTCAGATTTTAATGTCTTTTGACCTCCTTTTTCAGTTGTTTTCTCATCATCACCCTGACCATTCCTTTACCCTTTACCAACACCCTTGCCTGACCAAAACCGTTACCGATTATTTCAAGAAAATAAGAAGTCCTCTGGTTTCACTTGTAATGTTTCCGGCAATTTTCTTGTTCTTCTATTCTATTTGCAGTTACAAAAATAAATAATATCAGAGGTTAAGGAAGAATTTACACAAAGAAAAAAATCTCAAGTAAATGCTTCCCCTCTTAACTAAAAATCCAACAAATAAGTGACTTATTGAGGAAGATGTTTCTTGAAGATCTGCAGTTGCAAATCCAGTGCAGTTGTTTGTCATTGTTGTTGTTGTTGTTGTTGGAACACAAACCTTATTAGATAATGTTGATTAGGCACTGAGGGCTTTGGTTGAGGATGAGGTCGTCTTTTTCAAACAAATTCTCATCGACATGGAAGCAAGGACCGAAAAGTCCTAAGAGTAGAAAATAGATCACCTGGAGCCAATTTCCAGCAAGTATCAAAAGGTTGATGTGAAATCAGAAATGGAGAAGACCAAGGAAAAAAAAATTGTAAAATCTGTGTAAAAATTTGACATTTTTACCTGCAGCAAAATTTCTTATTGCTTTTACTAAAAAAAGTTCATAATTAAAATGCTGAATTATTTTTCAACAATCTTCACCCACTCTTTGCAACCCCTTGTGCCTACATTAGACTCTTTTGACTTGTATAAAGCAAAGAAAATATACAAGTTCTGAATCTTTGTTTTATGTGTGTGTGTCAAGTTTTTTGACTCTAGATTTCTTTTAATTTTTTGACAAGATAATTATTTTTAATAGACTTTTTATTATTATATAATTATTTTTTTAATTTCGTTTAGAGTGTTATCAATACTTATTTTTTTAATTTCCTATTAACTTTTTTTCAGCTGTTTTTATCATAGTTTTTTTTTTATCACTTTCCATTTGTTAAATATGCTTAATTTTTATTTTTTTATTTTTACAGGCTTCTTGTTTATTTTGCAGGGTTGGAGGGTTTCTCATTTATTTATTTACTTTTAGTTTTAAGAAATTACTTTTTGTTTCTATCCACCTTACCCAACTCTGATTTTGTGTGTATAGAAGCAAAGCTAAATGTACAAAGAAGCAGTTGTAAAATTAAGAAAAAAATATAAAATTTTTCTGAAGTCAAGTTTAGTGAATTTAATTAGAACCAACAAAGCACAATGACAGTGCTTTCTAGCAATTGAAACTTTCATCTTAATGTCTTCACCTCAGGATTTTTCAAATCCGTTCCCTAAACTTGACATCAAAATCCTATTTTCTTCTCTAAGCAATATTCACATACATAATATACACACAAAACGCTGCAAAGACAAATCTATTAGTACATGTTATTGATTTGTATATGCATTTATGCCACACACATATTAATAAAGATTCTTGCATTAACAGACTAAAAGGAGGAATATCTTTTTGTATGTTATACACACATATATATATATATATATATATATATATATATATATATATATATATATAACAACCCAAAATATTGGGGAAAACCGATACAAAGCCTGAAAAATGACCAAAGAAAATAAGAAAAAAAACAAAACCAATAGATGAAAAGGAAACATAAACTGAGAAAAAAATCAAAGACAGACACCTACCTAAATAGTAAAAAACAGTTCTTTATGTTTAAATGAGCAAGGCAGACCATATATATACATATAATAATGGCATCCCAAATTTCCAACAGCCAGTTCTATAAAGGCAGGTAATTTTTAGGAATCTATTCTGCTTATTTTCTTTTCAGTCTGAGAATAAAAACAAATCACTTGATAGTATCAAAAAGAATTAAACAATTTTGATAATTTAATAGAAAATATTTATTTATTAAAATATTTCCTGACTGAAATTCTGTTTTCATTTCTGTTCAGAAGTGTGATGTTTTTTTACTCAAGAGTCATCATCTCTGTTACGGTTTCTTAGTCACATTCAAACTGAAGTCCAAAAGATCTAATGGAAGAACTATCAAATTTATGACTAGAAGATTTGCCACATTTTTAACTTTTGTCAGGATAAATTATGTTAATCACAGAAAAACCTCTTCCAGCCTCCACAGAACTTATAGCAATAGAATTAATTATATTTTTAGATATTATATATTAGCTATTAATATTTAAGATTATATTCAGATAATCCAACAACTGGTTCACTAAGCTTTTATAATTTTAAGAACTGGTTCATGTGAACTGGTATAATGTCACCACTGTGTATGTGTATATATATATATATATTTATATATATATATATATATATATATATATATATATATATGACAAATTGGAAAAAGTTTACTTGTGATACGTTTCATTTGTTAGGACTTCATCAGACTGGGTTTGATGTTGCTATGACTATACATGTGCATGAACGAGACACTGGTAGTAAGAGAATTTTGAATAATTTGGCTAGATTGCAAAAAATTCTTTAAAAAAATATTCTTTCCAAATTTTAAAACTACCAGTATCTCCCATTATATGCATGTGTAGTCATAACAGTATCAACAAATCCTGTCCAATGAAGTCTTAATAGATGAAATGTGTCACAAGTAAACCTTTTCCATTTTGTCTTAGAATTCCCTCAATAATCTTTCTTGATATATAAAAATATATATCGCTATCTCATATCATATATATAGATATGTGAGTGTGTGTATGCAAAATTTCAGATATAACTAAAGTAAATCTGTAAAAGGACTATAAAATATATATATATATATATATATATATATATATATATATATATATATATATATATATGCATATATGGGCCACAATGTGTTAACCATGTTTGGAAAATAAAACATCTCTATAACATACTAAAAACATACACATAATGCACGCACTCAATTAAAGTGGGCAGATAAAATCATCCTTGATAATGGCTAAGAGTGTGGCCAAGGGTGCTTGGAACGATGGAACATTTGGATAGTTTTTACACACTCTTTGTCCAAAAAATTGTTCAAACACAACAAAACTTAAATAAAAAGCTTAACTAGTATTTTGTCTGTTGTTTTTAATGAAACATGCATATATATATATATATATATATATATATATATATATATATATTTGCTTTGGCCAATATGTATGTTTGTATGAATGTGTGTGTATACATTTTTATATATATATATATATATAAGTATATATTTTTTTTTATCATTTCATCCTATGCAAGACAGCAAATCAATTAAGGCACAAGGGGTTACTGAGTTTGAAAGAATAAGAAAAAAGAGAAACATTATGAAGGAGTAGGAATAATAGAAGAGTAAAGATCAAAGTTGGCTGGAAAGCATGGAGCGGGAAGAGAATTTCACAAGTGAGAAGTGGCGAAAAAAGAAACTGTTAGCATAAAACATAAGGTTTGCACACACACACACAGACACATATATATATATTGGCCTGATGATTTCATCTATCATGAAACAGCCTGTTGCCTCTGAGTATTGACTTCAATGTTCCATATTTATATTTACATACGCTCTATCTCTGATATTGAGCAATTTATCCCATAAATATAGCACACCTTTAAAACTATAATTCTCCATATATATATATATATATATATATATATATATATATATATATATATATTGTGTATTTGGGTTGTACTCTGTCTTTTATACAAGTTTTATTAAAAACAACCGACAAGGTACTGAGATTAAGCTTTTTATTTAATTTTTCTTGGGTTCATTAAAACAATTTCCATGAAAATATTTATAGAAAAGACACAGGAAAGCTGTCATGGCAGTAGAAATGTAACTGAAATTGAGCCAGATGTGGGCTGATATCATTACAGACCTTTCTTTGGATTTTGTCAAGAATCACACAATATGTAGCAGGAGAACTAGGAGCTACAAAGAATTTTTTTTCTACAATGAGATTCAGCTTGTACAATGCCTGGGAGCCACTTGAGGTAGTGGGTTATAAAGTAAGGGGCAAAATTTATGGGGATATGTGGAGAAGATAAGGGTTAACCATAGACTTGAGCAGGTTTGTAGGGATCAGGAAAACATTCTCTCCAGAGTTGTTGGTTCCACAGAGCAGTGGTTCACAGGAAGAAGATGCTCAAGTGGAACTTACTTCTCACAAATGGAATATGGAGAGAATGAGGGCAGTTTGCTACAATGTGCATAGCATGATGTATCGTAGCTGGGAAGGCTGGAAATGGTGGAACAAAGCAATATAGTTCATTTGAGCAATTTCCATGGAAGTAGCAACAGAAATATGACAGCAGTACTCAATTTTAAGCCTGATCTGACTCTTGTAGAGTTAGAGGATAGGATGAGCAATCAGGTACTAATTAAGCAATATAGCGAACCAAACATTTTTCCTGCATTTCTAGCAATGGATCATATGTACAAGTTCCACTTCAGGTCTGGGTTGAGTCTGAGGCCCAATGGGCCATATCCATTCATTATGACAGGAAGTAGTTCAGGGTCCAATCAGCAATCATGGAATTTAATTAGTTTGGTTTTTGAGGCATTGAATGTAACTAGCCAGTTTCCCCCTACCCACTGAGACATTAGAGTTATGTCAGAGGAGAGATCAGCTGCCAATTGCAAAGGCCTTTGTAATATCTGAAGCTATGGTCCTTGAGATAAATTTGCTGTTTAGTGCTTAACTGATTTCATGAGTAATGGTAGTTAGGGCATAGCAGTGGCACAGGCCAACTGAAACCTGTACTGCTTGTTAAGAGACAGATGAAATAGCTGCAAAGAAGGCTTGAATATTTTAACAGTGCTCATCAAAGGCAAGATAAGTACGGAAAAGCAGTGAGGAATATTCTTGATAAGTTGATGGAGCAATTGATTGAACAAACAGATAGAGAGGACAGTATCTTCATTGATAATCCTTCATTGATAACTTTTATGCATGAGGTTTGATCAAAAAAGAACTGCTGGTAATGGAGCTAAAGTATGCAGTAAATCACTTAGCACAGACTGACCTTGAACTCTGTTGCACATACACACTAAGTTATAAAATTCCCACTCACCTTTGTTGTTTATAGCAGCACTTGGAAGGAAAGTTTGTAGAGTCTGGTCATCTCACCACAGCACAGAAAATCTTTTAAAAACATTCATAACAGGTTATGACTCATGGGGTCTGTAGCTATGGATCCTGAAAACAAGGCTCAGTTTTTGCAGTTGAAAACCCCAACCGCTCTGAGACTGAAACAAGCATGAATGAGTTCAAGCAATGTGAAGACACTGTTAACAATTTTCTTTGACTCCAAGAGCATTGTTCATCATGAATATGCTCCACCTAATCAGAAAGTAAACAACGAGTATTACAGTGATGTGTTGTGGTTGGATGTGTGATGCTGTTTGTAAGAAAAGGACAGAATTGCATGCATCCAGTGCAGCTTGTGAAGTGGCTTTGGGCCAAGGACAACATTCCACACCTCCAACAACTACCATATTCTCCAGATCTCATCCCATGTGACTTTTCCTCTTTCCAAAAATCAAATTCCACAAGATTTCAAGATGTTGTGGAAATCCAAGAGACTGCAACTGTTCACTATCCCTAAAAAAGAGTTCTAGAATTGCTTCCATCAATGGAAACAACACTAGATAAAGTGTGTGGCTTCAGAAGGGGACTACTTCAAAAGAGATTAAACCCTAAATTGGTATGTGTTGTAGTTTTCTTTGTATTATACCATTCATGATACTTTTTGATTCGTTCTCATATATATATAAGTTTGTCCATGTTCATATATATCTGTATATAATACACCAAATGTATTTCTATATTTCTCATCTGTAATATAACATTTCATTGCACTGACAATATTAGGTGGTAATTTTTTTTTATGACAATGCTGGATTGTTTCAAGATGTTTATAAAGACAGGTGAAAAATTGAATCTATCAAAGAACAGAGTATGATAGTTATAAGTGATAAAATACTTAAAGACAAATGTGTGAAAACTTTCTAATAATATTTGTTTTGATTCTCATATACATCTCTTTTCATGATGAACTGCAAGTTTTCTATTAGATTAATATCTGAAGAGGCTGGGAGCCATTTTTATTAATATGGCATCTTTGAAGTCATTTTTGCAAGGTCAGCTTTACAGAAGGATCATTGTTTTGCATGAATATACCTTTTAGCTGAAAGCTTTTGAATTATGATCTGTATCACTCAAAGAACATCTTGTCCAATAATTTACAATAATTGTCTGCATTTATCTTGATACCATCATTAACATTGATTTTACTGCTTACAATACAAGACCAAAACATTACTACCCCTCTGTTGTTGTCTAAGTCATTAGTTTTTTAATTATTTTCATGAGGGACACAACCTCTGGACCAGTCATCCATCCAATGTAGCTCTACATTCATCACTAAAAATTATTATAGGGAAATCTCTTTCCATTGTCTTCTTCACTCAACTAACAAGTTTCTCTTTTTGTTTTTTACTTAACGATGGTACTTTGTTTTTTTGTTTTTTCATATTTTTGGCCAATGTTCTTAATATTCTGCATCTTTTGTCTCTCTGTATAATTGTTATACTAACTTGTTTCTCTTTTGAAGTTATATCTTTCTTATGACCCATGACAAACTTTAAATATCCAAATTAAAAATAAATATCAATAACTATACTATTACATGTATTTATTTAAAATATAATGAATAACACTTGAGTTACACAATCTCATACTATTAGAAAATAATTACAAATATTTCAAGAGACCCACCTGGTATATTTATCATACAAATATAAGTACATCCTGAAAATTTGAGCAATATTGGTTGGTTAATATCAGTTATATTGTGGAAATATTGATTTGCATGCATGATAAAATCTGATATAACACAATCTTATTTTTTCAGTTATTCATGCTTTCTTCAATTTATATGGTCTAGAAAAACCTGCGAAAATTTTACGGTTTTTCTATTTGATCTTTTAGATAAATCTTACTTTTCCAGTTAATGATTGAATAAGATCATGGCAAGTTCTATAACAATAATAGTATGTTGAAATTCCCCTATAGCATTGTTACACATTTGAGCTTAACAACTTTAACAAAATAACAATAACAATCATAAATATAAATGCTGGTCATTATTTTAAGAAGTAAGGGGGTACAAATGAAAAGATTTCAAATTGACAACTTTTTCCATTTCACTGAAACTTTTTTCTTCACTTCTTTCTTTCATTCATTTTCTCACCGAAACCATGTAGTGTATAATTTTTGTTTTGCTCTGCAAAGAAAATGAACTAATTCATTATTTATGGGCTGTTAAACACTTCTATCTTCCTTTCTTTCTTTATAGCCAAATCACCATCTTATGAACATTTCTCTTAATAATAATTTTAAAATGATTCAGCACACAATATTATTTTATTATGGTAACTAGATTTTTGGTAAATGCCTTACTCAGTTTCCGTCGTTCAATATTATTTGTCTGAAAAATGGTTCAGTTTAGCTGTCACCAGCACTTCATGGTTTTTTGGGGGGCTGGAAAGGTCAAAAAATTTCAAGCCCAAGCCCCAGGGGTCTTCCCACCAGTCAGTACCTCTCCTTGGTGGGGGTGAAGGAGCTTGGGCAATTTATCCACAGTATTGCCGTTAGACCCACTCTAAAGTTTGACCTTGTATCACATTTAGTAGCTGAAAAATATAATTGCTTCTTGGGCCTTTTTGCTAAGATCAAAGTGTAGTATCTATTTTTATCAGCTGAATCTGATTCTCTCTCTCCACTTCTAACTTCCCATCTTTCTTTCTTTTCATTTTCTTACTGAAACCAAGTAGCATCTTTTCCCTTTTTCCATGCAATGAAAACAGAATAGTCCATTATTTTTAGGTATTAGCTGAGTATGGCCATCATGTGAGCTAATGAAGGGAGGGAAAAGCACAATTATAAAAGGATTATTGCTTATAATTATAAAGAATCTTGACATTTGCATTCCTTTAAGAAGGTAATTAAGTAGATCAAGGTAAAAAAATTAAAAAATTTCCCTAAAATGAGAGATCATTAGTATTGTGACACTAGTAATTAGTCATAGTCCCAATTAATATAGTACATAAACTTTGAGTAATTGTGGTAAAATTCAAAACTGAAGTTTATTTATATTTTTACAATAAAATTTTTGTATGCAAAGTCATGTGTAAGTTGATTTTAAAGGTTGTATCTTTTTACAGTTTTGTTATTTGAAATCATCATAGAAATGGAGATTTATCTCATATAAAAAAAAAGTTTATAGAATTTAGTAAATGTCAATACTAACAGTTTATAGGAGAAAAGGAAATACAAACATTTTGATATAGAGAAGCTGGCATATAGTGTCAGTTGTTGGTAGGTGAGGTTTTTTTTATCTTTAGCTGCTTTGCTCTCCTCTTTGGGTGAAGAGACTCTCTTGGCATTTATAAATTAGATCACACATTTGAATTGACTGAATACAACCTATTGCAAAGCCTCATATTTATCTGTTTGCAGGGAGGAACAAAATTTTTTTAATATATTAAAACCAACAGTGATTGATTGAAAATTCACTTCTTATATCTTGTGTTCCTACTTTCAAGTATGTCCACAAATTTCTAATCTTATTCTGAATTTTATTTTTGGCAGTTTTTTCCTGAAGCTTGCCATTTGAGAAATATATATATGTGTGTGTGTGTGTTACAACAGGTTCTTATGATGGATCAAAAACCTATGGATTAATTAGAATTTATATATTAAAATATTATCTGAAATAATAGAGAAAAAAAACATAGGTCTGTATAGAGATAAAGGATTAATAACTGTAAAAGAAATTATGAATTTTCATAATATACATAGACTAAAGAGAGCAATAATTAAAAAATTAAACATTTGGAGTTGAAATAAATATAAAAATGAAACTAAAAAAATAAACTTTTTAGATATAACATTGAACTTAGCAAAAAATAAAAACAACATATAAAAAGAAAATGAATCTCTCATATATAAAGATGCTGTCATATCAATCCACCATCCTTAATAAGAAATATACCCAAAATATATACAAAAAGAATGTTGATACAAATATAGGAATTATTTTTTTAAGATATAACTAAACATTTTCATAAATAACACAAAGTAAACAAAATATTTAATAGAATTTAATTTAATTTAATTTAATTTAATTAGTTATATTTGCATGGATAGCATTGAGAAATAAAAAAAAATAATAGCAACAATACAAAAGCACTGAAAAAATGTAACTGTAGAAATTAAACGAAATGTTCACTACAAGAAAAGGACATAAAGAAAAACTTAATACACAGCAAAAGTAACAAAAAAGGAAAACCCAAGAAGTGAGAAGATTCATGTTAGAGCAACTTGGAAAGAATTTAAAGGAAGATATGCAAAACATTTTCTAACATTGAAATATGAAAGGTATAAAACTAACAAAAATATACATAGGGAGTAAAAATGAAAGAGAAAATAGGGTTAATAGAATGGTGTATAATAAAATAAATGATAAGGAGAAACAGGGACAGAAATTGCAATTTGTGTATGGAGAAAGGGAACATTAATAGTTCAATAAAGAAAAAGAATTAAATTATTTCAAACTGTTAACATGCAAACACTTTCCTTTGTAATATAAAATATGTAAAGAACAATAGATTTCTGGAGTGTTCAAGATAAACAAATGTCCATTTTGAAAAACCGCAATGCATGAAACAGGTGGTAAATGGGTAGTTAAATAAAATCTGTTATTTTTTTATGCATATAAAAGCTCTTTTAATATTGAGCACTCTTATAGACATGAAGGAATACTCACAAACACACACACACACACACACATATATATATATATATATATATATATATATATATATATATATATATATATATATATAAATATAAAAATGAACATAGAAGTCAACACTTAGAGGCGACAGTCTGTTTCATGCTATATGCAATCGTCAGGCCACGACGATTTAGCATATAGCATGAAACAGACTGTTGCCTCTAAGTGTTGACTTCTATGTTCACTTTTATATTTACACATGCTCTATCTCTGATATTGAGCACTTTATCCCATAAATATAGCACACCTTATATTTCTTCATATATATATATATATATATATATATATATATATATATATATATATATATACATATATATATGTATATATATATATATATAAATTTCTTTAAAAACTATTGAAAGCTCTATTTGGGGTTATTTTTTATTTATCCTTTCAACACGTCTAATAATTATTTTGATCTCCCCTCCATTGCTATCAGAAATCAGAACAATTATTAGAAATGTCTAAGTAATCAAAATAGAACATTCACTCATTTTTAATAAAACTTGTACAAACAAATAATTGCTGCTCAATATATATATATATATATATATATATATATATATATATATATATGTATGTATGTATTGTTTTACAAATGATGGGAACAATCTTTTTCTTTAAAAGGAACCTTTTTCATCCGACACTTCTTCAGAAAGATTCGTTGGAAAAAAAAATCAAAATTTATTGCTAAAACAATAAATCAACCCAGAATGTACAGCTTGTACCTACTCATATAAAACTGTATTCTCTTGACCCAGTCAGTTTGCGAGTCAGCAATTGGACTACATTTGGTGAACAAACCGGGTTGTGCTTTGAAATATTCTGATGAAGTGTTAGGTTACTGCACAAAGCTCAGTCAGCTAAACATTTACATTTTTTAGAAGCTGTTTATATCAAGCTTCATCAACAGACTTTGTCTTGTCTTATGGGTAGGTGGTGAGTACAATATTTTTCTTCTCTTTTGTATGCACTTGGAGCTTATTTACATCAATTTATTGTTTTAGTAATCAACTTGTATTAGTTGTAGCTCCTTATTTACCTGCCAATGCATTTTTTCAGTTTTGTCATTTATGATTATTTTTGTGTTGTTTTTTTTTTCAACAAATCTTTCTGAAGAAGCAATTGTCGAAAAAGGTTCTTTTTAAAGAAAAAGAATTCATTCTGTCATTTTTTTTAAACAATAGAGAAATTCTGCGGTATAAGATTTTTGTTCAAAAATACACACATACACACACATATATATATTCATCCTCTTCTTGAATGCCTTTTTGACATGCCACTGAAAAAAAAATCTTTGCACATTACCTCCTATAATTATTAAATTCCAGATAATATGACACAAGAAACAAAAAATAAACAAACCTAATCTGATGGTCATAGAATTTCAAGTTCCTCCATATTGCTTTTTTTATAGACTAAAAGTGGTTACTGGAATATCAACACTGTATCTACATTTATTTATTCAACTCTATACACTTGATGTCAGCTGAGAACTAAAAGAATTCTTTTTTTTCTTTGTTTTCTTATGTATTTTTGATTAGTTTTTAGATGGGTGTACTCACAGAGTTTATATGTGTATGTGTTTTAAACTCTGCTTTAACCAATGCTAAGTTGTTGTTGGGGAGACAAGAATTTGGTGTCTATGCATTGTTTTGAGTGATGCTGCTAGAAAGTTCAAAGGAAGTCATTCTGTGCTACATTTCTCAGGTAAAAGAGAAAATTCAAAAAGGCTGTTAAAAATGATTCACATTTTTACATGTGATGATGCATAGATAGGGAAATACTAAAGTCTTGTATTCATTTTATTTATCTTTACTTCATTTTCTACAGAAAAATGATGTTAATATTAACAATTTCAGTGGGGTTTTTTTTTCATATCTGCTACAAGGAGGTCTGGGTTAATCTTATTGAATAAAACTTGTTTGAAGAAAAACATGTTGCTGAAATATATCATAATATATAAAAATGGATTTGCAGAGAATTATGAAAAGTATTCATAAATGTACTTACAGACATGCATGTATATGGATATGTTTAACATATAACTGTAGATATATGATGACTTATCCATCTGATTTTATTGTATATCATTGTGTGCAGTTGTAAACATACAATGAGACCTTGTCCAAGCTTTCTACCAACTGGCCAATGATCACCCCACATTGCAGAACCATTCAATGAACATGTTTGTCTCCCGCCAAGGGTAGACCTGAATTTTCCCCAATTTCAAGTATGACTGTTAATATAGACTAGCACCTGGATATACCCTATTTCCAGTTTAGTTTCCACTTGATCACCAAATAATCCCTCATCCATCCTTTTACTTCCTAATCTTTTTTGGTCAAAATGGATGTTTCTTAAAAGACCAAACTTTAAAAGGTCTATCAAACAAAAACACTTGAGCTCAAAATAAAAGTACCTCTTTCTTTTTTTACGTAGGGGTCTGGCGTATCACACAAATATAATTTATATTCTTCTTGGTTCTTGGAAAGTTGTCTTTATTTACATTTATAGATGCCTGCTTAAACTCAGATATGCATACACACACACACACACACACACACACACACACATATATATATATATATATATATATAGTTATTTATTACTATAAATGTTATTTTTAAGTGGGTGCATGCATTTAAGTTGCAGTTCCTGTGTTTTTATTTATTATATTTAATAACAACTGGCCTAGAGTGAGAAGTCCTACTAAAGAAAGATTGTGCTTCTGACAGGAATCAAACCTGTATCCCCTTTTCCATCAGGGAACTTGTTTCTATAGCTAAAACATACCTTTACTAATTCTTTTATGAAGGCTGTATTGATAGAGCAAGGTTTAAATTACCTATTTAAAGAATGCCACACACAGTTTTTCTTGATTCCTTATATCATCATTTGCTTTTTTTTTCTTAATTTCTGAACATATAAATTTCAACTTGCTTTCATTCTGTTAATTTCTTTCTTTTTCTCTCCTCATCTAATTTCATTTGATTAACTCTCTCTCTCTCTCTTTTCCCTCATTGTTTCTGTCTTTATTTCTTTGTTTTTCACCATCTACTTTCTCTTTCAGTCTTATAATTTTTATTGGATTCTTCTCTGTCTTTCTATTTCACATTTCTATATCTGTTTCACCTCCTCTCTCTTTCCTATTTCACCTTCTCTCTCTTTCTTATTTACCTTCCCTCTCTTTCCAATTCACCTTCTCTTTCTTTCTATTCTTTTCCTCTCTATTTCCAATTCATCTTCTCTCCCTTTTCAATTCAGCTTCTTTCTCTTTCACCCCCTATCTCTCTCCAATTTATCTGTCTCTTTGTATTTTACCTCCTCTCTTTCTCCCTTTCCAATTCATCTTCGCTCTCTTTCTATTTCACCTCCTCTCTCTCAGTCCAATTCACTTCCTCTCTCTCTCCAATCTACCTTCTCTCTCTTCATATTTTTCTTCCTCTCTCCATCTTCAATTCACCTTCTCTTTCTTTTTATTTCACCTCGTCTCTCTCACTCTCACTCTCCTTCTCCAGTTTACTTTCTCTCTCTTTCTATTTCACCTCCTCTCTCTCTCTCTCCAATTTACCCAGATGCTGAATACTGTTGACAGTTCATCTCTTTATGTTATATTCTTTTAATTTTCACTTTGCAACTCTTTTTGTTCTTTTTTTTTTTCTCTATTTGATTGGTGGTTGGATATTTTTGAATGGATTAATCAGTGCTTCTACAGATCAGAATGGTCAAATCCCATCATCTCTTTGTGCCGGTGCCATCTTTTTGCCGCCGCATCTTTGCTGTTGTGACGTGTAAAATTTTTCCATTGCTTGATCTGACAAATTCTATTGGAATCCTCAATGTGTAGATCTTGCGAGATCAAACTAATGTCAGGCATACTCTTCTTTAAGACAAAGTCCAAACTGCATTTTTAGAAATTAAAAATGAAGCACTTCCGTAATTTTCATGGATTTCATTTCCAATCAAAAGCATTTATCACTCAACTCTTCGCTTTGCACTAATTGACTAAGTGATATTCTCTGTGAGTTGTTTTTTTTTTTTTGTGTGTGTGTGTAGCAACACCAATCTCACTTTCTTTAGCCACATTTTCATGAGTTGGTGGGGGTGAGCATCTTTTTACATTTTGGTAAGAGTTTTTTTTTTGTTCTGATCCAACAATCTACTGGATTTGAATATCTTTAATTATTACTCGCTTTTTATTTATTTATTAGTATTATTTTTTAAAATTTGTTTCCAGTATTATTTTTATAAATCCAAAGAGAAGGGTGTTACCTGTCATATGTTATAGGCATTAATACCAACTGGGTGTTATTAACTGAACACATAGAAACATAGTCTTTTTTTTTTTTTTCCTACAGATATTTATTTTCACTTTAAAGCAAGTATTGGAAACAGTGCAGTTTGTTTGAAATATTTATCTATAAATAGATTTACATGACAAAGAGAAGCTAATGAATAAAATGATACTTGTTTGTAAGCTTAAGGGAATGTTTTTTAACAATTTTTGGTGGTACAAAACTTTAAAGAAGTTGTGACATATTTAAAATTACCATCAAAGAGAATTGCTGATAAATTTAAAAGATAAAACAATGTAATGAGATGAGGTAAAATGTTCTATAAGTGATCTTGTAAAAAAAAAAATACAGGAAAGTGTGATCATAGACTAACTTATATAATATATATTTGGTCATTGCTCTCCACAATTTCTTTTCCTTTGTAGCTATAAGCAACATTTGAGGGTTTACCATCTCTCTTTGTTCTCTCATCCATTCAGACAAGTTTGAGAGATAAGTTCCTTGCTGCTTTTTTCTTCCTCTCCTACCTTTAATATGTAGTCCTGTGTATGATGATAAACTACATCTGGCAGCAATGACTCTGATCAGGAGATTGGAGGTTTTGAGGAGCATGGAACCACCTTAATTGCTGTTGTTTCCAGGTCCACACTGACCCTGGATGGTAGCACCTGTTAGAGTCCCAATTATGGGCAAATAGTGAACCCCCAAACAAAAAACAAAACATGTTGAAAGTATAAAAATACATTTTTATATTAAAGATACCAGCAATACATTTTGGGGAAAAATTTACCAACATTGATTGGAAATGTTCTGAAGGGACATGGCATAAAGAAGAAGTTTTCATGAATAGAGAAAAGCTATTTTTGCTTATAAAGAAATGGTTGGCATCTAGAAATGAAAAGAGATTCAATACTTTCCAAATGAAATGATGAAAGGGCAGTGCTTTGAATTTAAATTTAAAATCCATGGCACAATATTTTTGATTTTTTTTATAATTATGTATTTGGTGCTTATAGTTTTTTATTTTATTTTCATCATTGACAATGTTAAATAAATGAGAACGGTTCAACAAACAGTATTGACAAAGTTTGCAATAAGCAATAATAAGAAAAAGAAAAGAACAGGGCAAAAAATAATATATAACAAGAAAACAATATTTTTAGGGTTTACACACAAAAGCAAGTTTGGATTAGCAGACTGAGTGTTCTGAATTCAAGACAAGACAGATTGGGACTGGGTCAGATGAGATCAAAAACTGGCCTATTTTATTGATTAGGAAGAAATTCCGGCACACATTTGTGTACTTCTGCCTATAAACTGGGGAGGATAAATTGTTTTTCAGTTATTCCAGCAGGAATTGAAACCAACATGTTCCATTATCTTCAATCATACAGGTAACTTCATCATTCCATCCTTTCAAATTTTTTTTTCCGTCAATCCTGTCAAAACTAGAGTAAAATGTAATTTGAAATATATTTGGAATACACCAGATAAGTGCAAACTTACAAGTTTAACTCCAACAATATTTGACTGTTCACTAAAGAAACATGTCACCTAGTATCATTTTGATGGAATATTTTTCTCTTTATTTTAACTAAATCCAAACAATTTTTTGTCAGTTGCTGCTTTCAGTTGTAAACAGAACTTGTTCTAAACAAACATATGGTTCTCTAGGAGGTGCATATATATATATATATATATATATATATATATATATATATATAGTGTGAATTTGGAATTCTGGAATTGGAATTTTATACAAGTTTCATTGAAGACTACAGACAAAGTACTGCAATTAAGCTTTTAATTTAATTTTTCTTGTGTTTCTATAAGAGTTTCCTTTTTTGGACATAAAGTGTGTAATAACTGTCCAAAATGTCTGCATATCCAAGTTCTCTTGGCTATTGTTTTAGCCATTATCACTTTATTTATTTATTCTTTTTTTAACTGAATATGTGGGCTTTTTATGTATGCATCTGAAGTTATAGTCATGTTTTATTTCCCAAACACAGTCAGCACATTGTGGCTGTGTTCATAGTTAATGTTATTGAGTGTTGGCTTTTACTTTTTATTATTAGTGCTTCCATTATTTTGAATTGTTTTCTACATATGGATGAGGCTATTATAGTTGTATTTTCTACAAGTATGTTGTAGATGGAGTTTGGTAGGTTTCCATGTGTTTAAATGAGTCCTAATTGAGATACATGTCAGATAGGTGTAATGTGAGTTATCTATCTATCTATCTATCTATATATATATATATATATATATATATATATATGTCTCTGTGTATGTGCGTGCATGTTTGTAGGATGTATAATAGTTTCAGAAACAAAGATGAAGATGATAAGATAAAGTGGTAAATTTATTAACATGTTTGGCGAAGTGTATATGCTCTCTTTGGTCTCATCAAGTTAGTATGAAAAAAAGACAAAACTGTGTGTGAGGAAAAATGCCTTGAGATCTCTGAGAATCATAAAACATCTCTTATCACCTCCCAAAGTACAGACTCAAGAGAGTGTCTGCCAGTTTGTTTCTTTGATCTACATCTGTATTACAGTCATTTGGTTTTGTTGAATTTTACATCTGGGAGAGTTTTTTGTTATCTATCTATATATATATATATATATATATATATATATATATATATATATATGTGGTGTGTGTGTACATACATACACACCCACCCAGGCACAAACACATATACAGGCCCACTGATATATACTTGAGCAAAAATACATACACACATGCATATACACATTATAGAGGCTTTTACATTTTAATGTATACTTGTACACATATATACATAGATACATACAACTATTTCTAATATATATATCTGTGCACACATATGCATGTACACACACACAACCATATAATATATATATATATATATATATATATATAAGAGCCATTTCTATTTCAATTTCTTTTAGTTTATGAGGTGATATCAAAGGTCACATTGGGATACCTGGTTTATTTGCTTATATATATATATATATATATGAAGAAATATAGTTTTAAGATGTGCTATATTTATGGGATAAAGTGCTCAATATCAGAGATAGAGTGTATGTAAATATAAATATAAAAGTGAACATTAAATTCAACACTCAGAGGCGACAGGCTGTTTCATGCTGGGCACAACCATCAGGCCGGCCTGACAATTACATCCAGCATGAAACAGCCTGTTGCCTCTAAGTGTTGACTTCAATTTTCACTTATATATATATATATATATATATATATATATATATACACACAGACACACACCACATACATACATTTCTCTTCGTTAGGAAAGAATTGGGGACTGTAGATTCTAAGGGCTGTTAAATAGACCCCAACTCTTCCCAAATAAGAGAAAATACATTGAAAACACCTTTATACTACTCCAATACCTGAATTATTTCTGGCAAAATGCAAAGCTTAAAAAATCCAAAGAAGAAAATTACAAAAAAAAAATACAAAATCCACAAATCCATTTTGTTTTATCTTCTTCATACATATACACACACACGCATCATATATATTTTTTTGGAAATTGTTTAGATCTGACATATTTTTTATTTACTTGCTTAAATGTAATTTTAAATGGATATACCTATTTGAATGACGTTCTATTTTTATTTATTCATTAAAAAGTACATTTATTTATTTACATCTACTGGTCCGAATATTTGAGAAATATTGTTAGAAAATATGTGTACTCTGGCAGGATTTGAACCAGCTTCCCCTACAGGAAACTGTCATTAGATTTGATGTGCCTTAGACCAACTCAGTCATATAGGACCTCCTGATTAAATAATGTTTAAACAAATCAGCCTGATCTGGAAGGAATTCTCAAAAATTTAGATCTGTTCATTTTCTTAGATTAATTTTTTCAGGCCTAAAACTTTTCAACACCCCTTGATGCCTCTGTATCGGTTAATCTTTGGAAATACTTCTTATTTTACAATCACTTCTGAACAAATATAGTTTTCTGTATATTTTTCTTACACTGAAAAACTTTAAACAAGAAAAGATTTGAATAGAATGACTCCTTTTCTTTTTATATTATATTATATATATTTATATATATATTATTTTGATATTCGAACGTTTTTTTCTGACTTCTTTTATTCTCTCTCTCTCTCTCTCTCTTTTGAAACACATATTGCTTTTATAATTTTTCTTTGTTTCTTGATTGCTGCTTCTTTTCAATCTGTTGGTGTTTCTCTTATCTGCTCAATTCCCCCAACCCTTCATGTATGAGTGAATCTGTGAACACAATGTCACAGTGGATTTTGTTCATTCTTTGAAACTTTTCTCTAAACCTATGGAGAGTGATGCAATGATAGTGTGTGCATTTGCACACAAGACAGAAGTAACTTTTTTTTCTCAAATGCAAACCTGATTATTTAATGTGCAGCTTCTCTGTGCATATTTTCTTTTATGGTGCACATATAAACAGTCAAAATTTTATTTGAAATAACATTTATAGTGTCTATCTATTTTGCATTGATTCCCTTTCTCTGGAAATAATCACGCATTCTTTATTTCATGAAATATTCAGATGAGCATCCTTATCTTGGTTGCTTTTATCCACTTGGAATGACTTATTCATCATCCTTTTTCAGTTAGATGCTATATACTATAGTTTTTTAGTGTCATCTAGTATTTTATTTAATTCTAACAGTTTCTTTTCTCTTATTTCATGCTTATGGAACTACTTCCTGGCTCCTTGCTTTCCAGTCAAATTTAATCTGCAAAAATTTAAATGCAATATTAATCGCTATCTACTGTTTTCCTAATTACTTTTCTTTTGTTCTTGCTCTTTAGTAATGTTTCTGTTTCTAACTCTTCCACAACCAGTAACCCCTTGTATCCAGGTGGCTTTACTACCACACATAGGGTGAACTGAATTAAAAATATATATATGTGTGTGTGTATATAAACTAGTAAAATAAAGCAGTGGCTTCTTATAGTTATATGAAGAAAATCTTGTGCAAAAATGGAGAAACAAAAACACATCTACTGAGTAATGTGCCAACAGGATGCAACACAGACATAAGGAAAGACTGAAAATATATTAACCATATGTTGCAATATAAAACCATACTAATTTGAATAATTTGGGGGATAGTGAAATACTTTATATCAAAACTTGAATTAAGAGTTTTTTTTTTAATCATTTCACTCTAGACAAGGCAATAATGCCACTAAGACACAAGGGGTTACTGAGAGTAAAAGAGAATAAGAAGACTTTAGAAGGAAGTAGAAATCTTTTTCTAAACAGGAAACCAGTGATAACCCTCTGTTCAGTAGATGGGGAAGGAGTGTGAACTGGGCGATTGGTGAACCTATCTACTTCTTAGCAATATTTGTATAATTCCTTTATCAACACACACACACATCCAAACATATATATATATTCTATATATTAGCTTAATGGTGGGTAACTGAATGATAAAATAGAAAAAATCTTGTCTGGGATGAGGAGTTATTATTCAAAACATTTACATGCTGATTATTGTGGTAATCTTTGTTATTGCTATTACAGTGTTTTGGTAGTTGTGTCCTCCAGCCTATATCAGGTGCTTGTCAATCTGGGTAACCTTCAGGGAACTTTGAACTGAACTCTTTGTTTAATCCTCATTGATGTGATTCATCTTTTGAAATGTCTTCTTCAAGCTTAATTTTTTTTAACTGATGGACTCATCTGTATGTAGAGGGGGAATTAAATATGACCAATGTATGCTATAGTTATACACTGAAGGAAAATACTGAAGATAAAGTTAAGTGTCCCTCCCTGCATCTTCAGCAATTCTCTTGATGTATAACTAACATTTGTTATATTTTGTTCTCTTCTGATATGATTCCACCAGTAAAAAAATTATCTATTAATCTGAGAAAGACCTTTTGCAGGATAAAACACTTCATGTAGTTCTTTCTGCATTTTATTCTTCAATGAGCCATCATATATATATATATATATATATATATATATATATATATATATATATATATATATATAATATTAAAGTCAACATTCAGAGGTGACAGGCTGTTTCATGCTAGATGCAGTCGTCGTGGCCTGATGATTGCATCTAGCATGAAACAACCTGTTGCCTCTGAGTGTTGACTTCAATGTTCACTTTTATATTTATATTTACATACACTCTATTTCTGATATTGAGCAGTTTATCCCATAAATATAGCACACTTTAAAACTATTTCTGCATATATATAATATCATGAATTTAATTTTAAATTACTGGCAAAAATAATGTTCACCAAAAGAACAGCCAAATTAAAAATATTGCTCAGCACTATTTTCATAGAATGAAATTGTTGGGCAAATTAATATAAAATTATATATATATAAAACAAAACTTTTCTATGATTTCTTTTTTTATATAGATTTTTAATTTTTCATTTACTGCAGAACTGCAGTGAAAATTTCTTTCTCCCACAAAAGTATTTTAGATTCATACATAGCTGTGCTTTTTGTTAAGGCAGGACCAGGATTAATCTCACACAAAGCAAGGTGGGTACTGCCCAACAAACTTGTCATAATGATTTGAGGCAAGGTTTTTACAAGGTTGGATACACTTCCTGATGTCCAACTCATCGTAGTCCAAGTACACCAAATGTGTTTTTTATGAAGACACCATTTCTAGAAAGGTTGCCTTTCAAGGCTTGAAATCCCATCCAAGCCTTAAATGTGTGTGTGTGTGTGTTGGTCATTGGCTACTGTAAAGCTCATCCTCCCTTTAACAGGTCTTTTTTTTTGTCCTGTGAGGTGACATGCTACCATCTTCACCAGCAAAAAAGCTATTGAGAGAACTGGTTTAGACACCAACCAACCATCCATGTGGAAAGTTGTACGGCATTACATGTTACCAGGTAGCAGGCCTAAGCCTGACCTGCCTCCAAATCAGGGCAAATAATAGTAGCAGTACAAAATAAGCACAGTCTGAACAGAATGAGAACAATCTACCCTTGTTGAATTTAATAAAGGGTCCAGTTCAAAATTCTCTAAAGATAACACAAATCAACAAGCACCCTTTTGCTATGGATAATAGTCTGTATGTAAGTAATATAAAGAATGACAATTCTTCATCCATGAAATTCAGAGACCATAACATATTGTTAATTTTTTAATATTTTAATATTTATTCACATCATCCTTAAAACAAATCCTGTTCTCAAAATGGAAATATTTTTAAAAATTAATCTTGTTTAATTTAATAATTATATATCAACTGAAATGCTATATTAAGAATTATATTAATTTTTATCTGATGGGTGAGTTTTCTTTAAATTAATACTCTTAGAAATTTAACCTCAATAATGTCTTGAGTTAACACCAATAATTTCTTACTTATGTTATATACAATTTCAGATGACTTTTGTTTCACTTAATTTTTCATTAGTAAGTATTATTTGTAATTCTTTCTTATGAGTAAACTATATAAGTTGATAGTTCAAATAAATACTGAAATATTAAAAAAATCAACTATTTTTACTTATACCGATTTTCATATTTTAAGTAAAAGAGATATGAAGTGTATAGTAAAGTAAGAGATGAACAGAAGGTTACTGATGATCACATGTCATAGAATAACACAATACAACATTATTATTTGATAATCAAATGTTGATTACCCAGAAGTTTGTTTTTCACAGTTGCTTTAAATATTTTTTAAACAAATTAAAGTTTTACTTTAATAATGTCTTAGTCTATTAATATTATTTTTAATAAAAGTTTCCGTATAATATTGTCATAAAAATGAATCATTGAATTAAATTAATATACTCTTTTTCTAGTTTTAAAAGTAATTCTTCCTGTTGAGCAGATTTATTCAAGTTCTCTGTAATTCTCACACAATATTTTTTCACATCCAGCTGATATTTTTAAATTAATAATGTCACATATGACTTTATTGAGTTACTTCTAAGATATTTCAATAAAAAGATCAAGGTGGATAATGTGTATTAAGGCTTGCAGTAACAATATTTTGAGCATTGGATCTAAAGAAAAAAAATTGCTGCTATTTGAAATACAGAAATAAAAGTCAATGAAAAGAAAAACATGTCTACATCAGATAAAACAGCTGGAAAACTTTATCTGAAGATTTAATGGTTTTTGTTTTTCTTTCATTTTTTTTTCTTCTTTTCTTTAATATTTCTTGTTTGAATTGTTGATAATCATTCCCAAATTAACAACAAGCAACATTTGTCTAATTTTAGAGCCTCCTGAAATGACTCAATACCTTTACTAAGCATTAACAACAAATTCTTCAAGATAGATCTTCAGAAACATACTAACCAAAGAACTTAGTTTGCCTCACTATTCAAGATAGTTTTGTGTAATACTCATATCAGTTTGTAGTTTATCTGCAAGCCAGAGAAAACCAATACAGAAACCTATCGGATGTATGTTTAGTAACTTATAAAATAAGTAAAAGATAACTTAGCAATAATCAAAAGAATCATATAGCTATCAAAAAATAAAGAATCAAAGTGAAAATAAAAAGTTTTACTAATTGTAGGTATATATTGCTCTGTATTGTTTGGAGAAGATGTTTTTTTATGCAAATAAGATAAAAATAATGGAGGGAGATATGGAAATATTTACACTGTTAATATGCAGGATACTTCAAATAATCTATATATTAATATACTTGTACCTATGTAGGGTGTGTTTCATGTTTGGTATCACAAATACTGAGAGGGAAACAGAAAAAGAGAGGGACATACAGTGAAATAGAAAGAAGGGTACAGAGAGACAAAAAGAAAGTGTAACACAGAGAGGGATTGAAAGGGGGTCAATACAGATAAAGGCAGTTGTTTGTAGTTAGGAGTTAAATCAGGTTCCATGATCTAATGATCTGTTGAAGACAAATTTGCCTCTAAACTGCAAATGACATTTTGTAATTAAAATCTTTCTTTATTAATTATTATCATTTTGTAATATAAATAAAAATAGATGATATTCTTCTAATCAAAAATCCTATTAAACACAGACTATGTTGAGCATTTGAGAGTGAAAGAGAAAGGGATATAAAGAGTAAAATAGAAAGAGGGATGTAGAAAAACAAAAAATAGAGTGTGACTCAGAGAAGGATTGGAGGAAGGTCAACTGAGATCAAGACAGTTGTTTATAGTGAGGGGTTAAAACTTTTTAGTGACTTAACAACCTGTTGACTATATTTCAGTATTTTTAAGAGAGACTATGTCACTTTTCTTATAACCATCTGGGATGGCCATAGGCTGAAAAGTGTAACATTAAAACAATTATCAGTAGATCTGTCTAATTTACATGGGTTCTGCTAGTATGTATAAATTTTGGTAATCTAGGACATCTCACGTTTACAATGTGGCAACAGTTTTATAAATTTCATCAGATTTCATGCTACTGACTGAAATTCCAAAATACTTTTATAGTATAGCAAAACATGCACAATGTTTACAAAGATAATTGTTTTGAAAAACAATTGAAAACAGTTTCATCTTAATATAAATAAATGTTAATGCAAAACATATACTCCATGTTCTTAAAGTTTTAGAAATCATTGATACATTCATTTTTGAGCTCTGGAATTTCCTCATATGAGACAGATTGCAGAACAGCCTGAATCATCTTCTATATGCCCTCTCTTCAGAACGTTGGCAATCATGGCTCTCCATGATTTATTGTCCTTTGTAGCTTTCAATAAATTTTGCCTTTTTGTAATCTTTCCTAAACATAGTGCCACTATCCATTTACTCAAGCTTGTTAGGTAGGTCATGTATTTTTTTTTGCCTGTCCCTCTTACATTCAATCTTTCCTGTGAGCATCAAATTTTCCAAGTCCTCTTTTTTCATTATTTAGAAATGTCAACTATCTCTTTCTAATGTTCAGTATAATTGTCTGTTTTGTTTCTCTTCTCTAGAACTTCCTCATTGCTCACATGTATTGTGCATGATATTCTTAGGATCCTTCTGTAGAACCATATTTCCATTGCTTCAAGTCTCTTCTTCATTTGTGAGGAGATTATCCATTTACTGCCATGTAGGCGGACTGATATCATGTTACATTTCAGTACTCTTTTCTCTTTGTTTCTAATGAAATTATCTTGTTTCTTAATATTTCCTTAGCTTTTGGAAGGTACCTTTTGCTATCCCAATGAGCCTTTGGATTTCCGTGTCACACTTTCTATCCTCTATTAAAACATTTCCCAGATATTTAAATTTTTGTACTTGTTTGATTTTGGTATCTCTAATTTATAATTTACTTGTTGATCAGTTCCCTTTGCTGACAACCATACATTCTATCTTCTTGCAATTGATGTTTAGTCCTTTCTTATCACCCTCCTTTTACTACCTTCTGTAGGAGTTCTTGTAGTTTTCTTTCTGGGTCTGCTATCAACACTGTATCTTCTTCATATCTTATGTTGCTAAGATTGTGGCACTAATAGTGAATCCTGGTAGGATATCTAATTCTTTTAAAATTGCTTTCCTGTATTGGTTGAATAAATCTAGTGAGAAAACATATTCTTGTCTCATGCCTCTTTCTATTTTTGTATATTTAATGAATTAATTTTTTATATGTATGTAGCCAATTGCTGCCAGTATAGGTTCTGGATTATTCTAATATCCTTCTCAAATATGTGATGGTTACCTAGCAGTTACAACAGTTGCATTGCACTTTAGCAAAAGCTTTTTCAAAATCAATAGAACACAGTTGCATAACCTTCTGCTGTGTAACATGCCTAAATTCATCTTTACTGAGAAATTGCTGCCTGCTCCCATAAACTTTTCTTTTTTTTAGTTTTCTTTGATGAATGTAATGAAATGTTGTCTGGCATAAAAATCATCTTTATCCTAAAGTGTCTTCTTGAAATATGCTTCTATGTTTGCTTTCCCAAAAACCAATGTATATCTGAGCTATTATCTTAACATAACCTGGAACTTGTCATGGGCTCCCCACTTCAACAATAATAATCCCATGCCCAAACATTTTACTGTTTCTGTCTTGTTGACATTTTAACCTGTGAGGGCAGTAACCACCCTATAGTCTATGCTCAATCTATGTGTCCCAGTGAGGATAGTAAAAAGAAAAAGAACAGCAAGTAAATGGATAAAATCCATCTTTCAATCAAAGTTTGTGCTTATTTCTGTATGTCTGTGAAGTGCTTCTTCTCAAAAGGAAGAAGGGGAATTTGAACAGCATATTTGAACAAAATAAAGTTTGGACTTTTGTTGCATGTCTTTGTAAACTAACACACTGGCTAACAAGGAGTTTTCATCAAAAGAAACCATGGAAACAGTAGGGTAATTTTTTATAGTCAAATTCACATAATTTTTGACACACCTTGTTTGTTTGTGTATGTGTGAGCATATATATATATATATATATATATATATATATATACAAACACACACTACAGTTCAAACTTTGAAGTGACCCCCCCACAAGAATTAGCAGGGGATGAACTTGATTGAAGAGTGAAAAAAAAGTGAAAAAGAGCTCTTAGAGTTATTGAAAAAAGAATGGAATCAATTATTAAACTTATACATGGAGACACTTTTGCAATGAATGCCAAAAATTTTTACTGCAGTAATCAAGGCCAATATTTTGACAAGAGCAAAATTTAATCATAAAATGCTTTTTTTTCTTTTTACCGTGATAAAATTTCTAATAAAAAATTATGTCTTTTATTCTCAGGCCATGTGTGTTGCATTTTGGCCCTAAAAATAACCAGATCCAAATCCACAATTATTTCTACTCAATAGCCTCTCTAGAATAATTTGAAATATAACCAATACCATCCATCAAATAACCATTATGATAATACAATAGACCTTTTACCCATAATTCCCCATTGACCAGCATATATAAATAGTTGAGCCAAAATGTAAAAGATGTGGCTAGAAGATTGTATTCAAGCATGAAACAGACAGTTGGTACTTGGTGTTGACCTCAGTGTCCACTTTTATATTACATATGCTCTATCACTGATATTGAGCATTTTTAACCATAAATATAGCATGTTAAAACCATATTTTCATCATATATATATATATATATATATATATATATATATATATATATATATATATATATATATATGAAAAATATATAGAAAATAGGAAAGAACTCATTAGGTAAATAATCCAAAGTTCTTTAGTATTTTTGTTATTATTTTTTAAAAATAGTGCTCGATACAAAAGTAGATTACTACCTGTCAATATCGAAGGATCTATTCACGACTTCCCTGGAGTTTGCTGCTGTGTATTCTAACCTGACAAAGGAAGAAATAGATATAATTCTCAGTGCAAAAAAATCTGTCCTTATTCATAATGGGGACCAATGGATAAAAAACAATAATGACTTTTTGACATCACTATGGGATCTTTAGACTCTGCAGAGTCTTCTGACCTTGTTGGTCTTTTAATACTGTACAACTTGACCGTGAAATGGATATTAAGGACATCAAACTGTATAGAGATGATGGGCTCATGGTAGTGAGGAGTTCTACTAATTTTAAAATTTTAAAATCTAAACTTAAAAATAACAGTCTCTACTAGATTGAAAAGGGTAAACTTCGACGTAACTCTAGATTTAACAAATAACACATACCAACCTTATAAAAACCCAAATACTAACCCCTTATATATACACCCGAAGTCAAACCACCCTCCATCCATAATTAAACATATACCCTCATCAATAGAGAATAGAATCAGCATTAACTCCGCTAACAAAGAAATATTCCAACAACAAACACAGTAACTTTTATAATGCTGCCTTAAAAAATAGTGGATACAAAAATGCTAACATCAATTATAGAAACAATTATACTAACCCGAAAATAAATAGGAAAAGAAAAATCATTTGGTATACCACTCCGTTCAATCAAATGGTTAGTATTAAACTAGGACAGAAATTCCTAGCTTTAATTGAAAAACACTTTCCTACAAATAGTAGACTTAGTAAAATATTTAATAAAAACATCCTAAAATTTTTGCAGACATCATCAAATTTTTGCATTGAATAATTAGCATAAAAACTAACAAACAATAAAATAATTTTTAAAATCCATAGTCCTAATAAATAGTTTAAATGTCCTACAAAAAAAGATAACCCTTTATGAAGTCGTCAAAAAACAAATGTTAGCGGCTTCCGACAGTTTTTATATACACAAAAACCCTTTCAGAAAAAAATAAAAAAATAAAATAAAAAATAAATAAATCTCCATAGACACTCAACCAGACTAGACGATGTCATCTTCCGCTTTAAATTTAGACACCCCAACCTTACCCTGACCTGACCTCTTTGAATGTAACTGAGATATTGATACAAATTATTAACACCTTATGCCCCTTTTTCTTTAAACAATTGCTCTAGCCGTTACCATAGAAATTTTGATTTCAATAATGAATATGCTTATAAAACACATAAATTTCAGAAATAAGTTATTCCAAAAAAATTTCGCTTGAAGATGGAACAGAGCTTAGTACTTTAATTCAATTTAATTCAAATAATCATATTGAAGTTTTTGGTTCTTGTTTTGAAACATGAGAACTCTTAGGTAGCATGTTGGAATCATATTTTTAAATAAATAATTATATATATATATATATGTGTGTGTTTGTGTGTGTGTGTGTGTTCAGTTCCTGTAAGGCAAACAGAAATTTTAATTGAAGTTTGTTAAACATTTATTGCATTTAATGAAATATTTTCCATTTAATATTCAGAATTAAATTTTGCAGGTAACAATAATGTTTGATTTCAAAAGCTACCTTGATGTTCAGGACACCAGATCATTTATTTGCAGCATTTTAATATTCACAGAAATCATTTATTTTTTATTTATTTTTAAGACACATTTTAATTAATATTCACACCATGACCAGTTGAATTTTCAACAATGCATATTCATTTATAAGGCAATGTCTACTGTAATCTTTTATAAGAAAAATAATTATGCAAATGAAGAATTGAAAAATTAATGCATTAATACTATGCTGATGGTGGCTTTTAAATATATACGTTCTAATTCCATTAATTCTCAGTTGGGTTACATGCTGTTTTCCAGTTAGAAAAAATAGGCCCCATCAAATACATATGTATATAATATAATGAACAATCAACCTTCAGTTTATTGTGCAAATGACTTATGAAATTTTTTTGGAGACAAAGAAATAAAACTATATTTACTTCTCCTTAGAAATCTTCCTGATTATGTAAATTTTTTTGCCTATATCACCTTGTCATCATATGTAATGATAAGAATGTCATACACACAAGTATATGATCACATGCCAAGATAAATGCTTTGAATAAGCATGTATCTGTATCTGTATCTGTATCTGTATCTGTATACCTGCATGTATGTGTTTTTTCTTTAAAGGAATAATATACTGTTTACAAATGGCAAATTAGGAGTTTCTTCAAAAGAGAGAGAAAAAATACTTCCTTGGGTAAAACCATAAATTCATTGAAAGCAGGTGTTATATATACAAGATATACAAAAGAAATATGTTTTAGTTGTTAATAAGTGCTATGTTTACTTTTAAAATTTCTATTTACTTTTTTTAGGATTGACAATAGATGTTAGCATGAAGTTAAAATATAAAAAAGCTGTATGTTTAAATATTGTGCTATTACAAGTGTTTAAAATGTCAGGTAAAAGAAGGATAGATTTTCAGGAAACCCTATAAAAAACAAAACATGGAGATGCCATTTTATCTGATAACCATTGTTAACCAGTCACTTGAACACTGATTTTCAAATCTATTTCTGTACTGAGTCAATAAATTTGGTCCCCTCAAACAAGATGATGTTCACATTTTTCTAATCATAGATTCTAGTGATGCGAATTTAATCAATGGCCATCTTAAGCCAATTTTGGCTCAGCCAATCACAATGCTCAGTAATAATCATTAATTCTTCCATTTTGTTTTTTATTATTGCTTCCCTTCCAACTTAGAATATGTTGATTTTCGTTACATAGATTATTTTGCATTCATAACTATTTTGGTTTGTACTGTCAAATGCTTCTCACACGACACCAAAATTTCTTATTTTCAGCTATTTAGCTTAAAATAATTTTTCTTGCTCCTTCTATTTATTTGTTTATTATGGTTTTGTCTTTATAAATTCTAATATGTTGCTTTTATTCATCATTGCCAATTTTAGATTATGGGAATCTATTTTTGAATTTAAAAAGGAAACGTGTTGTCTGTTGGTGTTGAGAAGAAATAAGATTTCTAACATGAAGGTGATTGGCAACACAAAAAGAGTTGAGGCAGGCAAAACTACATTGGTTAGTTAGATGAATAGTACATTTTAATATCCAAGGATAAAAATTTAAGTACAAGACAGAGTGTGAAGTTTGTATGTGTGCCTTGATATGAATAAGAATTTGATTTTTCTCTCAAAAGAGTGTATTTTTTAGATCCTTACTTTGCTGTTTTCAGCATTTTGCATTACCACTGATCATGCTAAAAAGCAACCCTTATTCCTGGGTATGTAGATCAGAATCCATTATTCTAGTTTGTGGGTTTCTAAAAGAAGATAAAACAATGACTAGATAACATCTTTAGGCAAGCAGAAGCACTTATCTCCAGTTGTCAAGTTTAACAACTCAAAACCATAAACAATACCAGAGATAAAAAAAAAAAAAACTTTTCAAAAAGTCTTGTTTTCAGTGAGAAATGAGAGAAAGAAAGAAAAATAGAAATGTTTAAGAGCTGTTTCAGTGAAATGGAAAAAGTTGTCAATTTTAAATCTCTTCATTTGTACCCCCTTACTTCTTAAAATAACAACCAGCATTCATATTTATTATTGTTATTGCAATATTTTTTTGTCAAGCTCAAATATTTAAGGATGCAATATGGAAATCTCTACAGATGTTTTATTGTCATAGAGCATGCCACATGCATAATCAATCATTAACTGAAGAATTAAGATACATCCATAATTTAAAGTAGGAAAAATGTGAATTTTTCATGGGTTAAAACTAATAATTATTAATTTTGTGAGTGAATATTGCATTAACATTTTTGAGAATAAGAATGATTTTTCCAGATACATTTCCAACTCTTTAATCCATAGCTGGGGTTAGAAATTAAATTTATATTTTTCCTAAGTGTATTTCCATGTAAGTGAATGTAATGAACCTAACTGGATTTTGAACTTGGCTCTGCAATTTCTCATTCCAACATGTTATCCTTTATGCATCCTGCACATCCACATCAGAAAGATACTGATATTTCCTCTGTTTATTTTTCCACTGGTTATTTTCATAGAAAAAATCTCCTGTTCTTTTACATTTGTCATTTTTTTTCTCTTCATGTAATATATTAGGTTAACTGAAATATAGTTCATTTTATTAAGCAAGAATTTTAAAAAAATTTTCTTTAAACTTTATTAAAGGGCATATTCATCATTTTATTTGACTACCTTCAAACATCTTTTAGTCAACTTCAAAATTTTGTGATTTGGGATCTTGGTAATTGGTGAAAGCAAAATGTTTTTAGAATTTTGAACAGGGGATAAGAGTAAAGATAGTGTTGAAACTTGATAATTAGAGTGTTCATTTTTATGTGCCATGTTCCTTCAAAATATTGGCAATCATGGCTTTGAAGCTCTTAATAACTTTTCTTTTTTCTTATCATTCCTGAACCCTGTTCTGCTATCCATTTACTCAAGCTCACAATGCACTGTTTTTCCTCTGTCTCTCTTGTCTTTCAACTGTCATTTGAGTATCAAATTTTACAAGCCCTCTTTCCTCATTAAGGTGCCCTAGAAATTTCAACTCACTCTTTCTGATTTTAATTATAATTGTCCTTTTTGCTTCCATTTTACTCTATAACTTCATCATGGCTCACATGTTTGTTCCATGTTATTCTCAGCATCCTTCTGTAGAAACACATTTTTGTGGCTTCAAGTCTCTTTTTTATCTGTGAGGAGATTATCCAGTTTTTGCTGTCATATAAATGAACTGATATTATGTAACAGTTCAGTACTCTTTTCTTTGTTTCTAATGAAATTTTCCTGTTTTTTGATACTTTCTTTAACTTTTGGAAGGTATCTTAATTTATCCCAACAAGCCTTCGGATTAAAGTGTTTCACTTTCACCTTTCAAATATTTAAATTGTTGTACTTGCTTGATTTTAGTATTACCAATTTGTAATTTACATGTTGGGCTCTTCCTTTTGCTAATAACCCTATATACTCTTCTTCTTGTAATTGATGTTTAGTCCTTTCTACTGGATCTCCTACACTATCTTCTGTAGGAATTCTTTTAGTTTCCTTTCTGTGTCTGCTATCAACACTGTATCATCTTCATATCTTATGTTAAGATTGTGGTCACAAATAGTGAATCCTGATGTTAAGTATGAACAGATCAGGCTAAATCCTAACAATCAATCCTTTTGTTTCTATAAGGATAGTTTAATAAGATTTAATATAAATAATATAATTGTTTGTATCACTTAAAAGTCCCTGAAACTATTTTCCCTTAACCTGTGCTGCACAGTATATCATAAGTACAACTTGCAAGGTGGTATATGCAGAAATCATAAAATCATATATATATATATATATATATATATATATATATATATATATACACCAATTTATAAAGAAAGGGATAGATTTTTTATTTATTAATCTGACAGATTTTATTACTTAAATGTTATTTTTAGTGTCTGCTCATATTTGAGTAGACAATCCATTTACTTTTTAAGCAATATATTTATTTATTTTTGTCTACTGGCCTGAATATTCAAGAAATATTATTAGAGGAAAATGTGTTCACTAGCAGGATTCAAATCTGCACATATTTTTTCTTTAGTAAGATTTCTTGAATATTCAGGCCAGTAGATGAAAATAAAGAGTTTTGTGGGGTCAGTCACATCATACTAGCAGAGATAGCATCATGTTCACAGGAATAAAAAAAAACATACACAGAAATAACATAGCATGTTAAATTGTAAATTAAAATCGTACAATTTATTTAATTTTTGGGTACTGTGTGTGTGTGTACTTTTGGTTACAAGTGTTTTAAGGTTGCAAGTTATAAAAAGAAGAAGTCACTTCACATTATGACAAGCAATATCCCAAGGAGAGGAGCTGGACATTTGATTTTCCAGTGGTTGTTAACGAAGAGAGTGAATTCAACGTCTTTTGGCATGAAGTCCATTTTCCAGCAGGAAATGTTTCTGTTGCATTCTGGGAGAACTTTTAATTTTCTTTTTGGTTTTATTTAATTTGTTTTAAACAAAGTTTTAATGTTGTTTGTTTTATTTTAATTAGGATATTCATTATCATTATTTTATATTTTTATTTTTATTTATTAATAATAATAATGTCCCTACAATCTCTATTCACATAC
>OZ010600.1:24684937-24722437 GCA_963932145.1 Acanthosepion lycidas | reverse complement strand
AACATTTTAATGTTGAATTGGCAACATTTTAATGTTGAATTGGCAACATTTTAAAGTTGGATTGGCAACATTTTAATGTTGAATTGGCAACATTTTAATGTTGAATTGGCAACATTTTAATGTTGAATTGGCAACATTTTAAAGTTGGATTGGCAACATTTTAAAGTTGGATTGGCTAGGTGTAACTATAGGTTCTATGCTAACAGTTTCTTCCCTTGCTTCTGGAATTCTCTGCCAACATCTTGTTTTCCAGTCAACTTTGGTTGTCAAAAATTTAAATGCTGTATCAATTATTATATTCTCTCTTCTTAATTCCTGTTCTTTTATTATTCTCTCTCCTTAATAATGTTTTTTTTTATCTCATATTCTTTTGCATTCAGTGACCACCTTGCGTCTTAGTGGCTTTATTGCCTAGCTTGAGGGTGAAATCATTAAAAACAAAAGAAACATTCAAATAGAGTACAATATATTCAGATATAAAAGCTTTATAGATCATTATATATTTGCAGTATGTAAAAACAAATGCATAGGCACACAAGACTGGCAAATGACTTTTGTATAAGAGTTAATATATAATTTTAACTCATTTTTAAATATGTGTATTAGTTATATCTATAATTATAATCTTTATAAGTTAAGGTGGCTGATTTTATGACATGTCAACTACTGTGTTATTAACTCACCCTTGTTGGTTTATTTGATGCTGACTTTTGCATGGGGTGCCCAGTAATTATCAAACTTAGTAGTAATAATCAACAAGACTAGATTCACTAACCAATGCCAAGCCTAAGTGACTAGTGTTTAGCTATAACAACAACATGTATTGTTCATTATGAGAGCTTTGAAAAGGAAAAGCCTTTTTCTTTAAATGTTTGTTGATTGCCATCAAATCTACATTGAAGATGCAACTTCTACTCCAACATTTTCTTTTCTTGCACTTCCAACCTGTGGGATTACTTTTCTGTTTCTTGCTTTCTTGATAACTATAATCTTCAAAAATTTAAATCCAATGTTAATTGCCATTTTCTGTCTTCTTCAACTCTGTTCCGTTTTTTGTCCTTTCCTCAATCTGACCCATGTTCAGTCTTCTCATTCTCTTTCACTTTCACTCACTGTAAATCCCTGCATTCTAATGGCATTACCATCTTGCTTAAGAGTGAAATGATTTTAAAAAAAATACATTTCTCGTAACTTGTTTTAACATACAAGTTAAGTAATTAATACAGCATTTTTACTTTTGTTTACCTTTACACTTACTTATATGCAACTACCCATTGAAAAGGTATGAATCCATCTTCTCCCCTCAGCTTTGGGTTAAATAGTTGAATCTGGAAAAATTGTTGTCATTCTCAAAAAATGGTTAATGCAATATTCATTTGCAAAAAAGAATTATTCCTACAATCCAAAATAAGTTTTGACTTTAAATAGCATGTAAAGGGTTGATAAGACATAAAAATAAAAAAAAGTACTTGCTGCAAGTAGTCCAGGCAGATGGATCTCATTAGCCTTGGTCAGTAACCTGTCTAGGAGAAAGCAACTCCAAAATTATGCTGACACCTGTGTGTCAGATCAGGACCTCCCTGCTACTGGTAAAACCCAGTACAACTTGCTACATCATGTTGATGGGGCTTGTAGCTTTTAGCTGCAACCTTTCCACTAAAGGAGAGATAAAAAATTAAAAAAAAGAAATACATGAAAGCTGACTGATTTACAAGACATTAAATCCTTGAATCAATTCCAACTGGTCTGAAATTTTCTACCATTTTTGAAAATTTCTTGCTGATGATCTCCATGTTAATCAAAAATATTGTTTAGTGGGAAAAATAAATGCTGCTGAGATAAAAAAAAAAAAAGCTATTAGGTTGGTGCAAAAATAATGTCGGTTTTTGACGTTAAAAAATACATCAAAAACGACATTATTTTTGCAACAACCTAATAGGAATCTGTAGGGAGCCATAATTGGCCACATTCTGGGGGGGGAACATGATGTAAAAAAAAGAGAGGATTTTTGTGGGTTTAACTGAAGATCAAATGATAGTCTCTTTGAAACTCTAACACTCTTCTCAGTATTCAGATTGATTTTAGAAATACTGTCATTTTTTTGCTTTTTTTATGAGCTGTGTCTTTCAGGACATAAATGATAATGGCTCTCCAAAACTGTCTTTCTTTGCACTAAGCAATATTTGGCTCTTTACTATACCACTTTGTTCCCCCTCTGCGATCTCGCCACCTAAACTCATTAGGTGGGTTATTTACTACTACTCTCAGCCTTACCTTTCTTCAAAATGTCCTGTAAGTGCTAAATTATCCAAACCCTCTTTTAAAATAATGTGTCCCACAAACTTCAAACATTTCTTTCTGACAGTATAGTTACCATTTTCTATAGAACTTCCTTGTTGCTTGTGTGTTCTGTCCATGTTATTCTCAGCATACTTCTGTAGAACAATATCTCTCCTGCTTTAAGTCTTCTTATTCATCTGTGAGGTAATTGCTCAGCTTATATGTTATTCTTATTGCTTAGATGTTCTGTCCTTAGTATTCTCAGCATCCTTCTGTAGAACCATGTCTCTGTTGCTTCAAGTCTCCTCTTCATCTGTAGGGTAATTGTCCATTCAACATTCACTATCTTAAAAGGAAATAGATATGACTTGGCATTTCAGTAATATTTTTTTTGTTTCTGGTAAAACATTCCTGTATTTGGTTAGTTTCTGAAAGGGACTTTTGCTATTTTGTTGTACCTTTAGATAGCACTTTACATTGTCTCTAATATATATAGCTACTTGATTCTGGTATCTGCAATTTGAAGTTCACATCTTTAGCTGCCACTTTTGCTAATGACACATTTTTTCTCATAGTTAATGGTTAGTCCTTTCTTCTCACTTTCCTTGTTTTGGAGATTTTGCATTTTTTTCTGAGTCCTTCACTATCTATGATCCTTCTTCTTCTTCTATGTGCTGCATCCTTTCAGGACTTTGACAATCATGGTTCTCTACAATTTCCTCTCCTTTGTAAATCTTAATAACTTTTCTCTTTTTGCCATCTTTTCCAAGACCCTTTTCTGCCATACATTTGCTCAAGCTTACCAGGTATTTTGTATGTTGCTCTCCTCTGGCCATTTTACCTTCAATCAGTTCCATAAGTATCAAATTTTCCAAGTCCTCTTTCCTCATTATCTGTCTCTTCCTGGTGTCTTTTTTGTTGTGATTGTTTCTAGAACTTCGTTTTTGCTCATGTTTGGTCCATGGTATTTTAAGCATTTTTCTGTTTTTTCAAGTCACTTCATCTGTGAAGAGATTGTCCAGCATTCACTATTTCAATTCTTCCTCATATTTTTAATTGTCTTTTATAAAGGCTCTTTGCAACTAATCTAAGTGTTCCAATAAAGATGAGTAGAATTCATACATTTCTGTTAGACCTTTTGTTCACTTCATTGGCAAAACCCAGATATTTTCTCATTTTCTCTTTCATGGCAATATGCATTATCTGCCAAATCTTCTTCCCTTTGTTTACACTCAATAGATCTGCTCTCATGTCATTGATTGGTCAATTCCTTTGAATTTAAAGTCCCAAAGAATTCTACTTTTCATCTTCTCTCAGGCAAATTCTGATTTGTACATTGGAATTGGTGGTCAAATCGCAGTCATTGGCACAAATGCCAGAGGGTAATTATTCCTACACAGTCATATCTAAAATATTTTAGCAAGGGTACACAAACTAAAATTAGCAACAAAAATGAACATGTTATAACAGGAATTAAACATAACAAAAAAGTTGGGAATACAAAATAGGACATCACTTTAAAGTGGCAAAATCAAAATAAACGGTGTTTTGCAATTTGATATTTTTGGAGGTCTACAGTCTTGATCACAATTCCAATTTTACCTAAGTGCTATTTCAGTTTCTTAGGTGGTGTTCGAAGTTTATCATTATTATTATTATTATTAATATTATTATTATTATTATTATTATTATTTTCATTTTCATCATATTTTCTCCATTTTGTTCCTCAGGATAATTATTTTGATTTGCATTTTGTTGTTGCCATTCATCTAAATCTGCCCATTCTGTGTTTGTAAATCTGAATTGACTGCTGATTGGATGAATAAAAATAAAAAAAAATAAAAAAGAGAGTACAATAAGAGAAAATAAGCAAATACCTATGTCATAAGTCATGAAGCATAAAAAGGGACAAAACGTTTGCAGGCAGATTGATCAGGATTCAATTAATTGGCTTGGAAAATGTAATATTGATGATCACATCTAGGATATTTCATACAAATGTCAATTAGAGTCTGCTTAGATTATCCAAACATTTTACAGGCTAATATTGTTTTGTAGACAAGATTATATTAGGGACTTTGTTATGCACACAATATATTATTTTGTCAGCCAGGACATGAGTTTACATTGAAATTGGCATAAACAGGCAAGATTAAGTTGATTTCAATAAATATTCACTTGAAATGAATTGTATTTTCACATGAGATTTTCCCTTTTCTTTTCTTTTTTGTAATATTTATTAGGTTTTTATGTTTTAATCATTATTTGTTGCCTTGAGCAATTTGTAATAACAAGTCATAATAAGAAGAATAAAAAAAAACACAGAAGACATGAGAATGACAAAATGTAAGTAATACTGCATTAAAAACAGTCAAATCGTAAATTAACTAAGATAATAATCCATCCATACATCTATCTATTTCACTCTGTTCATATCTATCTATTTATCTCACCTCACTCTCTATCTGTTCATATCTGTCTATCAATTTGTCTGTCTCAGTCTATTCATTATCTATCTATCTATCTATCTATCTATCTATCTATCTATCACAGTCTATTCATTATCTAAGTTTGTTCATATCTATCTGTGTGTGTATATATATATATATATATATATATATATATATATATATATATATATATATATGTCCCTCCTTACATCACACACTCGAAAATAGACATTAATTGACCAATCAAAACTAAACTTTTTGGGACAAACAGGTAAGAGGGTATAAAGTACTATTGGTTTTACTAGGATGTGTAAAAAATAAAAAGTTTTATTATTTTGCATACAAAATACTTTCACTATTTTGATAACAGTTTAATCAGCAATACAAAACACTATGGGATTTTAACATGTGTCAGCATTGCAAAAAATTCTAGTAATTATGATAATACTAAACATATATATAATATAATTATATATTAATAATTAGATTATTTTAATTCTGTTCTAAAATTTTGTTCTTTAGTTCTTCGTTAGTACATATGCCATTACCTCATAAATAATAGACTATTCCATTTTGACTGCAAGGACAAATGGAAAAGACATATAAAAGATGCTGCTTGGTTTCCGTGAGAGAAAGAAAGAGAAAGAGCAGGTGATAATGCTCTTATGTGTTTAATGTCTGATTCAGTGAAATAGAAAACATTGTCAATTTGGAATATTTTCATTTGTACCCTCTTCTTAAAATAATGATCTGCATTCACACTTATGATAGTTATTGCATAAGTTATTACTTATCCCATATGTGACATAGAAGGTTTCAGTGCTGCAAGAGTGAATTCATATCTCATTTGAAACTATATCTTTATTATGAATTTCTAAAATTTAATTTGAAGATTATGGTAAATAGGAAAATCATTTACCTAAAAAAAGACTTTGTGTCCTGTGTATGGCTTACCAAAGAAAAGGAAAAAAATAAATCTTAGATAATTACTGCCTTAGGCAGAACTTACATATGTTAATTTTTTTTTATTCTCTCCAACCATGACAAAATTGACCTCCTCCAGTAAAAGCCGTTGTTTATCTTGAAGAGGACAGCATATTTTTTCCATTTGTGAGTGAGAGTGAGTTTGCTGTATCAAGATCTTGCCTCTTGAATTTTTGATTCTGATTTTAGACTATATTATTTCTTGCCTTTTGGATTTGTGAGACTGAATTCATGAGAAATACTTTTTCACTTGTTGTTTTGGACATTTGTTAACAAACACATTATTGAAAATTTTGAAATAAAAATACAAGAACAAAAAATAAAAATGATACAAGTAAAAAAAAATGTTTAGAATAATACAAAGAAATACTTATCTCAAACAGTTTAAAGTTCAGTACTAATGAAAAACATGCAAGACTTTGATAAATAACAGCAAAAATTCATTGGTAATGAATAAGATTTATTAGAATGTTGCTATTTAAATGAGTGAAAACCTGGAGAAATATGAAAGTTTTGTTTGAGAAATGAGGAAAAGATGAAAAGGATATATGTCTATATTTCTGAGATGAGGTATTTTAACTATTTACAGAGAGGGTGAAGCTAGTGAGAGAACTTCTCCAGTCCTAGCCTTTTGCAGACCCATGTATTTGCTTCAAGGAAAAAAGAAAAAAATACAATAAGTGAAGAATTTTGGAAGAAAAAACTCTTGAAATCTCTTGAAATTTTATCTTGCTAGTTGCTGATTTATGGGACAATGAAAAAGCCCCACCTCATTTAGCTTATTTTCTTTTGTGGAACTTGTGAGTCAACTGACCCTATCAAATATATCCTATTTCAGAAATGCAATATATTTCCAACAATCTGTGGTGTTTTTTATTAGTAAGATGTTTTTCTTCTTAATCCTTAATCTTAAATTAATCTCCTTTATTTTACATGCAAAATGTCACAACTGAAAATGAAACTTGATGCACAAGAATAATGACAATAAGAAACATTGTAAAATAGACATTTCTTGCAAATTACAAATTGGAGATCACAAAATACTAACAATTTAAATACCTGGGAAGTGTTAACAGAGGACAGAAAATGTGACAGTGAAATGTAAAGGTGCATTGGGATAGTGAAAAATGACTTCTGAAAGCTAAGCAAAGTATTAAGAAAAAGAAAAATTTAATTAAAAATTCAAAGAAAAGAATATTGAATTATTGTGTAATATTAATCTTATTAGCAGTGATTTCTGGGCAATCTCCCCACAGATGAAGAAGAGACAGGCAGCAGAAATGTTTTTTCTACAGGAGGATGCTTTGTTAGAGTTTTACCTGTTCACCACTACACACTTTAGTAACAGTTTTGCTGTCATTAGAACCACCTGCAATCTGTGTCTTTACCTATTATCTGGCAGAGACAAGTACTTCAGCAACTTAATCATAAAGCAATCAGTTTCATACTGGGGAAAAACACAAATACCATCCACATAATGGTAAGACATTAACGAGATGAAGATATCATTGCCACTAATTTATTACCTTTATGTGGTAGGTATTTCTGGGATGTGTATGTGGGAGGAATAATGTATAAAAGGAGTGACTTTATACTATTTATATTGTTTGGATTGTTGTCCTATTCACAATTTATGGCTGTCGTATGCCTTGGCCTTCCCCAGGTGATTGAAATTTCAAACCAAACCCTTTATTTTGTCTACAATATAGACAGATAGGACAGACCCCTTTTTTTACTTAGGGCTCCAGTTTGTGACCACTAACTAATGTGGCATCAGTCAGAATTGACTAAAATATTAAGATTTTTTCTCTTTTTACAGAAGATTACAGATAAAATATTTTTGTCTTCTGTGGAATAATCCTCATGTTTTGGCTACAGTTTCACATCACCACATTGTTTTTATTGTTACACTGATTATAATTATTGTCATGAAAACTGTTTTATTTTTGTTAATCAAAACACTGGGGCACATGGCTGACTGTTATGATTCTTTGGTGCACAGCCCATTCATGGTGATGTCTACAAGTACATTAAAGAAAACCTGAGATAGAGATCAATCAGTTGCTTACATTAGATACCTAGATCTCAACATTTACCTTCTCTTTGCAATTACAACTGGTATACATTTATGAACGTTTATGAAAAGCTGAGTTGTTTTCTAATTTGGGATAATACAGATCCTCTGGGTCATTTCTAGTGAAATGTCACGCGTGACTCGACCATAAATCTGACTTCCTTCCCATGACAATATATACTTGAAGTTTCAGCTGCTATTGTGAACACTTTAGTGAGCAGCATGTCATCTTTTCTGCCGTCGTCTTTATATCTCACTCTTTGTGACAAAAAAAAAACTTTCAATACACTCCACCTCTACCACCACAGCATCAACAACTCAAGCACTACAAATAACAACAAAAAAGTAAAATGCAAATTTAAAAAAAAAACAAAACAAAATCCAAACAAAAGTAACTAAACTTGACTTAACCACATTTAGTTCCCTTCCCCTGCAACTTGCTTTGCCAAAAAGAAAAAAAAGAATAAAAAAGGGGGAAAAAAAAGGAAGAAGAAATAAAAAAAAATAGAGGTTGACAAAATCTTATACAATTGGGTTTGGTTCATTTGTATATTATACTTAAAGAAGACAAAGCTGTTGTTATTAGCATAATAATAATAATCAACATCATCATCATCATTATTATTTTTTTTCTAGTATCTCTATTTTCTGGGATGCATCATTTACAAGTTATATTTTTTAATCCTGTTTTATTTCTTTTATAACAAGCTTTTTTCTTTACATATTCATACCACCAAGGAAGTTTATATATATATATATATATATATATATATATATATATATATATATATATATATATATATATATATATTATATATATATATTTATATATATAAAATGATGAATGTATGTATATAAATACACATATTTTCTTTTGTGTTTGATGTAATATAGTGTATCTGTTTATATTATACATCCATATATATATATATATATATATAGAAACAGGCACATGTACATGCATATGGTCTGACACAACTGTGATCATATTATCATTGTATAAACATCTATGCATACATCATGTGTATATATGTCTATTCAAAATCATGATAGACAAGAATACATACATACACAGACATACACAGACATACACACACACACATATACATATATATATAGGTGAGTTTGTTCATATTAAGGCATACATGTATGTAAATATGAAAGTGATTACATATATATGTATATAAGTGAATGTAAAATTTTTGTTCAGCATAAAATATCTACTGAATTGCTGTCTTATTTTAGTATGTGCAGGAATCTGTGAATGTATGTGTAAAAGTGTATGCGTGTATATTTAAGTATCTGCAATTATCCATTTAATTTGAAGAGAATATATATATATATATATATATATATATATATATATATATATATATGTATACATGTTACTTTATATATAGTACATATCTGTATTCCTCTCTCTCTCTCTATTTCTCTCCCTCTCTCTCCCTCCCTCTCTCTCTATATATATATATATATACATATAATATATATATATATATATATATATATATATATATATATATACACTCCCTCCAAAATTCTGATGTTTAGTTATTTTATTAGATTTTGGGAAGTGGACTTGGCTTATAACTTTTCACCAACTCTCTCTCTCTACACATGCACACACATATATACATATATATATCAGTGTGTGTGGGTAGCACATATATGCATAAATATTTTCACATTGATCTGTATATTTATATATCTATAAAGCATGATTCTTTTTAACTATATGGACACACACATATATGTATTATGTATATATATATATATATATATATATATATATATATATATATATATATATATATATCATTTATGTTTTGTTTACTGTACTTTGCAAGTTGAATTATTTGTAAATCAAAACAGATATTGTTCTTCTAAACACCTGCGCATAGCATGCATCAGGATTTCATGACTTCATATTTTGACTTGCAGCTCTGTTTTTTTATCACCGACATTTCACCTCTGGGGTGCACATTGTCTGACAATTTCAATGGGATATTTGCGACATCTTTCTTATATTATACATTTTTTGTCTTCATCTCCATCTTCAAAAGATTTCCTGTATTACAAGAAGTAGAGGAAGGAGAGAAAGAAGAGTTACATATTAAAGTATATATGAATATATTTTTTCAGAGATTTATACTGATTCCAGTAACATCAGGTTTTTCATTTTTTTTCAGCTCATCCTATATGAACTCTGTCTTCTCTCTTCCACCCTGTTCACTATCTTATTGCAATTATCAAAGTGTCACTTATAGTGGTAGCGATTTTCCAAGTATCTTCTTTGAATTGCGGTTATTTTCTCTATCTTTTAACTGCCACAACTTTTAGTGTCTTCTAATAGTTGCAGTTGCTGTTATTATACTCCCTTATAATTACAGAGATTTCTTTTCAAATGGGTATCATGTTCACTATTTCTCCTTATAGCTACTTTCATTTTCACTTTCACTTTCTATTGCCGCTTTTGCTGTCTCTAATAATTACACCCATTTTTGGTATCCACTATAATTACAGCTACTTTAACTATTATTTCTCATAGAACTGATTTGACTGTTTCTTCTTGTAATTATGATCAGTTCCACAAACTCTACATGACAATTAGTTTTTTTTTCCTTATCTTTTCTATTGGCAAATTTAGTAAGTACTACATTATTAGCTTACTTCAAACCCAAATCGTAAGATTTTCTTTTTTACCCATTTAATGATTACTTATTTTCTTCTTTATTCTCATGTATTGCTTGGATAAAAATATTTTTCCCTTCATTTTGCATTGCTCTCCTAACAAAAATGTTTATTTTTATTTCTCAAATTTATGCATAATATAACTTATGCAGCAATATTTAATTCAATGATCAGCTTATTTTTATTTCCCAACAAAATTCAGTAGGTGCATTTCTATATATTTATCACACACACACACATTTTTTAATCAATTCACCCCAAGCAATGCAATAATGCTACTAAGATGCAAGAAGCTACCTGGAATGAATGAGAAGACTTTAGAAGGGACCGTTAATGCAATCCTAAACAGGAAACAAGGGATAAACCTCTACTCTTATTCAAAAAGAGAAGAAGTATAAACCAGATAAGTGAATCTATAAGTAAGGTAGAAATATGCTGGTAGAGAAATGCTTATTGACAAAGTGGAATTGACAAGCAGGGTTCAAATTCTGGCCTAATCTGTTGTGTTTACTTTGTCATTAATGTCATTGGAAAGAACACTTCTCCCCACTAGCTATATGTTAAATAGCAGAACAGACTGGGCTCGACATTTTTGGGTGACAACCAGTCAAATAGAAGGATAATTTTAAATTCCAAACCGTGGAGAATGCAACAGAAATCCCCTCCCTTGTTTTTGCTTATTAGGCAAGACAATTCACAAATGATAATAAAAAGGGAATTTCTTTTAAATATAACATCTTTGCTAATTTTTTGCACTCAATAGGAAGAGTTTGGTGCAAGAAATAATTTGACATCAACATGATTTTTTTTTAATATTCATTATCTTAACTCACATAAAAGTAACTTGTAGATTTACCACAAACTTTCCAGCCAATTTATTCTTCTGAAATAATTAAAGTTAAGGAAATAAAGAAAAAAAATGATAATTTAGAGATCTTTGCAATAAATCCCTCTACTCCATCTTTCCTATTAGGTTAGACTTAGACTAAATCTTAGACAATTCTACTACATGCTCCCTTTTATAATTGTCATTATCACCATCATCATTGTCATCTTTGGATGTTTTTGATGCTCATGTCTCATAACATTCTTGATTTTAAGATCAAATTTTGATTTTTACTAAAGGAACCATGGGTTCTTTGTAATATGATCATCAGTGTCACACTTACAAGGATGAATGGATTTAAAAGAATTTTATATAAAGAGATAAATCTAAGGTGCTCGCATGAAACATATATATATATATATATATATATATATATATATATATATATTTAAAATCAAAAGGAGAATTTGCAATGTTATTGGCCTTGACCTAATATCCTGGTTTCAGTCACATTCTCAATTGCCATAACATAGCTTCCCTGAACCTTTTCTATAAATACTGTCATGGTAATTGCTCTGGTGAACATTTTTCCTCTGCAGTTCAAGGTCTCATGTTTTTAGAGCTAAAATGGCTAGATATAATCATAAGTTCTATGCTAAGAGTTTCTTCTATCATACTGCTCACTTGTGCAACAGTCTTTTGCGTTCTTGCTTCCCAGTCAACATTAATCTTCAAAACTTTAAATTCATTGTTGGTTGTTATCTTCTGTCTTCTTAATTCCTGTTCTTTTATTGTTCTTTCTCCTTCATAGTGTTTTTATGATATCTTCTAATACTTAGTAACTCCTTGCATCTTAGTGACTTTATTACCTTGCCTCGGATGAAATGATAACAAAAAAGAAAAATCTCTCTATCTATATATCTATCTTTGTTAATCTATTTCTCTCTTTGTTGATCTCTCTCTCTCTCTCTCTCTATATATATATATATATATATATATATATATATATATATATGGAGAAGTTAAAAATGTGAAATATTTATAATTTAATGGCTTACTTTGAATTTAATGATATGACTATACCATCTCACAGTTGCATACATACATATATATATATATATATATATATATATATATATATATATATATATATATATTTGCAAGCTGACTATACAAAGATCTTTTTTTTGGGGGAGTTTAGATCAGAGTAGAAACATAAGGACTGAATTTGACTTGAATATATCTTTAAAATAAAAAAAAAATGTTGTTGCTATCGAATTGAATTACTTTATTGTCTTTTGATCAAAATCAGATTGGCATTGGCACATGTGAAGATGGTTTGAAAATTATGTTGGAACACTTATATTGAGAACCTAAAAAATCCTTATGAAATATTGACCAATAAGAGAAGAGAATACAAAGTAATTAATGATGTCTTGTTGATCTACTTGGAAGATTTTATATCAGAAGTATACATTTCATTATTATTTCTTATTATTTAAAAATAATTGTTGTTACCAAAACTTTAATTAGTAACAGTAGTCATATCTTCTGCTTGGCTGAGTCATCTGTGACTAAACTATTTCCCCACCAGGCTTTTCTGGTGAGAAGGTTGGCTAGACACTCAGCTGTCAAAGGGTAGATGAACCTTCTTGTAGGATCAGTGGTCATTTAGCACAATCAAATAGATTGGGTGCCACTGCTATGTATATAGTCAATGCTGTGATTACACAGTATCATTGGATATATATTGAAGTCAACTGTCTAGATGGAAGCTTCCACCAATGGAATCAACAGCTGTGTCTCTGTAACCAAAGTGAGCCTTCAAGTTTGAGTATGTCTGCTCTGGTTTAACCCAGAGAGAGATGAATTCTTACACATAAATGAATAATACTGTTTTTTAACCCTGATATATAGAGCAAACTGGTGAGATGCTCCAGCTGTGCACTGACCCTATGATCATACCCAATGATAGGACTGATGATGAATACTTGTATCATAATATCATTAAAGTCCACTGAGACAGAGAGTTGAACAGGCCAGAGAATTGAATAGTTAGATGGAGAAAAGAACAGATATATTTTCTTTTGTTCTGAAGAACTGATTTAGATCCACTGTTTCTTTTCTTAAGGACAAAACATTTTTTGCTCTCATAAAAGGAATTGCCTTTAAAAAATAGGAAAGATAATTGAAGAAAAATGTTTGAATTGCAAACTTCATGATTAAGGGTTCAATATTTGTTATTGGTTGATATGTTTAAAAAAAAAAAGGTAGGACTCAAATGTATGATTTTGTAGATGGATTTGATAGCAAAGAACAGTGAAACAGATTATTTTATTCATTTAATCTTTCTTGTAATTGTGAAAAGTAATGATTTGCTAGTTGATATCTCCTGATTCCTAAGTTCTCTTCACCTGCTAAATTCATTTACCTTATATAAATCTCATTCTCTCACCTGTATTTAAAAGAATTACCTGTTCACATCTCTTTCAGACTAGTTTACTTTTCATATGACCATACCTATTGCCTATTGAGTTTCACATTGAATAACAAAGATCTTTTATAAGAGATCATTGTAAATATTATATTTATTACAGCAGTTTCAATGTCTACATTAGGACACATTTGCCATTTTTACTTTGCCAAATGGTGTGTCAATACGGACTGCAAACATAATAGAAAAAGACTGAAAAGAAAATTCCATTTCTTTTATGAACACAGACTCTGAAAATTTTGAAAAGATATTTTCTTGACTCTGATTTATATTCCAGTCTATCAATTGAACAGCATTAAACAATTCATAATATAGAATTTTTTTCCCCTTCACCTTTACAAATGCAACATTAGAAACATGACTAATCAACTCAACTGAAATTATATCAACTACTTTATTTAATTTTCCACAATATTTCTATACAATTATATTGCTTCTCTCCATTTTTTTTTTAGCTTAACTGTCCACATATAAGTATATTCTTGTCAGATTCATCTCTTTCTTCTCTGTCTAATATGCTATTTCCTGATACAACAAGCTGGCATGAATGTATGCTTTAAAACTCAGTGGTAAAATATGTGCACAATACTTACGTTGATAGAAATATATGACAAGGGGGAAAGAAAAAACAGAGCTCAGATTTTTTTTTACATTATTAAGTTGAATAGGTTTTGTAAAGAAGGAAATGGAAAGAAAAGGAATAGAGGGAATCAGATTATTTGATGAAAAGAGCAAGGCTTTTTTGAAAAGTGAGGAAATAATGAGAGCTGTAATGAAAAATGTAATGACAATCATAAGAAAAGAATAACAGTAACCATAAATAAGAAATTATAGACATCAATGATGCCAACTTATTATTTTCATTATTCTACAGGAAATAATTGAAACAGCAGCCATGATAACAGAAAAGCAACACTCTCAAAACAGCATACATCCTGAAATTACTTGATAGATTGATTAATTTTTTATGTCTTATCAACCTTTTGCAGGTTATTAAAAGCTAGAAAGCATTTTTAGATTATAAGATTTTTTTTTTTTGAGATTATAATGACTTAATTATAGAAGTAATATGGCAACATCATATTGAAACATCAGTTCTTGTATGGTCATTGAAGTTAAGCAATGTCAAGCTGTCAAGCCTGGTCAGTACTTAGATGGGTGACTGCTTCAGAATACCAAGTGCTGTAAGCTTGGATGTGTGGGTGGTATAATGGATTAACCCTTAACTGAGGTTCGAGCAGAAGAGGTGTTTGAATACTTTCTGAAGGGTATTTGCTCTCTAACAAACCCAATGGGAATTGGATCTTGGCTCACTGATTAACGATTTCATGCATTATCCATTACTTCACCCACCCATCCAAGCTTACAGCACCTGGTATTCCCAAACAGTCACCCATGTAGGTATATGGCCAGGCTTGATGTTGCTTAACTTTAGTGATCATATGTTTCAATGTGATGTTGCCATAAGCCCCTAAAAAAGTCTAGTATTAAGAAAATAATGAAACAATTAAAGTAACAGTTTGTACTTTTATTTATATAAATGTGTAAAATAACCACAACGATATTGGTAGTACTAATTCTGAATTACTTTATTTTCATACCAATGAGATACAAATACAAAAATAATCTGGCCACTCAACTGTTTATATAACATCAAGGGAGGTAACTTATGTCTTCCAGTGTCTGCCTGTGGAAGTCCCCCATTATCTAATGAGACGTTCCATTTCTACTCTACAAGATGAAATAAAAAGGACAAGAGTGGGATGAAAAAAATTAGCCATTAAATCTATTCTTATTTTATTCTTTTCAATGATTTAATAATTAAATCAAAAGAAAAGATGGTCTTCTTCAATTCTTGGCTTGGCCCACTTCTCCAAATCTGACCAAACAACTACTAAACACCAAAACCATTTTAATCACTTCTTAGTTAGGCAGATAACTTTTCAACACCCCTTCATACATTTTCTTTCTTTTTCTTATTGTTATTATTATTGTTATTTTAGTACTAGCAGTAGTAGTATTAGTTTCATATCAAAAGTACAAGTGGATTTCAAGGGAAATGATGTGATAGAAAGTCAACTCAAAAGTCTTGTATTCACATCAGTATTGAAACTGATTTCAATAATACTGTTGTCTGCATGCTTTGAATTCTGTCAAACTCTTTCCAAGGCTATTTTAAGGAATATTTCAAGTATGCCAACAATGATGGGTATAATGGTGTTGGTATGGGAATTATTATGTCTATGATGATCATGAAATTACTCTGAACATAGCCACATAATACTGACTGTACTTTTAAAACTCTGTTGCTTCAAGTCTCTACATCTGTGAGGAGTTGTCCAGCATTTACTGCCATGTAGACAATTAGATATTGTGTAACAGTTAAGTAATCATTTTTTTTTTGTTTTTAAATAAATCTTTCTATCTCTTAATACTTTGCTTAAATGTTGCATTTGAGGAAGATAAAAATGTTTTCTTTTTAATGAACTACACTCATCTCTATTTTCTCTATTTTTTCTTATAACTTCCTTTCAGCTTTATTTAAAACATTTTACACTCAACAAACCTATAAAGAAAAGAAATAACAGTATAATTACACAGGAGATAATTAAAGTGCATAATTTTATCCTCATAATATTTATACCTGCTAAAATTGCTAAAAATGTATTCCTTCATCTTTCTTTGATGAGAATATCTAAAAATTCTGAAGCCAGTTTAAAATTGTTAACCTCTACAAAGATACCAAATGAAAAAAGAAAAATAAATTAGTTGCATAGAATTTTAGTTATGAAATGTAATTCAAACATAACTTTTAATGTTTTCTGTGAAGTATTTCATCTAAATGCAGGGAAGAAAAATAACGATTCTTCCTATTCTCATTTTGATGCAACTGTTAAAGAAACATTTACATTTACTGATATAACCTCAGGTTATATATGAATATTACTTGAGAAAAATGGGTGGGGTGGATATGTGACTAATCAAAACCTGTAGATTATATCGATGAATATATAGGTTCATGAGAATGAGGTTATAGCAAATTGATTATTTCCTTATGCTAAATTATACCTGAATTAATTAAACAACATTTGCTTCATAAAAAGATTCATGAGATTTTTGCTATGCGGTAAGTAGATTATTTTTTGACTCTAAAGAATTAGTGGAAATTTTCTCTGAGAGACTTTGTGATTGTTGAACTCACTTTGACTTTTGTAGCCAATCAGTTAAATGCTATACATAATACATAATTGGGTGATTGTGTCTCATTCAATTGACTGACTAGACAAAAGACCTTCTTGCAGTAGATTGCCATTTCTTTCTGCAATAGACTGGTTGCCAACCAAGGCTATAGGAGATTCAGTCTGTTCTGCTATTCAAACCATAGGTGGGGAAGGAGAAGAGATGGATTCATGATTTTTCCGAACGGTATTTACACATAAATGAATTTAATGAATCTACCTGGAATTTGAACTCCAATTTCTCATTCTGAACCATTACCTATTACACCACAATATGCATCCCCCTTCTAAGGATCAAAAAGTTATTTCTGAAAAGGATAAAAAATCTTTCTCTTTTTAATAAGCTACATGCATTAATATCCACTGTATTATTTTTTTCTTTTTTTAATTTATGGTAATAGGTTTTTATTTTTTTTAACAATTTCACCCCAATGTAGGCAATGAAGCCACTAAGACACAAGGTATTACTGAAAGAAAAATAATCCGAGAGACATTATTGAGAAGAGAGGACAATAACAGATATTTGGATGTTGTCATTTGCTCTACGGATAAAACTCTTTAAAAAAACTACAGACTTTTCTGTTTTCTTTATCCAATGTTTTTGTTGACTTCATTTAAACTTTAAGATGATTTAAACTCTGCAAACTTACAGAGAAATGAAATAATAGCATAATTACTCATGAGATAATTGAAGCATATAATTTTATCCTCAGAATATTTATGCATGGTAAAATCTATTCTAATCACACTTTCCTGGTTGTTCAAGTTGAGTTTAATTATCAAATTTCTTGTACTTGATGTTATAGTGTTTTATAATTAAATAGGAAAAATATTTGTTATGATCTGAAATGCTCTGATATATTGTCCTTATGCCAACATAAACAGTTACTACTTTTATATTTCATGATAATACTTTTTTAAAAAAAATATTTCACCTTAAGTAAGGTGATAAAACCACTATGACACAAGCCGTAACTTAGAGTGAAAAAATCTGAGAAAAACTTTATTTAAGAGAGGACAATAAAAGAAAAGGTGTTCAAGGAAACAGAAGATAATGATTGATGTTGCTTTTAAATTTTTGAAGATTGACAGGAATCCAAGTGGTTGTAAAAACGTTCTACAGGCAAGAAGTGCAAGAGAAGAAACTGTCAGCATTGAACATATTATGGTTATCTAGAAATTTCAACAGTGAAAGCCATTTGTCAATCTCATACCGTGCTTAAATTTGTGTAGTTGAGTTATCAAAGAGGAAAGCTCATCAGAACAATTACCATGAAAATATTTATAGAAAAGGCAAAGGTAAGCTATGTTATGGCAATGGAAAAGTGACTGAAACTAAGATGCCAATATTTACATTATTTGGACTATTGTCCACATCTTTGTTGCCATATTCATCACAACGTTTCAGCAGTTGTATGCTCCGGTCTTCTTCAGGTGGTTGGAATGTCGAACTGAACTCTTTATTTTGCTCACTGGGACAGACTGTTCTAGTTCCACGTGCCATGCCCAATGGATGTCAGTTATCAGTTATCTCCTGTTAATTCCCTCTCCAAGTTCTCCACTGCCTTAACCAGGTATTGAACTCACACTCTTTGGGTCCTGTCACTACCTTTATCCACTGTGCCATGAGCCCTCAATACCCAGAAATTCATATATAGATGTCCTGAATTTAATTTCTCTAAGTAATCTCTTTTATCAGGTATTTACCACTAAGTATTTACAACATTTCCTGTGTTATTTGAACTACCAGACAACAAAGAAAGCCTTCACAGCTATGTGAATATGATTTATTATCAAGAAAAAGGTGTCTATATAAATATTATTTATAGTCTGACAACTGAAGGAGGAGAATGGGCAGAGTGGCTGAAATGTTGTCATAGTAACAACAAAAATGAGAACATTAGTTAATAACTCATCATCATAGAAATTCAGAGAGTGATTACCTTAGGTTTTACATGGCTAAATATTCAGTTTGTATTTTGAGCCATTTGTTTTTGCATTTTTATATCTGTGATAGATTTTCTGTATCAGTTCTCTGAAATAAGTGTACTGCTATGTGCTGTGTTTTCTTCAGGATGTGGGTAATCATAGCTTTCCACAACTTCCTCTCTTTTTGTAGCTCTCAGCAATGTCTGTTTTTTTTTTACTGTCTTTTCTAATCCCTGTCCTGCGAACCATTTACATAAGCTCATTCTTCTTTTATGTGCCATGTCCCTTCAGGACGTGGGCGATCATGGCTCTCCACAATTTCCTCTTCTTTATATCTCTTAGTAAAGTTTGTATTTTTCCTGTCTCTTCTAATAAATGTTTTGCAAACCATTTTCACAAGCTTATTAGATACATTATGCACTGCTTTCCTTGTCTCTCTTGCCTTTAGCATGTCTTGTGAGTGTTAAATTTTCTAAGCCCTCTTTCTACATTATGTGCAGTAGCATGTAGAAGTAGGGGCAGGAGGGTGAAGGGGGCATCCATAATGGGAGGTCATCCAATCAAAGGGTAAAATAAAATTTAGTTTATATTTAATTTGAATAAAGAGTTTATTTCATGTTTTATCTGTTTTTACATATTTAAAATGCCTTTGTTTCTCACATTTATCAGTACTAGACCCTATAGGTCCCACTACTTGAGTCTTAGGGGCATACAATTAAGGATTTGACGTCGGTCATCATCAAACCTCAGCATATCATTGATTATATGTGCTAGAAATTTCAACTATCTCTTTCTGATTTCTTATATTACTTAGACTGTTAACCTTATCTGCCATGTTCCCAATGTTTCGGCTGTTATACGCTCTGGCCTTCTACAGGTAATTGGAATTTTGAACTGAACCCTCTATTTTATCCACTGGGGTAGATTGTTCTAGTTTCACGTGCCATGCCTCTTCCGGATGTCTCAGTTATTTCCCTTTAACTCAACCCGCCAAGTAAATAATGTAAATAATCATAATACTGCATCTCGGAGATATGGACAGATATCTCTTTTTGATTCTAAATTTTCTTTGAGTTTCAATTTTCACTACAACTTCATTGTTGCTCACATGCTCAGTCCATTCTCAGCATCCTTCTGCAGAACCAGGTTTCTGTTGCCTCAAGTCTTTTCTTTATCTGTGATGAGATTGTTGAGCATTCACCCTCATATAGAAGGACTGATATTATAATGTTCAATATACTTTTCATTGTTTCTAACAAAATTTGCCTGTTTCTTAATACTGATAGTGAAATAATTTGTCGGACAGAACACACATGTTGTTAAAATAATTTTGAATGTAGATTTCATTATATTCCAGCTAATTTTCCAAAGTTGAATAATATATAAAGTTGTGAATGAGGTGAGCACTAGACTGGAAGTTTTGAAATTGCCAGAAGAAAAAAATCTGATATTAAAAAGCTTAGGCTCTGATAGTCTGTTTGATATTAAAAAAAAAAGAAAACAAAATCAACAATACCCACGTGACTGACAGAAGACAAAGAAAGTAACTGGTGTTTATGACATGATTCTACTGAAAGCAGTTTTAAATTCAAAGAAAGTAAAGCAAAACCTCTTTAAAACATAAATTCACAAATTTAATTTTTGCTGCTGGAGAAAGAAAAAAATATAGAATTCTACCAATTTCCAAATGATTCTCAAGCAAAATACTTGTTTGCTCTTTTCCATCATTTCTGTGGAAGGAGTTTTCAAGAATCAACAGTAGGCACAATTATAATCGAAACAATGAAGCTTTTGTTGAAAATAAAACAAAAGAAGGTCTTGAAGAATACTGACATCTGACTGGTTTATATGGTGCCTAGCCTTCCATGCATAAGTGTTCAATGTTTATAACAGTCATTGAAAGGATAGCATTGTTTGCAGTAAAATCATTATTTAATTTGATACTGATATTATCTTTTTACATTATTTACAATCACTGCTGATGTCCTCTTTGTTGTTATGATGACAACGTTTCAGCTGTTGTGTCCTCTGGTTTTCTTCAGGCATCTGTCAGTCTGGGTAACCTTCAGAGAATTTCAACACTTTATTCCATCTGTAGGTATGGATTGTTTTCATTCTGCTGTCAATCTTTGTTAATCATTCAGTTATTACTACTCCTGTTCCCACTGAGTCTGAATATATTCATATTATTATTTACACTGTTTACAATGCAGAGTATTGTCCTCACCTTTATTGTTGTTTTCACAAGGTTTCAGCTGTTTATGCTCTCTGGCCTTAACAGCCAAAACATTACGATAAAAACAACAAAGAGGAGAACAATGGACTGCATGTAAATGGTGTAAATAATGATAATTCCTCATCCCAGAAATGCAGGCAAAAATATCCATACTACCTGGCCCAGGAACTGAACTCACAATTATTATGTTACCAAATTTATTATTGTCTCATGAACAACTGAACAATTAACCAAGATGGACAGTGGAATGAGACCAATCTATCCTTGTAGATTGAATAAAGTGTTTAGTTTGATATTGACTAAAGGTAGCCTAGATTAACAGAGTCTTGAAGAAGTCCGGTGGGTACAATGACCAAAATGTTTTTATAACAACAAAGATGAAGACATTATTCTGGTGTAAATAATGTAAGTAATAATAACTCTTCATCAAAGAAATTCACACAGATATTATATTTTCGTTGGAGTATCATATATATCAATTTGCTACAAATAATTTTTTTTGACTAGTCTATCTTTTATCTTATTATTGTCACTTTTTATAATAGATAAAATGCTTCATTGAAGAAATCCAAGCAATGTTTAACCATCATTCCCACAAAAAACAAAATGGTTTGTCAAAAGGACAGCTATTCCCATGATACCACTATTACTGTATACACTTTTGACTCCCTTGGCAATCTTTATTGTATTTTATTATAAAAAATATATGAACTAACTATGAGGAAATATTTATTATTTAACATTTTATAAAAAAAATAAATATAAAAAGAATTTTTTTATTCATAAGTTTATAAAAATGTCTGTGAACAGGAAATTTGCATTTTCCAGGCATTGTTTTTATTTACACTCTTCACATAAATTCACTAAAATAAGTTGAGAGCATGTTTTCCTCTGAACCAAACATTCTCTTAATTTTAGATTTTAAGCAAGACCACACTAAATATTTTGAGAATGTATCTACCTATTCATTATAATCTTGTCAATAAACATTGCTGAGGGAGTGTATGCCATAATAGCAGTATCAAGGGAATAAATATCCATTTTTTTTGGCAGGCAAAAAAGTTAAACATTGCCCAAATGCCAGCTACATTTTACTATAAGTAAGTACACGCTTATTAAGTAAACAAAATTATATTTATTTATTGTTTTTTTTTTACCCTTATGGTACAGACAAAAGATTTTTCCTTTTACCTGCTACATTATGAACATGATAAATATATAAGCAAAATAATATTTTGTTACCTTTTAAAAACCAACAGTGAAAATACAGATGATAAATTGTTTGTATTTCTAATCTTCCTTTAAAGAATTAGAAAGTATACATTGAGTATATTCTAAACTAGACTATCCATTTGTTGTAACTGCTTTCGTTGAGCTATATATTGCAAATAGAGATATGTTCTTGCTCACATCCCCACAAGGCTCTTCAAAGTGTAATGACTAAGTACTTAAATAGTAAACTGAAGAAGATTTTGCATAAAGAATAAGTGAAATGTTTTTCTCTGCATTTTAACAAGCACAAATCAGTAATATTAAACGGAGAGGAAAGATACAGAAAAAGTAATGAAGGATTGTGTTGACATGTGGTATGTGGAATCAGTGGTGCACCTGTCGTTGTCATCCATTTAACTGCAATCATTCCCTTCCAGCCAATGAAAAATGACACAAGAACAAGAAAAAAAAAATTATTTAAAAAAAAAATTGCAAACTGAGGAAAATGTCTATAAAATTAGAAATAAAACAAAAAACAAAGAAGCTTCAACCAAATCTCATTATTCGTACGACTGTCAAACTAATGCAGGAATTGTTTACCATTCAAAAACTGGTGTTAATTTTAAAATTTATTTCAGTCTTTAATTGGGGAAGATCAGAAGAATGAGAATTTTTCTAATTAGCCCTTGTATTAAGCTAGATGACCTTTTTACATTTTCTATCTTTCCCAGGAAAAAAAAATCTAACAAAAAACACAAAATGTAAATCAGAATAAAAAAAGTAAAATAAGCCAACAATCACTGCTTCAACCCAAACAGTAAAAACCAAAACTTGTTCAGGAAAAAAAAAAAAAAAATGACAAAGATAATAAAATCAATGGAAAAACATGATGTCAGCATGACATTGTTTTTCTTCATCAATGTATTTGGTACAGACACCATTTTTTTTTTTTTGTCCTTGCTGGTCAGTGTATGTGTGTGTGTGTGTATGAGAGAGACGAGAGAGAGAGGCAGTTTTGTTCTTAATTATCTGCTCTCTTTTGGCACCACCCATCTATGGCCCAGTGAGTTGAAATCGAAAATGTATGTGAAACTAAAGAAAAGGATTGTTGCTTTTATCTTTTGAGCTATAACATTTTTCTTTCCTTCTTTCTTTTTTACTCCCAACACCCAGACCCTCTCTCAGTTCTTGCTGCTTCTGATTTTCTGGTCACTTTATAATTATTCACTCAGTTTCTTCAATGGATTAATTGCTTATTTACCTGATCAGTACTTGTCAGTAATTTAGGGTCAGAGGTCACCTACACTTCACAAGTACTAATTACTTGACAGTTCTCTCTCAGATCTTTTCTCCTTCAATTAAAGACAGTGAAAAATTAATTGAAAATATCAGAAGTTTTCAGAAGTTTTTTTCTTCTTTTGGGAAAGGAAAGGAAAGTTTTGCTGGAGCAGTTAAGAAAATTTCTGATGAAAATTTTTCTTTTAAATTAAATATACATCTTTATTCACAAAAAGAGATTCTAATAAAAAAAGTATGGTTAAATATATTAGAACAATAATAAAAACGGTTTTAAAATAATACATCTTGAAACTAAATAGCCAGTCACAATTTTTATTCCAAATTCATCTTGTAAAATATATCTATTCTTTTTACTGCTTGCTATTTGGTTTGATCATGTTTGAGTTTGGATTATTAAATTACATAATTCTCATTGAATTGTTTTTAATTTTTAGAACATATTCAGAATATTATTTATTTGTGTTGCATATCGGTCGTTCTCACAGACATTCTCTTAGTCATTAAAATAGATATAAACTCAGATTACTTTAAACATTAGTGGATACATGTGTTTGAACAGTTTTTTTTTCTTTTCTAAACAATGTAAATTTACATCTACTGGCATGTGCATTTGAGAGTCTTAATAAAGAAAAATACACAGTCTGGTAGAAGTGAATTTACAATGTTTAAAAACAACAAAAACAGGGGCACATACTAAAACACATGTAGCCACTAGATATGAAGTTATAAGAAATAATGTTGCATTATAAATAAAAAATACAATAATTCTTCATGTTGGATTAAAAATAAAAGTCCATTAATTCCTTATGTTGAATTAAAAATAAAAATCCATTAATTCTTTTACTGAAGAATGTTGGATTATAAATAATAATCCATTAATTCCTTAAGTTGGATAATGTTAGATTATAAATTAAAATTCATTAATTTCTCATGATTATTGTTTTTTTTTTATTTTGATAATGTTGGATTATAAATAAAAATTAATTACTTCTTTATGCTGGATGATGTTGGATTATAAATAATTATCTATTAATTCCTTAGAAAAAACTGTTGTATAGATTTTTCATTTTGCACTCTATGATCTGAAATATAACAAATGTTATTGAATACATAATGCCCAGTTATATTTACATGTTGTTTTAATAATGATCATATAATCAGCTTTTTTATTTTATTTTATATTATGTATGACATGTGAGCCTTGGTGTTCTTTTTTCTTATTATTTTACATGTCCTCTCTCTCTCTCTCTCTTTTCTAAGTCTGTTATTCTTTTCCTTTTTCAAATCTGTTATAGATTCAAGTTCACTTCCTCAGAGAATTCTCTTTGATTCCCTTTTCAGCTTTGTCTCCAGAAGATAGGAAATAGGACATTATCTTAGAATTATCTTATCTTATTTACTTCTCTTAAGTAAATGCCCCAAACCAAAATTGGCAACACCATGAAAACATTGTCTTCTTTACAATACACAACATGGATATAAGAGTGTCCATATTTTCTAGCTGTACACATGGTCTTGTGCATATGTCATTTGTGAATGTGTCAGTAGATTACAATAATAAATGGTGGCCAAGAGGGATATTAACTGTTTTATGAGAAGCAATAAAACAAAACCTATTAAGGATTAACATGATATATCAATGTCAAGATTATTTAAGAATTTTCTCTCAATGAAGATTCATATGTTAACAGAGTTGAGATATGATTAGATCCTTGGTGGGTAAAGGAGAGAGAGAATAATCAAGCCTCGTCTGAGGATTTGTCTTTATTTCTGATCCATGTTGGTTTTTGACAAACACGGTTTGATGGTCAGAGAGTTACAATAAAAAGTAAGTGCAATTTTAAAGTTGAAAAATGAATGTTAAGATGTTGAACCTAGAGTTATAATTGGAAGATATATTTTTTTCACAGTAAGGCTCTCCCTGTACAAAATCCAGGGGCCACTCAAGGTAAAGGGTTACATTAGGATGCATTTTGTACAGACAAGAGAGGAATATAGTGGTTAATCTTAGAATTCAACAAATTAAGATTGTAGTGATCAGGAAAATATCCTCTTGGGAGTCGTCTCCACAGAGTAGTAGTTCATGGGAAGAAGGTGTTTGAGTGAAACTTACTCCTCACTGATGGAATTCAGAGGGTTTGCTACAATGTAAGATGTATGCTAGGTCCTTGCTATGAAGGTTAGAACTGGCAGAACCAAGGAATGTAGTTCATCTGAACACTTTCCATGAGAGTATCAATAGAGCAGCAAGAGGTTTGCTACATCCCGCCTGTGAGAGAAAGGTTGGAGGGTGGAAAATAATTGGTCAGTCACAAGTCACAAGGACTCAGTGGTGCTTTTGGACTCTACTGAGGATGAAAAGTGCATCTGGGAAGCTCCTCCCAAAATATGACAACGGTACTCCATTCTTGGCCTGATCTGGCTCTTGTAAAGTTTGAAGATAGCATGTGGAGTCCGGTACTTACTGGAGAAGTGCAGGAAACTGACAATTTTAGCTGCATCTTTAGAGATGACTTGGACTTATGAGTTCCATTTGAGGTCAGTTGTGAGTTTGAGGTTTAATAATCTCTCAAAGCAGATGGTCTGGAATTAAATCAGCATTGAATCTGGCCTCTCAATTCCAGGAATTTTATGAATATCACCTATAAAATGGTTGTTTTCTTGATTTTGTTGTATGCCTTCATTTTCATGGCTTAAAGTTATCTCTCTCATACCCAATCAGTCACTGAATATCCACTGTAAGTTGTCACTTTCTTGATATGGTGGCATTTATTTGAAGCCTTTATTCATATATTGCCTTTCCTTCTGTAACTGTGTCAACAAATAATTTTCACATAATTCTTTTTGAAAAGTTCCTCATATTATGTCAAGGAGATTCACACTCTAAAATTAACTGAAGAAAATAATCTTTTGATCAACAATCAATTTCTAAAAGTTTATGTCAAAGAATGTCTTTTCTTACATTGAAACAGTCACTGAAAAAAGCTGTTATTTTGAACGGGTAAAAATATACACCCTCTGCATATTAAAATTACTTGAAAGGTTATGGTTTTTAGCTAAAGTATTAGCCTAAAGTTCTCATGTTTGAAATTTTCACTCTTATGTATACAAAAATGAGGTTTGTATAGATTCTGCCCCCACAAAATAAGAAATATGAAAATTAAGGTAAGTCATTTTTTGTTTCCAGTGTACAGTCATATATTTGCAGATCAATGACCAAATAAAAGAATATGGATTACATAGATTTTATTTTGGACCTTCATGGTTTGGTAAGTTACAGAGTTCACTTAATACTCAATACTTAGAGAAAGGAAACTCTGATTTCATAATCAAGCAGAGTAGCCTTTTTAGCCAAATTTGATGTGGGTAAAATCTTTGCATCCCCAGAATTCAGTTCTGATTTTAGACCCCCACAGAAATCTGAATTCTACTTGTCTGATACTTGACGATCTAATGTTACTTTTTTTTCAAATCAATTTTCTCATCATTTGAAATTATTAATTAAATGTGGTTACAAATTATATTTTTACCAAGAAATGAATTTGTAGCAATGACTTGATTTCCAGTCATTCTCCTTTTTAGGTTTTTAAGATTTAGATTTCATTGATATTTAGGAGTTCCTCTTCCTGTTTTCAATGATTAGTTTTGGTTTCAATGATTTTTTCATTCAATGGTTCACTACAATGTGCATGGCATGGTGGGTCTTAGACCTTGTACAGGGTGAACACCACTGTAAAAAAAAACCACATCTGACTAAATATCACTTTCCATGAAAGAAGAAGCAAATATAAATTACATTATAAGTATTTAAATTGCATTTTGAAAAATTAAGTGACAATAAACAATTGTATTCATATAGTGCATAATTAGGTGGTTTTTAGAGGACAATTTAATATTAGATGATGATCTTGGATATTTTGCAACAGTTCTGCAGCTTGTATTATTACCAGAATATATTTGATATTCTCATTAACCTGTAGGCTATTTCAAATATAACAGTAAGTCTCAAAATAAGGCATGAAAATGATCATGTCTTACAGTAAGAAATAAAACATTGATATTTTCTGTAAGAAAAATAAAAATTCAATCAACGTATAGCAGTGATACTGAATATTGACTTCAACTATTATAAATATGTGTGATTCTGATGATGACTCATGTGTTATCTAAATGAGAAAGTCCTTGTCATGCTGTTCTCTTCAAATGGACTCCAATCAGTTTGGAAAAAATAATAATAAAAGAAAGATTTCCAGTATAAGCAGCCTGCTAGTTTTGTACTGGTAATCACTTGTAATAAGCGCTTACAAAGTTAGGGGTCTTAATTAAACTCGCTATTCGTCAAGTACTCTTTGAGTTCTTCAGATTTGAACCCACCAAAAAACATCAGGTTTTGTTTGTTTTTGCCAGTGTTCTGCAGACAGTTAATTATAAGGCCACTCACTCTTGATAGTTAGCAGTGGGAGAGCCTGATCGCTAGCTAAGAACTGCCGATTTTGTCACAAGGTAGTTATTGGCCACGGAAGTTCATTGCTGCAGTAGCAGATGCCAGCTAGAGACAAAGATTGTTAGTACTAAGACTTCCCTTAAAACTACTATTCGCCTGTATTCCCTTTCCCCATTTTCTCATTTCTGCTGTGGCTTAGTTCAAAAGCATATATTATTAAAGAAAAATTGGTATTTGGTTTTAAAAAAAAAAAAGTACAAAAAAAATTCTTTCTATGAGTTAATCAATTCTTTGGTACTGTTCTTTAATTATCAGCCCAGTCTGAGTTTGGCCCCTTTTCTGAAAATGTTGTAATGAAGAAGGAAAAGCATCGTCAAAGAGGAATGTTGGTCCATCCAAATTAAATGAAAAGCAACGATTACTCATCTGAGAAATACAAAGTGATATAAGAGTAACTATTAAAGGATAATCATCGTTTATCACTGGTTCTTGTCCAAATTGCCCTTTGCTTTCCTCTTTCCATGATTCAAGGCTGCAATCTTCAGAAGGATTCTTACCATCTTCGACTTTTCTTTTTCAGGTTATCTAAATTGAAACTTTTTTTTGAAGACTACTGCTGTAATAGTCATTCTTGAAGAATTACTCACTACTTTTGTTAATTTTAGTTTTTGTTTCAGGATTTGGGTATTTTATTCTTCTTCTTCCTTTGCATGTAATTTGTAGCAACATCATCTACCAATTCTTCAACTTAAAGTAGATGAAAGGGTTTTCAGAAAATGTAATTTTTTTTATATTTAACCTCTGAGAGGAGAGAACTGCTCTGAAGATGTACACAGTATTCATTAATATAATCTTTTTTACACTTTTGTCTAAGATGATAATAACTGGTTAGTCGTCATCATTATTGTACTACCATCTAATCGCAGAATTACCGTAAGAAAAAAATTGCAACTATTTAGTAGATGCAGTATATGGATCTAATATTATAGCAAATGTTGTTCAGTGGAAGTTGTTTACCTGAATTAGGCTTCCTTTCATATTCTGTTAAAAGGATGCTTTTATTAAAAAAAACAAATAAAAAACACCAGAAAAATGTTTAATAAATGAAATAGAGTATTTATTTGTATGAATAACAAGAAGAGCTCTTTGCTCAGGAGAGACTGGTTATGTGTATTTAACATTTTGAGTTATAATAAAATTTACTTTAAACCAAGTAAATTTTATCATTTCTATACATAAAAATAAAAATATAGTCATCTGATTTCTCTCTCTCTCTCTCTCTCTCTCTCTCTAGCCTTTTTATTTATGTTCTCTGTCTTCACTCACTTTTTGTCTTATGAGAAGGTGTTGAAAAATTCTTGACCCAAAACAGACCAAATATCAGAATCCTTGTGGAATCCCTTCTTGATTAGATCAAGAAATTTTCAGCACCCTCTTGGTACATTGTAATTCTAGGGAGATCAGTATATTACTTAATGACAATATAAAAATGATCCCTCATTTTTATGTGCAGTAAAATTCTATATTAAGGAGAGTTTCAATTTTCTCTGCTTGACCCAGTTCCTAAAATCTGACCAAATGACCAAACAGCAGAATTTTATTTGGAATCCCTTCTTGTTCTGGTCAAGAAATTTTCAGTATTCCTTGGTATGTTGTAATTCTAGGTGGATCATTTTATAACTTAATAACGATATAAAAATTGGTAGCCCAAGAGAATTTTATATTAACATGTTAAGGAGGTGCTGAAAATTTTTCAGCCTGACCTACTTTCTAAAATCTGACCAAATAAACAAACTTCAGAATATAGAAGAACTTGGTTGGGGTGACAACATTTCAACACCCTTTTTACTATAACTAACTTATGTTCAATTCCTCAGATGATGTTTTGTCAGGCACAAGGTCAGTGGTAATGGTGATGGTAATATTAGCCGTTTCCCTACAAGGAAACATTTGGCATTCATTGAGTGAGTAGCTAATACTGTTTTCAGTTGAAATTTATAAAATCTTTTTCATAAAACACCTTTTTAGAACAAAGGTTTATCAAATCCAGTAGCTGTCATCATTCTTTCCAGGATTGATGGGGGCTTCCTTCTGAACCTTTTATTTGAAGCGGTTTGAATGTCAACATCTTGATTATCTTATTAATTTCTTTTTGAGTTACATGTGCTATCCATTTTAGTTGTTGCTGCTGTTGATAGTCCTCAAGTGATGTGGTTTCTGTTATTTTGTACAGTTCTTTGTGATTCTGTAGTGTAAGTTCACAATGTTCAAAGCAGGATAATCTTTGCCAAGATCCTCAGTCTTTACCTGCTGAAAGCCTTTTAAAAGAGATCTAGGCAAATTGCTCAAAATCAATTGCTCAACATTAAATTGCTCAAAATCAATTGCTCAAAAAATAATTTCTCAAACTATCAATTGCTCAAAAGGCAGATTGCTCAAAGTAATTTTGAAGCTCAAAGCACCACGTAAACTGCACCATCTCACGACACATCAACGGAGCTGGATATAAAAGGATCCACAACACTCAACTTTAGCAGTCCTGATTTTTTTTCTATATTTGTTTTCTATTTCTATTTCAGTAATTTTGGAGATCTCGAATCCTAGTGATGGACATAACTTTTGTTGAGAGCAAAAAAGGAAAGAAGAACTTGTGTTTGGATGGATATCTATATATTTTTTTTTACTGCAGGTTTCGAGCAAACTGCTTTTCAAGTAATTGATAGTTTGAGAAATTATTTTTCGAGTAATTGATTTCAAGCAATTTACTGTCAAGCAATTGATCTTGAGCAATTTACCAGATACGTTTTAAAAGCTTCAAGAATAAGCTTGTCAACTACATGTGCTTATAAAAATATATTGTTTGATACATGCACACACTGACATGACCAGTTAGATATTATCATTGTAATCATCATGGATATTTAAATTTAAATTGTCATTTAGAAAGTGAAAACAATTTATATATTTTGATATTATAATGATATATAACAATCTAATAATAATAATAATAATAATAATAATAATAATATTATTAATAATAATAATAATAATCTGCAATGTTATTGGTCCTGACCATCTGACAGCTTCAATCATTTTCCTACTGCTGTAACATAGCTTCCTTGTACTGTTTCTATAAATACTTTTATGGTAATTGTTCTAATAAGCTTTCCTCTATTGTACCTAGACTTTTATGAATTTAAGCTCGGTACTAAATTGGCAGCAAGGTTTCATTATTTTATAGTTGAAATGGCTAGATCAAACCATAAGTTCTATGCTAACAGTTTCTTCTCTCGCACTTCTCGCCTGTGGAACTCTCAACTGGTTTCTTGCTTTCCAGCCAAGTTTGATCTTCAAAACTTTAACTTCAATGTCAATCATTATCATCTGTCTTCTTAATTCATGTTCTTTTATTGTTCTTTCGCTTTTTATAATGTTCTTTCTCATATCCCCTAACACTCACTAACTCCTTGCATCTTAGTGGCTTTGTTGTTTGGCTTGGGGTGAAATGATTAAAAAAACATTTCTTTTTATGTGCCATATGTGATACATGCTTAGGTGATCTTTTGATACATGACTGACAAGGTAGATTTTTTTCCCGCAGAAGTTTGCCATTTCTTTTTACAGTAGCCCAGTTGACATCCCAGGCTATAGAACCCAGTCTGTCCTGCTATTTACCCATAGCTGAGGGGAGAAGAAGAGGATTCATACCTTTCCCAAGGGTATTAGCATGCAAGTGAATTTCAGTCAGTTATGTGCCATGCGTGATACAATCTTAGGTGATTGTGTATCTTTCGGTACATGACAGACGAGACAGATTTTTTCCCGTATCCCGAAGTAGGTTGCCATTTCTTTCCATGATAGACCAGTTACCATCCAAGGCTATAGAACCTGGTCTGTGCTGCTATTTATCCATAGGTGTGGGGAGAAGAGGATTTATACCTTTCCCAAGGATATTAGCATGTAAATGAATGTAATGGATTCGACTGGAATTCAAACTCGGCTCTCCAATTCCTCAATCCATCTGCTATCCACTACTAGTACTCCTATAAACAATTTAAATGTTTTGATACTATGATGAACTAATTTATTTTTAATGCTGTGCTCTGTCAGGATGTAGGCAAATATGACTTTCCACAGATTTCTTTTCTTTATTATCTGTGACTTAACATGCATTCTTGGTAAAGATAGTAAAATGGTTTACTATTGCCTTCTCCAGAGTTGGGAATTCAGAATTTTCTTTCTCTTAGACAGATTGCTACACAAAGTTGAAGTACATAGTCTACCCTGCTATTTAACCCATTACTGGGAGGAGAAAAGAGGAATTCATACCTTCCTCAAGGGCATGTGTGCAAAATGGAACACAAGAGAGAAAAGCTGGAATTTGAACTTTGCTTGACAATTCCATTTTCCACAATAATATCTTTTACACAACTCACAAATTCCTATTAACAAATTTGTAAATGTTTAATGGAAATAATACAATCTACTGAATTTTTATGAATTTCATGAAAGTAATACTTATAAAAAAAATAATCTTTTTTTATCTGTATTATCATCTTTTCTATCTGATACTCTCTGGTATTTACATGATACAATGCCTTTGGGGAAAAGTAGCATAATTTGGTTTAAGCACTGATAGTGACAAATTTTTTAAAAGTTTTATCCAAAATAGAACTTATTGTCATTGGATGATGTCAATAATTTTTGCCCCAGCAAATATATTAAGCAATAATTTTATAAATGAAAATATGATATTTTACAGTTTCAAAAATTTATTAATTTCTCACTCATATTTTTATAAACATAATTTCTTTTACTCTTCATTGCAACTATTCAAACCTTCATTCTGTGGCCATTAGTAAATAATACAGATCAGAAGGGAATAAGCTCTGAGCAAAACTCAAAAACAAAACAGAAGTTTTAATTTTATCAAGAGATTTATTTTATTTCTAATATGTGATATTACAAAATTTTATAAAGTATGTTCATATCTTGATTATTATTTTAAGAAAATAAATGATATTAAGTTTCTTTTGAGTTCCAGCCCTATTTTTAATACATAATGTAATACATTTAATGAATTTTGTACATTGTTATCTGATGATATATTTGTTTGAGATTAAATCTGAACAGACAGACGAAAAAATTCTTTTTTTTTCACAATGATATTCACACTGTACAAGGTTCAAGAGCCACTCAGTGTAGAGGATTACAGAGTAAAAGGCACAGTTTATATAGATATGTGGGGAAGATAACAGTTAACCCTAGACAGGTTAAGAGTGTAGTGATTGGGGAAGCATCCTATTGGGAGTTGGTTCCACAAACTGATTGAGTGGAACCTACATCTCACCAGTAGAATACAAAAGGAATGAGGGTTGTTCGCTACAATGTGTTTGGCATGGCAGGTCTTAGCTGGGAAGGATAGAACTGGTGGAACTAAGGAATGTAGCATTATGTTAAAATATTTTTTTGCAGTTTTTAGTACTTACTCAAGCAGTTTTGAGTTGTATGTTTTATTCCTAAGAGTTTAAATATAATTTAAAAGTTTATAAGATATGTGGGATTTGAAGTTTTAATTATGGAACCAGATCTAACATTTTTCATTTAGTGCTACTTCTTTCTCAAAAACCTTCTTGAAATTTTTCTTCTATTTTTAATCCAGTAAGGTTCAACCCTGTACAAGGCCCAGTGAGTGGGGGTGCACTTGAGTGTTACATTAAGGGGTAGTTTATATGAACAGGAGGGGGGAAGATAATGTTTGACTCTAGACTTGAACAGATTAAGATTATAGTGGTTGGGGGGAAGCATCCTCTTGAGAATCTGTTCTACAAGGCAGTGGTTCATGGGATCTTGTTCTGTTTCTTGTGATTTGCTTCTGATCCAAAATTTGTTGTGTTGCCATCATTTTCAGTTTTTCTCTTTTTATTTTACTCAGTAACTCTGCATTTATCAGTTGTTTTTTTATAACCTATATGAAATTCTACCTTTTTTAAAAAGTGTATTTAGGCATTATAACATTAATTTCATGCAACTACAACTTAACCTCAACTCTCAGTCCCAAGAAAATGAGCATTCCCAGTAATGGTCATAGGCATCTGGAAGGAAATTTTGTAAGAGGAAGTGGCAGAAGGAATTAGCTCTGAAAATTTTCTAGGTGGCCTTGAAAATAACCAGCTTTCACCCTAAAAATGTAAAATTTATTTGCCCTGAGGGAAGGGAGCAGTCAGTACCCACTATCAACCTGCATGCTTCGGATAAAGCTTTTAGATTCTTCTGTATAGTGGTGGTTTTCTAAGCATATTTTATTGTGACACATGGCTGAAAGTATGGGGCACCCAGTCTGGATTGAACTCACTATTCAGTTGTCAATGATTTAGCAAGACAAGCTTTCTAAAGATTATATCATGTCAAAGTTCCCATATTTGTCTGTATAGCAATGTAAGAATTAAAAATTTACAATTATACACTGTATTTTACAAGTTCTTAGATTCTCTTTAGGTAAGATTACTACAAACATCTTCCATATCTCTAAAATATTTCAACTTGAATGTTCATCTCCTCACTCTTGCTTTCTCTCTTCTTGCATCACTCTTGCTTTTATTAATCCAATCATTTAATCTTCACTAATGACACCTCTGTGGCTCCACATTTCATGAGGTTGTGGATGCCTGAGAGAAATGTATCTGACAGCAAGCAATGTCATATACTCTCCATTCATTATAATTGTGAAATTGTCAACCAGCATTTTCCTAATGATTTACTCACTTTGAATGAGGCAGTCATTTTCACCAAAAGCATGACTGACCATTGAATATTATATGTATCACATTGTTTATAAGTTGATGAACATCCTTCTTATAAAAGATTATACTTTTTATCAGTTTGTAATTCAGCCGCAAAACTCAATTGAAAACTAAGTTTAAATGAAAACATAACAGTGAAATCCTTGCTCAAAGGTAGAGAAAATACTTCTTGGCCTCACCTTGAATTTAATAGAATTAAACAATTCTGCCTTATGTAGCTTTGAATAGCACATTTGTTTTCTTAAAGGTAACAAATGACTTTTATAGAATTTGATGTAAGCTGTTGTGAGTGTTATACTGGCCTGCAAAAGATATCGAATAATAGAAGACAACAACAAACATAACAAAGACTTGAGTAAAAATATATTGCAATGTCTGTTTTTGTTAAAAAAAAATACATTAACAAAAATAATGCTACAGTGCTTGAGGCAAAAAATAACTCTGCAAGCTCATGCAGAGAGTGAGAATAGCGTTGACCTGAGAAGGAGAGTTTTGTGGTTGTTGGAGAGCGTTTTCCTGAAAAGGACAGTTTATTGCATATTGTTGTTGCTGATGAGGATAGCTGGAGCAGGAAGCCTGTTGGAGCTAGCTGGAGTGGCAGGACTGGTGGCCTACTGAAGATGGCTAGAGCGATGGCTGATGGCAAGTTGGAGATGATGATGGTTAGCTAGCTGGAACTGCGGCTGATGACTAGAACAATGGGCTGACTGTTGTTTGCTGCTGCTGGAAGACATACTACACTTTGAACTGTATCATCCTGACTAAAAAACTTGTATTTTTGTTGCTTTTGAGGCCTCTTTATATCCTGAATAAGTCTTACAATGATGCTGGTTAAGCCTTTTCTTGTTTTTAAAAAAAACGTGCAAGTTCCGACAAAATACAACAAAGTAATCATCTACACCAATTTTAACTGGAAAGGTTCAACTGTACCTACAAGTTTCACATGCTTCACAACGTGGGAATGGTTGAATGTGCTTACAGCTGGATAATACTTGTATTTCAATATGCAGTGATCAACTCGATGCACAGGAAATCTACAACTTTTACAAGGAGGTTAAATATGGTACCCTGTGAAAGAAAATTCCATTTACTCTCATATAAAATCAGTTTGTAGCACTTGTTTCCAACAATCTTTTGGGATATATCAATTTAATTGCATTAACATCAATTATGTTAGCAATTTTTCTACAATTTAGTAAAGACTCCAGGGATTTAACAATTGAAATCTCTTAAAGGCTTATAGGGTTAATTGTTATGAAAAACTTACTTCATCTGCAGCTATATTAAAGCTTTATCCAAAAGAACCGAGAAATCTATATCTAAATTTTACATGTATATTTCTAATTGATCTCCAGAATGAAAGTTCTTAATTTACATTGTTGGAAATAAAAAAAAAAAATTAAATTAAAACAGCAACAGATGATAAATAAAATCCCCCCTCTGTTTATAAAGCCTGTCACTGTGTTTTCAGGCCAAGTAATATGTGAGATATTTACAATAACAGGTTGCCAGGAGAGGCAGTGAAAACTATAAAATGCTTAAAAACGTCTGTAATTTTACATTCTTGCATCACTGTAAGAAGCAGCAGAAAGTAATGAAGCATTATTAGGAATCCTGTTTCAGCCTGTGCCTCCCCTCCGAAAAGTGATACTTCTTTTCATGCCAACTGTCATGTGTCTTGTTCATTTTAAAGTTTACACGAGACTAATGGATATTAAATAGCCGTGCTAATCACCAGTAGATCCTTGTTACACGAGTAATACATTTTTCTTTTTAATTTTTGTTATTCTTATTGTAATTCTCGTAGTTGCAGCTACTGATTTATTTTAAACATTTTTGTGTTGTTTTCTTTCATGTTTCTGCATTGAGGGCAACTGCCGTTTGTGGATGCTGAACTACAGAGTGGATGGTTAGAAACGCTGAAAAATCGAAAAATTAAAATTCAGGATTTTTACTCTGTTTTGTCATTTTGCAGATTAAATTTAAGAGCATCGCTTAACTCTTTTATGTTGCGTCAAAACAATTTATGTTGGGAAAATCAAAATTAGAGAAATTAAACCTCCTCCTTCTAAATGTGTGTGTTCTTGAGTTCTTATGCATATAGTTGTTTGTTTACATGAGTTTATGTGTTACTATCTATATAAGTATATTTTTAATTTATGCTCAATATATATTTACAAGTTTACTTCTGTGTATTCATCTATCTCACTGTATATATATATATATATATTTTTTAATTAATTCACTCCAAGCAAGAAAATAATGCTACTAAGATTCAAAGACTTTAGAAGGATCCAGAAACCCAATCCTAAATAGCAATCTCTACTCCTGTTAAAAAAAAAAACAGGGAGGAGTGTGAACTGAATGCTAGGTGAACCTATCTACTCCTATATATATATATATATATATATATATATATATATATATATATATATATATATATTGTGTATATTTAGGCAGCAGTTTTTCATTAATATATGTTTCATTAAATAATATAAACAAGTTTTGTTTATTTATTTTAAGTAAGTTCCTTTCA
>OZ010600.1:24672437-24679937 GCA_963932145.1 Acanthosepion lycidas | reverse complement strand
TAAATAAATGTTCACAATTCTTATCTATGACTGAGTAGAAATTAATTTATTTCATTTCTACTCAGGGTCAAGCAACAATATTACAAGCAGAATATATATATATATATATATATATATTAACAGGAGATGATTTTGTCCAGTCTGGTTTACGTGTCTATGGAGATTTATTTATTTTTTATAAAAAAAAACTGCCGTAATATTTGTTTTTTGACGACTTCATAAAGGGTTATCTTTTTTTGTAGGCATAGATGTCTAATAGATAATGTGTAGTTTCTCATGTAGGCATGCCTACATGAGAAACTACACATTATTAATTTTCTAAATAATAAAAATCTATTAAACAATAGACATGAGTTAACTGTTTTTTGCCGACATCATCAAATCTTTGCATTGAATAATTAGCATATAATTTTTTTCAAATCCATAGTCCTAATAAATAGCTTAAATACCCTACAAAAAAAGATAACCCTTTATGAAGTCGTCAAAAAAACAAATGTTACAGCAGTTTTTTTTTTATATATACACAAAACCCTTTCAGAAAAAATAAAATAAAAAAATAAATAAATCTCCATAGACACGTAAACCAGACTAGATGAAATCATCTTCCATTTTTAATTTAGACACCCCAACCTTACCCTGACTTGACATCTATGAATGTAATTCTATACTTGTTACAAATTATTATCACCCTGCACCCCTCTCTCTCACTCTCTCTCTCTCACTCTCTCTCTCTCTCTATATATATATATATATATATATATATATATGCTTATGAAACATGCTAACAAGATTTTCAAACTCAACAAAAATTAAATAAAAAGCTTAATCATAGTATCTTTTCTGCCATCTTTAATAAATGAATGATTGCTGCCTAAATATACCTTTGATATATATATATATATATATATATATATATATACATGCATTATTTTCTTAGCTTTTGCTCATTGAAAAGTATACCTATTTTACACCACAGTGAAGGCTTAAGTACTATTTAAGCCTTTCTTTAAATAGTTAAGTTTAATTTCAAAGAGCTGTGATTAAAGAATACCCCTATAGAGTCTCTATTCTATCAAACCAGAAATGGTGCATAGGGAATGAGAGAGATTGTCATTTCTTTTAGAATCATGGTGAGATCACTTTATTCTACCCAAGAGACGATAATATTTCTATTCAAGAAGATTCAAGAAACAATATGTAAATTTGGATGGTAAGGAGTTTAACAGATCCAGACCACACCACACCATCTTGTCATCCCATCCAGAATCGTGATGATTACTTGGAATGGTAGCCTTGAACGAATAAAGCACCCGCAAAGATCAGTTTCCGTCTTGACCTGCTGATATCAATGGCATTGCTGATATCAATGGCATTGCACCAATGTACACTATAGTATTTTTAAGGTAACAAGTTTACAGATTAATGGAGAATAACTCCCTGCTTCATTAATTAACAATAGAAAAACAGAATAGTTAGTCTTCTCAATAAGTTCTATAAATAATGCATGATGATTTACTTCTTTCATTTGCATAAAATCAACAAGCCATGAGCTATAAAAGTGTATGTCTCACAAAATAGAAAATAGCTGTAATAGAAAATCATAGAATAGCAAGTGTACAAAATATGTTTCACATCTACACCAGTGAAGTATAAAATTAGTCAAAGCAACCATTGGATGATTCCATCAGAAAGATTGACCAAATAAACAATAAAACTCTCCAAACTTTATTTTTATTCAATAGGATATAAAACCAAATGACCATGTAATACAATGGAGATAAAAGAATGTCAAAAAATGGCCAAATAAGCAGTAAAATGCATGAAGTTCAAATCTTGGCAAATATTAAATATAAATTATCAAATTAGAAAATAAATGATCTTAAAATCATTCACAGGGACAAAATAATAATTATAACTGCATTTTCACCAAAATTATCAAATAGTCTGTAGATTAAAACCAAAAACTAGTCTTTTTCATCCAATAATATTAAAAAATAAGAGGTGAAATCCCTACGTTAATAATTCTATGTGTATAAAACATGGTGCATCTTGAATGATATAATTTAAAAGCACTTGCCAATGATGCCATATACTGGGATCATCTCCCCAGGCTTATATTAGGTTGGTGCAAAAATAATGTCGTTTTCTCACATAGTAACATATGTGAGAAAACGACATTATTTTTGCACCAACCTAATAGTATCAAGAGTTTTTTTTTTTTAATCATTTTGCCCCCAAGCATGGCAATAAAGTTACTAAAATGCAAGGGGTTACAGAGTGTTATAGAATATAAGAAATGAGAAAAAACAAACACTGTTAAGGAAAGAGAACAATAAAAGTTCTGGAATTAAGAAGACAGAAGATAACGATTGACATTGCCTTTAAATTTTTGAAGATCACAGTTGACTAGGAAGCAGGAAACCAGAAGAGAGTTCCACAAGTGAGAAGTAATCACACATTTTCTTTATTTGATAAAGTCAAAAAACAATTGTTGGCACATGTATCTCTTTACATACATGATTGCTTTCTGATAGAAAATAATAACCAGGAAACTTTTTGATCTCACCTCATCTTCTGAATTTCATATGAAGCAAAAGATAGAAAATTCAGAGAAATCCTAACCAAATAAAAGGAAATTAATTTACAAAGCCATCTTCAAATTGCCCATGGTGAGATTCAAACAAAATTCTAATGTTCTAACTTCTTAGTCACGTGCCCATATAAAACAACTGAAAAAGAAAAAAAAAAGGGAATTTAAAAAAATCATAAAAGCAATGTACATCTCCAGCTGTAGATCTAAATGCAGTCACTACAAATATTTGCATGATAACTGTTCTGATGAGTTTTTTTTTTCCCCTGGTGCCTTGACTACATGAATCTAAGCATGCTACTAGACTGGCAACTAGTATTTTAATGTTGAACTAGCTAGATGCAAACAACCACTTCTACTCTAACAGTATCTTTTCTCGCCTGTGGAACTCCTTTCCATTTTCTTGCTACCCTGATAAATACAATCTTCAAAAATTTAAATGCAATGTCAAATGTCATCTTCTGTCTTCATGAACCCTGTTCCTTTTTTTGTCTTTTCTTCACTCCTTTCCTTTAAAGTCTTCTCATTCTCTTTCACATCTTGTAATTACCTGCATTCTAGTGGCATTCCTGCCTTGCTTGGGGTGAAACATTTAAAACAAAATGTCTATTTAAGTAACTGTTCTTCATTAACGCATATTTGTTTAAATCCACAGACAAATATTTTTTTTAATCATAAAAGCAATGTACTTCTGCAGCTGTAGATCTTAATTCAGTTTCAAAAACTGAATAAAGGTTTGCACCTTCTCAATGATTGTATATTCCGGAATTGAATGTTATAAACTAATCTCCAGACATTCTTATCATATTGTCTTGAAGGTGTAGCTTGTCTAAAAGTTAATAATGAAAAAAATGGAATCAGTGAAAAAGGCTGGAGAATGCAACAGCCAAACCATTGTAATAATAACGACAATGATAACAATATTAGTTTGAATATAAATAAATAGTTTTTGATTTTTGATCATAATATAAAGTCTTCAATTTTTTAATACAATAACAGACTTAATTTTTCTCTTTGCTTCAATCTTATTATGGTTGAGTGGTGTTATAGGGTCCACCCTTTTCTGATATAAATGGACTCGTTCTGCTGCCATAAAATAGCCACAGTCAGTCAGAGATGAGAAGGAGAGGAACAGATAGAGGAACAGGGTAGAGGAACAGGGTGGAAAGTACATAGACACTGTGATTGAGTTGACGTTAGAAGTCAGTTACAAGGATGCCCGACTCTAAGAAAGTTTACTTCGAGACTGTATATAGTGATCTTTGATTAATACTAACCAGCATTCCTGGATTTTACTAACAGCATTACCTTTTGTATTTTGTGTAAATGCATTTAATTTCTTAGCTTAAATACTTGCGTTTGTCATTTATTGGAGACCGATTTTTCACGCGGATTCCACAACAAGTGGTTAGAATGTTTGCTTCCTGACCATGAGTCCTGGGTTCGAATCTCACTATGGTTGATTTATTAGGAAGGTGGCTTCTTGATGTTATCAATCTGGAGGAGGTGATCCCAGCATGAAGCACCTTTGAAAAGTGCCTGAAAACCATACTAACAGATCCAGACCACACCACACCATCTTGTCATCCCATCCAGAATCGTGATGATTACTTGGAATGGTAGCCTTGATACAATAACAGACTTAATTTTTCTCTTTGCTTCAATCTTATTATGGTTGAGTGGTGTTATAGGGTCCACCCTTTTCTGATATAAATGGACTCGTCCTGCTGCCATAAAATAGCCACAGTCAGTCAGAGATGAGAAGGAGAGGAACAGATAGAGGAACAGGGTAGAGGAACAGGGTGGAAAGTACATAGACACTGTGATTGAGTTGACGTTAGAAGTCAGTTACAAGGATACTTAAATGCAAGGGCTGTGCTAGCATAAAGTCAGAAGTCATCATGACTGAGGGTTTGAGCATGCTAGCCTTGTTCAGACTGTTGATCATGCTAGGTAATGTGCATTCTTCCAGAAACTGTAACTAAGGTTCGTTTAGCATAGTTGCAGTATAAAGCACAGGTGGGCTCTGTGCATCAAGGCGATTTTGAGTCTTTGACAGCAGATGCTTCATCAGGCTCAACCAAGTAAGATGTGGGAAAAGCTAGTAAGAGCAACTTCACATCTTTCCAGAGTAGTGGGTAATTCTTATGTATGTCTTCATTCATCCACAGCTTCTGGTATCCTCCATGCTTGAACCTTGCTGTGTTATTTTGAAGTTCAATGAATCTTTCTTATATGGTGATATCAACTTCAGATGCAATAGCAATGAAGGGATCCACAAACCAGTGTGGCACTGTCATTTGGAGTAGATCAGAGAAGTGAGTTTTCATATCATTATGCAACTGCTTTAAATGATCAACATACACTGCTAAGTCATCATCAAGCAGATCGGTGGATATATTTGCTGAGGAAGGAAACTGTACAAACTCCCATCTCCCAGAACAGCTTTAGTTTCCTGTTAAATGCATTAATTGCCTCCTTGCGGGAAAACAGGATGGATTCATTCCTTGGAGCACTTTGTTCAGGACATTTAGCTTTTCAAAAGTGAAAGACAAGTTGGTGAAAACATACCTTAATTTAAGAATTAAATTATGTGTTTTAAATTTTAAGAAACTGAAAACTAAAAGCTGCCATTTTACATAGATCAGATGAAAAAATTATGATAAATATTTATGTTAACAAAATGGCTTAGATTAATTTAATATTTAACTTAATAAATTCAATATTTTATTTTCAGTAATAATAATTAATTATTAAATACTCCATATATATGTTTTGTGGGTCCTAAATTTTCTGTGTCCCTTTGTTCCCCCCATTTTCAAATTTGGCCTTATAGCCCCTGAAAACTGCCAGGGGAGCCATATGGTCTATGTTGAGAAACATTGATCTAATCAACTTATTTGCATATCCAGATTCACCATAAAATCCTCCTTCCCCCATAAAAAAAAAACAAAATTAATAAATAAAATAAAAATGACATCCAGATGTAATTACATGTGAAAAGAATCCTCAAGGAGTATTGCAGTAAAAAATAAAATTTGTAGAACTTTTCTCAGATATAAACACAGAACTCAATTTGTCCTGTGATCATGATTTGGGATCCATTCACTTGGAGAATGCAAAATGAGATCTTGACTCACTTTTAGTGAATTGTTCATCAGAATTTCCATTAATTTCAAGCTAGAAATACAAATTTATATTTAATTGCTTAAAAAAAGAAGGAGAGGAAAAAAAACTTCTGATCTCAAAATGAAAAAGGAAAAGCAACAGTAAAAAGAACATTATTATAATCTCCTTCATGTGGTAAAATCCTGACAGTGAGAACATGCTGACCCTTAGTACTTGAGAATTGAATAGGATCCCTTGTTGACTTGTGTCAGGATGACCTTGATGAAAGTGCACTGTGACCTCTCAGGTGCCAATGACCTTCTCAGATAGCATGTAAGGTTCTAGGTAGCCAGCCTCTCCTTTGAGTCAATAGCTCTTCATTGGATAAATGTAAAAAACAAAAATAGATTAAAAGCATTTTTTTCCCTCTTTTGTGTGGATTTAATAGCTCGACACTCTGAAGATCATTAAACCGTGTTTTTAGGATACTCCAGTAGAACTGCTTTACAAATAATGATTCAAGATAGAAAGTATAATGTTGCTATTGACTATGGGAATCTTGATTGTGTGTGTGGGCGGATATAATCCAAAATGTTTAAAAATCACTTTGTGGAATGCAATGAGTGTCATTTCCATGACAACAAAAGGTGTCCAAATTTGATTGGCCCATTTTTAGATTAATAGAACTGACAGAAGAAAAAAAGGAAAATAAATAACAGCTGTATCATCCCTAAAAAATAAGTTTTTAAAAAATAGTAAAATCTAACAAATTTTGAGATAATTTAAAAAAAAAAAATTATCCAATCAGCTGATAAGCAAAGTTTGTTGTTCATTGCTGAAATATTTCAAAAACCTGTTAGAAAAGTTATGATGAATCTAGAATAAAAACAAACTTAATTATAACTCTAACAGGTAACCATTTTGAGTTCAAATCCTACCACTTGATTTAAATTTTGATGAATTTTTCACTGAATGATAAAATATCTATTATAATTTACAAGCCAGTAGTAGGATTTGAACTCAAAATGGTTGTCACAGTTATAATTAATTTTGTTTTTATTATGATGTATATTTCTATCTTCACTGAATTTCCCATATTTTATATGGGGAAATTCAGTGAATTAATGAAAGCATAGCATTACTGAAATCAAGTTCAGGGTTACCAGTTGGTTGACTAGATTTTGAATTTCCCAACTTACAGCTTCTGGAACTCTTATTTAAATTAAAGAAGGCAACTTGATCTACTAACGAGATGAAATTTAATTGAACATTTAGTTATTTTGGATGTAGACTAATATACTAATCCTGAACAAGTGTAGCAAAACAATTTCTCTTATTGGTAATATAATTTCATAAATGATTCTTTATAATTGATGAGATTTTTTTTATGTCTGCCCAAATCCAAATTAAGCTTTGTAACATAAGAAATGACAAATGTCAATAGGTGGTGAAAATTGAATGATTTGGCAATGTTCCATGAATAGTTAAAGGAAAGGTAACTGGGGATTTGACTCTTTTTACATCTTTCTTATTAAAGGGTTACTGAATGTATCTTGTACATTAACAACTGAATTACAGCAAAGAATCCAATCATTAAACATTAGATGCTGCAGAACCATCATAGGAATCCTCCTACATAGATCAAGATTATCACAAATGACATTCTGCAGGACACCATCAGATGAGAAAATGGATGATTGGAAAACCTCATATTCAGTGTCAAGGAAAGAAATTTGAAATGGTATGGACACAACAATATTTCCACTGCTAATCTTACAAGGTATCACCTTGTGGAAAAGAAA
>OZ010600.1:24612437-24667437 GCA_963932145.1 Acanthosepion lycidas | reverse complement strand
TATATATATATATATATATATATATATATATATATATATATATATATATATATAGGCACACTTTGTATGGTGTGTAGAGTTTGGGTGTGTGTGGTCCATCTAATGTGTGTGTGTGTGATCTGACTAAAGTAAAAGTAAATCTGGAGGAACACTCATGGCAATGTTTGACTTCAGAAGCCTATATAACAACATACCCCATGAATTAGGTAAGCAGGCAATCTCATTCTGGATTGCAAAACACCCAAAAATGCTACATCACAGATTCTCAAAGGAATCCATTATTGGTAGTATAGACCTGATTCTGAACAACAACAACTTTTGAATTTAACAACAAAAATTATATCCAAACCTTGAGTACTGAAAAGGGAATGAAAATAACATCAACATATGCCACCCTAACTTCTATGAAAAGATAGAGCAAATATATAAACACTTCACTAAATCTTGGAAACGATACTTAGATGATGCTTAATTTTCCTCATGGGGTTATATTACCCAATAACACAATCTACTCCAAAACTTAAACCCAAAGGGGGTCACAAAATGCAATAAAAAAATTTGTGGTATCATAGAAGGAAACTTTGAAACTTTTGAAACCCCAACAACAGCACCCACAATAAAGAAAACCTTAAATTGCAACTCCAAAAATGTGATTTATGCAAGCAAATGCACAAAATACAACACATCCTATATAGGTATCATACAGGCACTAAACAAAAACAACATTAAATTACCAGACAACAGGAAACTCTTTTTTTTGTTTTGTTTTTTTTTTGTTTTTTTTTGTCAGAATAAAATTTCCAATAAAATATAATGTCTCTCTTTTTTTGAAACCATGTATAATAATTTTTATCTTAATTAAAGTGAAAAACAACTACTTTTTGGGCCAATTTAAAAAATTACCAAGGGTTTCCTCAAACTTTTGAACTGTAGTGTATACATGTGCACACACACACACACATTATTTCTGTAATAAAACTTGCAATTTTCCAGGGCATTAGATATCACTTTCACTGTAAGAAAAAAACAAAAAACAAAACTGGGCCAGCTACTAAAATATGTGGACCCACTAAATATATTGTCTATAATAATAAGTAATAATGTCAGAGAAAAAAATCCATTAATTACTTAAAAATGACTTTTTGTTTTGGGTAAAAAAATAATACTAGCCAATATTTGAAAAGTTCTAACAAGGGATGTGTATTTCTTAAAAAAGGTAACTGAATCTTGCTTTGCTGTGAGGTTTCTTGTGACTGGCTTAAAGGTAGTTCTTCCAGATTAGAGGGAACACATTTTCCATCACTGACAAGATGCCATTTTCCTTAATAAGATATTTGATTGCTCTATTTGGTAGATATACATTTCACTGTGTCAAAAAACTGATGTCTATACAAACGTGTGTATCCACTATATATATATATAAATTAAAAAAACATCTTAAAAATCCATATCGGTTATAATTTATTTCCTGAATATTGTTATATTCAACTCTTCAAACTGAATATTTTCTTGAGCTGAAGATGTGAATATAACAATATTCATTAAATATATTATAACCAATATGGATTTTTAAGTTTTTTTTTCTTAATTTATCATTATATATTGCTCTATAATTTACATTGTGCTCTTATTGGATTAAAGTCCTCCTTGAAATAATCCTTACCAATTACAAACTGGTATCATATATATATATATATATATATATATATATCCATAACTTTATGAGTCACAATATGTCAATTCCTGTAATCCATTAAGGTCATAGGTGAACCACTTGTACAGCAGCCATACCAGCACTGGGTATGTCTTGGGCAAGAAAGCCTAATGGAATCCATCCCTCTTCCGACTGATTTTGAATTCAGAGTTTTCCTTCTCCTAGACTATATCTGTCTATATTTCTGAAATGAGGTATTGTGACTATTTACATTGTTTCGACTATTGTCATAATCACAACAATTTCAGCCATTGTACAGTTTATTCTTTTTCAGGTGATATACTTTGGAATTTCAAACCAAACCCTTCATTTCATAGTTGAGTGGATAAAATTATTAGCTGAAGTAATCCAGTGACTTGACCCAAACTGTTGTGAGTTCAGTACCTGGCCACAGCAGTGGTGAACAAAAACTTGGAGAGTTGAGTTACTAAAGGAAGATAACTGAAACTAAGATATCCAGAAAAGGCATGGCATGTGGAACTAGAACAGTTTACTCCGGTAGATGAATTAAAGGATTCAATTCAAAATTCCAACTTATATCAACTGAAGAAGGCTGGGGTGTAGAATGGCTGAAACATTGTGAATATGACAATAAAGATAAGAACAATAGTCCAAAAATGTAAATAGTGTAAATAGTTCTCCTGGACTGTTTGCAACATTAAAGCAATGGAGCCATTAGCACTGCTGTTTAACACATAGATGGATGGTGAAGAGAGGGATTCATACCTTCCCCTCGGTTATTTGCGTGAAAGTGAACATAAACTAATAACCATTGCACTACCCATACATTTAATACTTTATGTGTATTTTCACTTAATTAGAATTTGTGGGTTGTTGAGCTTTTCAGAAAAGAAATCTGAACAAGTGATTCTCCTGTTGACAAATATGTGTATACTTATAATCAATGCAAGTAACTGCAAACTATCTATGTATATGTGAATACAACTGTATGTGAGACATAAACATATTTTGCATTCCACTTGACACATGCTGAGATTCCTGATTGAGGAGTTAAAATACATTTATTCTGACATGAACATAAATGACTTTAGTATGTGTGTGTTTTATATATATATATATATATATATATATATATATATATATATATATATATATATACACACACACAGAATTTCTTTAATGTTGAGCTTTTGATCAAATATAAAAAGAAATATTAGATGATCTGCTTTGTAATTAAAACGCTATAGATGACCATTGCTGGGAAAGACTCCCATCAGTCTTTTCTTTCATTTTGTTTGTTCTTGGATTTTTTTTTACTTTTTGTATTTTTTTCAACTTTCCTTTCATTTATGTTTTTCCTTCTGGCAAATAATAAATGCTTCAACTGCAAAAGTAACATCCCACCTAAATAACTGAACACACAACTCCACAATCTTTTTCTTTTATTTTTTAAAAAAAAAAATTATCTTTGATAATTTTTTTTTAACACACAGACAGAATAATAATAATAATAATAGCCACAAGAAGAAAAATAGCAGGGGATATACAAATGGATATATTTAAAGAAAGAAATATAAAAATTTAGAACTTGTTCCTTTTACTTTCAAATCTGTTTTATCAATAGTTTCATTTATCTTTTTATTTTGTCCTAACCTAATCTGAAAATCCCCTAAGGGAAATAATAAAAAAATGCAACAAATAACAAAACAAAAATAAAAACAATCACACTCCCCTGAGCAAACCAGCCAGCCATGGCATCATATTATGATAGATCTGCTTACATGCTGACATTACACACACACACAAAAAAAAATTCTTTAAATCCTTTTTCTGATTTTTTTTAATTACATATAATCAAAAGTTAAATAAGTAAGTCCTTGAGGAATTCATCTGCCTATTTTCAGGCTGAGTAGACTTATGGGTAAAATATTTGAAACATAATCAGATTACCTTTGCTTTTTTGTCTCTTTTTACTATTAACGTTTCTAATTTCATAATCAGTTGTCGAACATCATTTGTATGCCTAGCCAAGCTATTTATTTTAATAAAATTGATATGTTACTTTGGCCATTTTTTTCTTCAGACATGTTTATTTATTGTTCATATTTATGTAATTGGCATTGTTCTTTAAGCTGATCTATTAGATATTTTTTTGTGTTTACCTCAGTAAGTTTATAAATTCAATAAGTCATGGACATATTTTATGAAATTTGATATCTAAAACACCAAAGAGATGTAAATAAAAACTGTTATACTTTTTTTGGTCTTGTTGAAAAGTCAAATATTAATACCGATTCTAAGGAATATGGGTTTTTATTTAGTTTTGCTATTAGGAAAAGGAAACAGTTTTCTGTGGTAAAATTCAGGAATTTGAAGTTTTTGTTGTTCTGTTAATTTATATAAACTTGTTTTTGATTATTTACACTATTTACATTGTTCAGACTGTTGTTCTCATTTTTGTTGTCATATTCAAAATGTTTCGACGATTGTATGCTCTGGCCGTCTTCAGGTGACTGGAAACTTATTCCAAACACTTTATTTCATTCACCGGGTTAGATTGTTCTCCGTGACGTGCCTCTTCCAGGTGAAATTTTGTGAATATGACAACAAAGATGAGGACAACAGCCTGAACAATGTAAATAGTGTAAATCTCAGAAATACAGACGGATATTGGTTTTTGATTATATTTATGTTATTTTTGGGAAGAAATGTTTATAAGTACTCAAAGTTTTTTTGTCAAAGTTGTATACAAACTCTTTGTACCAGAAGAATTAGAAAGAATTCTTACTGATTAGGAATATAAAGAATTTGAAATCATAATGTCATTTTGTTTTGATGGAATAAAAAGATATGCTGGTAATTCTAGGAAGGATCCTCTAAATTTACTTTCAGAAAAAAAAAATAAGCATACAAATCTTTGTACATAAAATAAGAACAAATCAAAATAGATGCCTTATTGCCTGGATAGAAAAATAATATTTACACCATCTGATTTTAGAAGTATATATTTGTACAGACTGCTAAGGAATAAGATGTTTAATGTGTGGGAGTACTAATCTTTGAAAATCAGCATTTGAAATTATCAAATTTACAAGTGAATGAAATTTAAGCAGAGTGAAAAAAAGAAAGAGGTACATAAATCCTCTTATAGATGCTAGACTGACCACAAAGAGGTTGGGCAAATAATTTTTGTTCTTCCCAGGTTAGATTGTTCCAGTACTGAATGCCAAATGAAAGAAAAGAAAAAAATGGCGATGTGTAATGACAGCACTTATAGAATTATAGTCAATCCAGAATCAATATTAAACTGTTATTTATTCTGTTTTTTTAATTTAACAGAAAATATCAATTTGATTAAATTCTATTAGCAATTTTAAAGCCCAATATGCTTTGTTTCACAGTGGCAAGAATATCGGATCTCATTGGATGTTGCTGATCACTCAAGCTACAGATCGCTTCAATGAATCGTTTGCTTTACAGAATATGCATAAAATATTGGTTATAATTGGTAACCATAGAAACCAAGGACTGTAAAAACAAAAACAATAAAAACAGAGTAAAGAAGCATCAATAATAACAACATTTCAGTTGCTTGCGTCACATGAATATCTTCATTTTAATTCATGCCAGTTGATTTTGCTAAATTAGTTGCAGTCTAAAATTTCCTTATTAACCTGTTTGTTTGTTCATTCATTTATTTTAATCATAAAAACAAAACAAAACAAGAAAATAAAAATGAAACAATGATGTACTGACATTTTTTACATAATCTCATATCTTGGCTGTCTTCTTTTTTTCTTTTTTTTTTTTTTGGACGATATTACCAGTGTCTCTGAGAATGTGGAAAAGAAAAAAAAAGAACATACACTAAAAAAGTTAAGAAAATATTGGAAAATAAAAATAAGTTCTAACCCAAAATGTATAATAGTAGAGATATTCTAATTATGCACAGGGGAGATGAGACTTTCCTTTGAGTTGTTCTGAAGAGAGAAAGACTTTTGTTATTTCTTTTCCAATTTGATTATCATTAGCTTTTATATTTGTTTTAACAATACTGAAAAGATTATTGAAGTATTTGAATATTTTAAAAACAATACCTTCAGAATATGAGACTGGGCAAAATCAGTTCCATTTTACAACTAGTCTATGTTGGGAAATGAGAGGATTTCTAACATGTTAATAGAGACAAGCAAGTTGTACAATGCAATGAAAATGCAACTCATGACAGACAACACTCATCCAAATAGAAGTACTTTTATAAGGTGATACCCCCCCACACACACACTCTCTCTCTCTCTCTCTCTCTCTCTCTCTCTCTATATATATATATATATATATATATATATATAATTTAAGTAATGCACAAAGTAAGCAAATCCTAAGGGAGTATGTTACCAAGGCTTTCTAAGCACACTTTTATTTTTGTTTTTCTGGTGTATGGGGTCCCCCCCAAGTCATTGTGATTTTTGTCACTTCCATCTTGGTCATATGGGCATTCCCTACTCAGTCAAGTTATCTAGTTTGTGCATCATCTACCCTTGTTGCAACATCTTAGTCTAGCTGAAGGGCTATAATTTGCTCATTTTCACAAAAGACAGTTGCTGATTAACTGATGATTGGGAGAAAAAGCATGAAACTATTAATTATGTTCAACCATTGTTCACTGGGAAGATGTGGAGAGAAAGGGAGAGGGAGACATGAAACTGAGTCACCATACAGTGTTGATTCTTATGACAACACTGAATATATCTACAAATCTTCTATCTCCAATAATGAGTGCTCTCCACACAAAATATAGTAACCTTTTAACTATATATAGACAGTATGGATATAGGAATTAACACTATCTGATGACTGTCAGTTTCACATTTCAATGTGATCTTCAGACCAAGTGCCACTACTCCTATGTATAGTGGATTGTGTATGTATGTCATTAGAGTATTAATGGAAAATAGAGAAGAGGAAACCATCCCTTTTCAGTTTGTTTTGTTTAAGACTAGTGCTGAGCATTAATTGCAATCATTACCTCAAGATTGCTTATGTATGCAGTTTGGAGGATGTGTGTGTTTGAATAGGCTAGGTTTATTTTTAGTTGTAACCTCCAGATTGTTGCCAATCTTTCATTGACCTGAAGGTGCTAAATCTGAACTCCACAATGCATGTGGTAGAACATTCCAAAATTCACAATGTGATCTGTGGTTTTGGAGCTGGTACAAGGCCTGGTATTATCATCCATCTCTGATATTGTGGGCCAAAATAATAAAACAAGAAGTGTTACTTTCAGAGCAAGTGTTATACTTTCATCTTTCTTGTTTTATAATTGCCTGGTTACAGATCCACAAGGCAATGAAATATGAGAGAAATAGAAAAAAAATCTGTTTCTGTCACCGACCCTAAAGAAAATAGAAATAGCTATGTAAGAGAAAGATTTACTTGGGTTTTATTTGACAGATACCACTTGCCTTTATTCAGAAAGAAATACAATTGCTGAAGCAGAGAATTTGGTGATAAATATATCTGAGAAACAGATACCAGATTTTGGACAACAGATGCATTGTGATTTTTCAGCCAGTTTGCTATCAGCTTTCTTTTTGAGGTGGAAGCTACAAATTTGTTATTTTCTTTTTTTGTTTTTGGCTTTTGACTAAATGAATGAGCAGATTTATGTGACTGCAGAAGAAACCTCATCATATTGTTAGGTTGGTAGTTTTTACATAACATCATCCATTCATCTTTAAAATAGACTTATATTTTGTTGAAATTTTACTTTATGTCCTCTCATCTACCTACATTAAAATGACAAGTTGTTACATTCATAATCTTGTAAAGATTTTTATAAATAAAATCATACTCTAAAAGTGAAATGATTCCATTAAATTTTTGCAGGACAGAAGTATGTAATTTGCACTGAACATATGAAAGCTAATTTGGAACGATGTGTAAAAAAAATGTGCCAAATTCATAACCTCAATAATATATATATTAATTTCTAGGATGTAGAGTTATCATTATTTACACTATTTATATTTGGGATTTAGTGGGTAAAAGTGTTAGTTTGTGAATTTGGTGACAGTGGTTGCAAGTTCAATCCCTGTGTCAGGCACTGTATATTTGCACTCTGTGGAAAAAGTTGAACAATAACTGAACAGTGCTAAATAAAATAAGAACTAAATGATATCCCTAGACATGAGCAGTGGAACAAGATCCCTATACATTAAATAAAGGGTTCAGTTCAGAATTCCCTGTAGGTTACCCAGATTTATATACACCTGAGGAAGGCCAGAGGGTGCAACAACAACAAAGGTGAGGACAAACAACAGCCTGAATATAAATTGTGTAAATAATACTTTATTCTATACAAACACCCAACTAAATTACCTATACCTATCAAATAATTTCATAATTGACAATTTTCACAACTCTTTGTTGTGGAAAAGCAGGCAGCGGTCATCATATCTACTTATAGACAGATACCTATACACTAGATTGGGTCGTACTGATCTTTGGAACTAGCAATAATGTTTACTTCTAAATATTTAAACAACAACTATAAAATATATTAAGTGCTCCAACATGACAGAGCAGCAAAGCTTTAAGTTATTTTTTTTTTCCAAATGATCCAAATTTTCACTTTCCTCTCATCTGAATTTGTTAAATGAATCCAACTTTTTCACTATTAAGTATATTTGTAGTCAGGTATGGAATAACAAATATTTTACAAGTGAAAGTTGTGTGATTGTATTTTTAAAAACAAATTAGAATATAGAAAGCATTAGTGTCTCTATGTTGGTTAATATTAGTTAAGACAAGTATATTCAAGTTTCACATTAATTTATTGATTGTTATTTTAGAGCTTATCAACCCTTTGTGGATTTTTTAAAGCCAAAACAAATTTTAGATTGTAAGAATAATTCTTTTTTTTGTGAGTGAATATTGTATTAACAATTTTTTGAGAATAACAATGATTTTTTCACATATAAATCCTACTATATTACCCATACCTGGAATGAAGAGATCGATTCATACTTTTTCCAACTGTATTTGTATGTAAGCAAATGTACCAATCCCAACTCAAATTTGAACTCAGCTCTCCAGTTTCTCATTCCTAGCCACTATCTATTATACTTACCCAGACATTCACAATTTCACAGTGACCTTTATTAGCATTTTTTTTTACACTATTTTCATTCAATACAACACCCAAGAGCCACTTAAGGTAGAGTGTTACCGAATGGGGTTGTTTTATGGATTTAAGAATTGTAGATTAAGATATGTAGGATAAATAACAGTTGACTCTAGACATGAAGAAGTTAACATTTGTCAAAGCAAATGACGATGATTTGATCCTGTGGAGATAGCAATGCAGGTGTTGGCTGTCATGGTTTGACCTAGAGGCACCAAACAGTAGAAATCATCTGAACATTTACTATGTGATAGAATAGCACTAGGCTAGTAATATTTTATCTGTGGGAAAGGCTTTGTAGAGTAGAAAATACAACCCTTTCCCACAGATGCAATATTGAATGCCTGTCACTACTCCATTGTTATTTCCAAGGAAAATCTTATAACAAGCTACATTATCAAGATCCACCTGCCCTAAAATACTTACAGACTCAAATATAAGCACTTAATATTTATCTATCCCCAAACCAAGTAACTGCTTATAGATTTAAACCAAAATAAACAAATGCTTATAAACTCAGGTATAAACAACTAATATTTAATTTTCCCTGAAACAAATGTTTATAGACTCAAATATAAAAATATTTATTTATCAAGTAAATTCTTAAAGTCACAGATATAAACAACCAGTATATATCTATCCCTGAACTAAGTAACTGCTTATGGACTCAAATATAAATAACCATAATGGGAGAGAGCTATTGTAGGAAGGTTTATTCTCTCATTTATATTTCCTCCATTATGAGCATATTATATCCGTAATATAATAACTTTGTACTTCATGGATGGAATGAAATAGCTGAATGGTAAAGGAATGCCAAACATGTTTTCTCCTTGGAGATAGTTTTAAAATGCTATGTCATACACAGAATTATATATATATATATATATAAAGAAATAATCACACATAGAATCAATCAGCAATATTAATGCTATTATTGGCGGCATCCATCGCTAGTAGTGTATAATGTATGCATTAAAATACTGTTAATCCATAGAGTGACGTGATCCTCATTTATAAAACTGTTGTCTGTTGTTTCCAGTTTATATGTTTTTAAAATGCAAGTACTTTCGAATAATCCTTTATTCATCATCAGGCATATGTTTTCCTTATAAAATCAAAAACTTGAAGATGAAATAATTGTTTGTTGACCGAAAGATGTTTTTTTGAATATGTGCTATTATTGACGGTTGTGTGCAATCTCGGAATGTCAAAGACGCAACGCTAAGTTTTTCAAAATTTTAAGTAAGAATTTTATTTGAACTTTTCTTGTGATGTGGTAAATCCACATATTCTATTTTTACAAGTGTATTCAGTTAATATGTCATGAACTAAGTATATAGTTCAATTAATATAGTGTAATGTCTTAGTAGTAGTTTTTTTTTATAGGAATTATATATATACACACATGTCCCATGCAGAGAAATTATAGCATATATGCAACAATAAACAATGTGTTAAAAAAAAGGAATTCTAGTTGTAATATTTCCCACATTAAAAACTGCAGTTATGGCAGTTTTTCTTTGAACCTGATGAGGCTATGTGGTTTTTTCCTGTAAGACCTACTGCTGTGGGCTAAGGACATCCTTCTTCTGTAGGCTCTACAACATAACTGCTCTTCATCACATGATTTGTACTTGTACCTACTCTCTAAACAGATTCTGGAACCTGCCACATGCAGTTTCTTTTATTCTGCTTCTTATTGATATAATAGAAATGTGTTTTTTCTTGTAAAGCCTATCACTGGACTAGGAACATCCTTCTGAAGGCTCTACATTTAAACTGCCCTTCATCAGTCTATCCCTTCCCTCACTAGCCATCACATGATCCTCATGGCTACCTCAGTGAAAGGGAGACAGCCAGCTTTTGTATCCCTGCACAACTAATATTTACTAATTACTGAATCAAGTAAATGCTTACAGACTCAAATATAAATTATCAATATTTACTTGTCTCCAAATCCAGCGAATGCTTATAGACACAAATGTAAGCAAGTATTTATCCATTCACAAAATGAATAAATGTTTATAAATTAAAATATAAAAAAGACTGAAACAAATATTAAATGATTCCAAAAAGGGTTGACGTACTGTAAAATAAACCAACCAAAAAAGAACCCAATACAAAGCAAAAAATTAAGGATGCTTAATGCAAAATCTGAGAATATGATTATTCCAGAGAAAAGACTTATGTAGAAAATGTTGGCAAATTATGATACAAGGAAAATATGACACAAAAACGAAAAGTCAGGAAAATCAAGTAACAATTGTTTGATTCTGTCATATGAGTAGATTCTTGCCAAAAGTCAGTTTGTGCTGTCAAAAAGAGAAAAAAATTAAGAGAACAGATAAGACTTTGAAACTTCAGTGAACAGTCAGTGGCTTGTTGGTCCAGAGATCTCTTTTGTTTGCAGGAATTGCTTCTGTTCAGGAGCGTAAAGTTCTGAATAATGTCACAAGTTTTACACTTTGTTAATTATTCTAAATGAAAAGCAATTGTATTAAAGAAAACGAGTTTCATCTCATCTTTTATTATTTTACCCTTTTTCTATGAAATCACCTGCTTCAAAGACAAATTTAGAAATCAGTTTAATTCAACTCTCAATGTATTCTAAAAGCATCAAGTTTAGAGGCAAAATTCAAAATTATCTTCATTCAAAACTTTGAAACAATAAATGGAGAACAAATGAAAATATAAAAGACAGTAACAATTGAAAATTTTGTTTCACTGTTCAGTATGTCTACACAAAAACTAATAAATCCAAAAAATTAAGTATACTAACTCTTAATGAACAATTGGAAAAATAAAACTGTAAATATTGTGTTGTTGGACTTTGAACCTGCAGCATGACTTTATCTCTGAATGACAATGTACTGTTTGAATCATGAATTGACATGGATATTTTGAATACCTGGTCTTGGACAATGACCACTTTCTGTTGTACTTGTCTGTCCCTTCATTATGACTTTTGACAAAAGGAGAAAGTTAGAATTTTATGTTAAAGAAAGCAAGATTTATCCAAATTGTTTTCTATTGATTTCATCAAATTGAGAATTTCATGGGTTTGGAGCTACTGTCGTTGGCATGCAGAAGATAAAGCAAATTTGAATCAATCAGAAAAGAAAGAAAGATGCACTGATGGTTACTCTGTAATGTTGAAAACATTGTTTTGGTTTTTATTGTTTATATATTTGTTTTTGTTTTAATGTGAAAACTATGAAAGCAAACAAAATATTTAATTAGCATATAAACAATATTTAGACTCTAAGTTTGATTAACACAATATAAATATAAGATCTTCATTTTGTCCAACTGTTCCTATCATCATTATTGACCTCTGTGTTTAATGTTGAAGTAGTCATAATAATAATAATAATAATAATAATAATAATAATAATAATAATGTAAAAAACATAATCAACAACTTTTTCAAATATTGCTGTTTGGTTAAAGTTAGAAAGCAGTTTACCAACATTTAGATAAATTCCAAACCGTTCATTTGTCAGCTATGTTGCTATTTTTTTTTAAATTTTAATATAAGGAAACATTTTCCCTCTATTTTTAAGAACAAACATATTATGCAAAATTTATGATAATGCTTCCTGCTAGGTTTATAGAATAATTTCAACTTCATTTTGTTCTCATAGAAATTGATCTTAACTAAAAGAATTAAAATATAATTGAATTTCTCTAAATATTTTCATGGTAATTGTTCTAAGTTTTTCTCTTTTGGTGGGAACTTTGACATAATGTAATGGTTAATAATCTTATTTTTTGAACCAATTATGACTGAGTAGTAATTTTGATCCTCACTGGGTGCTCCATAATTACTGCTTTGTGCCACATCTAAGCTTTTCCCTCACAGACAAATTGTACATATAGGAACTAGTTAGGACTTCACAGAGACTCTGTGGTATTGTGGTGGCTGTAGTAAGAATGTGTTGCTTTGGTGTAAGGAATACTGTGATTGTGTAATAATATCTAGCTAAGTTTAGACCAGCTTTCTGCCTGCTTTTGGTCTTGTGTCACATTTTTGTATTTTACAAAATAAATATTTCTTTCCTCTTTGGTACCTTGACTTTACGAATTTAAGCATAGTACTAGATTGGCAGTTGGGTCTCATCATTTTACAGGTGAAATGGCAAAATGTAACCATAAGTTCTATGCTAACATTTTCTTTTTTTAATCATTTCATTACAAGTTGATAGTGCCACTAGGACACAAGGGGTGAGTGGGAGTGAAAGAGAAAGAGAAGACCTTATTGAGTGAGGAAAAAGAACAATAAAAAAACCAGGTCTACAGAAAACAAAAGATGATGATTGATGTAGCATTTAAATTTTTGAAGATTATAGGTAACAGAGAAGTAAGAATTCAAAAAAAAAAAAAAATGTAATGTCAATTGTTATCTTTTGTTTTCTTAATTCCTGTTCTTTTATTGTTCTCCTTCCTTAATAATTTTTTCTCTTAATCTTTCATGCCTGTTATATCTTAATGGTTTTACTGCCTTGCTTTGGGTGAAATGATTAAAAAATATATATTAAGGATGGTACAGGCAACATAAATAATTTGGTGTGTTTCTTTTTTTTTTATTAAAGTCAATATATCAACTTAAATTCTGCAAAATGTTTACATTAAAAGTTAATTTAAATATTTTATGAAAAGGAATACATTTTATTCCTTGTCTAAAATAAACTCAGTGCAGTTTTAGTTAAATTCTCTGCTTTATATACATACTGTATTTTTGCATTTTCTTCTTTTTGAAAGGTTTTTACGATATTTACTCCAATGGATAATGAATTAGTCAGACATTTATTTCATTTCAAGCTAAAAATTACCCCTGAATAAATAAAAATTAATGACAATATATTGTATGATTAATTGAATTTCAAAGAAAATATTTTATATATTTTTTTTCATAAAACTGTATTTTGTGAAACTGATTTGCTCAAAAGATTTTTCAAATCAGATATGAAATAAACCCTCAATTAATTGAGTGTTAGTCTAGTGTTCAATGATGAAACTAGGTTATGTCTTCACACAAGTGATCATCATTTGTTTGTATGACATAGATCTATGACGTCTGACAAAAACGTTGAAATTAACAAACTTAGAGGATATCCACTTAGGTTTTTCTTATTTAGCAGGAAATAAACAAATAACAGATAAGATGTAAGCTTTTTTATTTATTTATTATTTTAATATCCAGGCTTTAAAAATATACCTTAAAAAGACTAGATTATTTAAATTAATTGTAAAACTTTTTTGCAAGCTATACAGAGAAAATATCAAAATAATGTAACATTGAAGGAAAAGTTATGGTATGGTCTTGTAATTTGCATTCTTAAAATAATTCCAGCAGAAGCCTAGATTTGAAAATTGGTCTACAGTTAAAAGGGAGTTCTTGCAGTCTTTAAGAAGGTGCTGAGCATACCTAATTGAAAAGAAACATGACTCTAACAAATTAATTTTCAATTGAAATAATAGAAAGGATCATAAAACTCTTTCAAGAAGGTAATTCAAGGAGGAATGTGACAGAAGACATTGGTCATTCCCTGTCAGCTGTGACTAAAATTTGGTGCAAATATAAAATAAATGGGATGATAAAAAAAGGAAAAGTATACAGTATACTGGTAGACCACAAATGCATCAGGATATAAAATACAAAGCAATATGCCATGAAAATAGAAAATGTACAAGAAAGCAAATGAAAAAAAAATGGGTCAAAACAGAAGTCAATCTTTGTGACAGAACTGTAATAAATTGGCTGAATGAAATAGGATTTATATACAGAAAAGACAAAGGAAATCATTACAAACACACAAATAGGAGAAAATGAGGTTAAAGTGGGCAAAAAAGAAACTATCTATGACATGTGGATGATTGGATGAAAGTGATATTCAGTGATGAATTTGCATTGTCTAAGGTGAAGATGCCAGAACTTTTGTCTGGTACCTTTCAAATGAAACATATAAAGATAATTGTTAAATTTACCCAATCATTCAGAATATGAGTTGCATATTTAAATGACCAAAGGAAATGGCATACATTACCTCAACAATCAGTGCAGATGTGTACATTGAAATCATGGATAATTATCTTAGTCTATCAATAGAAAACATGTTTAGTAATGACAAAGTCATTTTTCAGGACAATATTTTCATCTTGTTACAGAGAAAAGGAGATTAAAGCCTTTCTTCAAAAAAGGATTGTAAAAGGAAAGACATAGCCAGTGAACAGGCTGGATCTAAATCCAATTAAAAATTTATGTTGGAAATTTTAAAAAAGTAGACCATGAGAATGCTTCATCCACCAAAGAAGATCTATTAACAGCCATTCAGGAAAATTGGAACCACTTTGATAAAGAATATTACTTAAAATTAGTGAAATCCATGCCTGAAAGAATTAAGACTATCATAAAAACTTGAAGAGTACTAATTCTAATTTTTTTTTTTATGAATCTCTTAATTTTTACCTCAATATTGGGTTATTCCATTATATTTTCCTCAGTACAGCTTGGAAAAAATTATACCATTCATTTAAACAATTTGATCTAGTTTGCTTAAGGTATTTTTTTTAATAATTTCATCTCAAGCAAGGCAATAAAGTCACTAAGATGCAAGGGAGTTACTGAGTGTGAGATAATATGAGAAATAACACATTAAGGAAAGAGAACAATAAAAGAACTAGAATTAAGAAGAGAGAAGACAACAATTAATATTGCATTTAAAATTTTGAAGTTGATTGGGTAGTAAGAAGAAAAGCACAGCAAAGCAACGGTATAGCAATGTGGAAGTGACTGAGGCTGGGATCAATAATATTGCATGTTCTTCTTTGGATTTTATCAAGAATTTCTTAATATATAGCAGAAGTACCAGATCAGATGTAGCAGAAAAATTCAAAGCAAGGACAAATGGTAGACTTATATTAGATTGTCGAGAAAAATTCTCTAGCATGACACAGTGAACCAAATTTCCGATCAGCAGAGTTTGTAATTGTTGCACTTCTCCTGAAAATGTTAGTCTGAGAAAGCATAACGACTCACTCTCTCTCCTGGATTATATTTTATGAAATTAGAATTTTCAACTATTATTACCAAAGATGTTTTGTGTCTTATCTGTGATAAATCTATATATATAATTCTGTGACTTCCAGAAGTCCATCCATCACACCCTCTAAAATAGCCATACATTAACTGATCAAGACCACATTTTGGGGAGAAGTGTAAACAGGCAAGTGGGTACAAAATACAGTTGGTTTTACTAGGGTGCATAGCGTAGTACAATACATTTTCATTTATTTGTTTTTGAAAAATTAAAAGTTTTATTATTTAACATACAAAATACTCCCACTATTTTAAAAACAATTTATTGATTAAAATAAAAATACTTTTTTAATAAAAATGCAATATTGTTTTTTGAATATCTTTAAGTTTTTATATACAAGAATCCAGTTTCCAATTTGCCCTACATTTGCAAGAACTATGAACAAATCACAAGACCAAATGTTTCAAATAGTTGGAATTTGGCTTAAATATTTATGCATGGCCAGTTCTTATTCACAAGAGTAAGAAATCCTAAGAATTTATTCTTCACTGTTAAAAAGGAAAAGAAAGAAATTTTCTTAAAAAATATTGTTACCATGAAGTTCTATAAAATAAAATTAAATTAAAATTGTTAAACTGTGAAGTAGGGTTTCTGACAAAGTATTTTTACAAACAAATTAGCTTATTCAAATTTCATCGATTGTTTTGTGAAATTGAAAACATAGTTTGTAAATCTCAACAACATACATAAGTAATAACTATACTAATTAATGTGTGTTGCAAAAAAATTGTAGTAATAAAAAAAAAACAAGTGTGCTAATTTCATAATTTTTGCTGGGGGTGGTATGTAGTGATATCTTCCATTGTGTATCCCCCCACCCCAATGGTACACAGGCTCAATTCCTGATAAATGGTATATGGTCCCATAAGCTACACCTCTTACTCATCATTGATATTTGTTGAAGGAATGTTAAACAACACCATTTTTGTCCAGAACATTGTTCAGCCCATTATGCTGACATTCCATTCTGTAAGATGTTCAACAACTTTCTTTGCTATCACAAACTTAAAGAGGTATGGAACATGATGCCAGATTCATTCAGTTAGCCCACCTACCCATGTCAACTACTCTGACTGTTTTGTTCCCTAGTGATGTGAATACATGAATTTAAATGTGCTACTAGATTGGTATCTATGTTTCACCTGTTTACTGTTGAAATAGTTAAATGCAGTGGCCACTTCTACTCCCACAGTTACTTTTCTTGCCCTTCCTGCCTGTGGAACTCCCTTTTGTTTACTTTCTTCCCTGATAATTACAATCTTCAAAAATTTAAATGCAACATCAATCACCATCTTCTGTCTTCTTGAACCCCATTCATTTTTTCCTCAATCCACCCTGTTCTCAGTTTCTTCTTTCGCTTTCATTCCCCATAACTCCCTGCATACTAGTGGCATTCCCACCCTCTTGGGTTGAAATGATTAAAAAGAAAACATTCTTCCAGTATTGCATGGACAGGTGCAACAGCATGGAATGATGATTGTATGCATGTGAGAGTACAAGGTTGTGTTAACCCCCAATGAGGATATACTGTATATTAAGATAGGGTCTGTGTAATGCTGATACACCCTTTATTTTGGAACCAGCATACATATTGATCTATTATGTAATCATTTATAGTAATTATGTTATCCTACCTGCAGATTTACTAATGAATAAATTGAAACATATTGAAAACATTTTTTTAATATCATTGTTCACCTAATACAAGGCAGATGAGCAGCTCAAAGTATAATGTTACTGAATGGAGTTGTTATCGAGAAGTAAGAATTGCAGATCATGAGGATATGTAAGATAATGGATGATCCTAGAATAATGGCAATTAGGGAAGTATCCTCTCAGGAGTGTGTTGCACAGTTTTGGGGAAGAAGTTGTCTGAGTGAAGCTTTCTCTGTATGTTATTTTCCATCAGTGTAAATTCTTTCTTTGCTCTTATTTTTTGGTCATTTCTTGCAATAACAATTTCGATATAACTAGTATCCTTATGTTTATTTGGCTTGATTATGAGCCCATAGAGGTGTTGTCATCTAAAACACTTATTTATAGTTTTATGCTTCTTTTCAGCATATTTTAAAAGGAAATTTGATAAAAGCCTTTCGCCAAACATACCTGTAGATAATCAATATTTAATTAACAAATAAGAAAAGTGAATCTTTTAAATCTTTGAAATGTGTTTTATGATATAATCTAATGTACATGATAATATCACTTTCTTATCTTTGTCAAGTACTTCTTTGCTTCCTCTCATCTCTCTCTGCAGTTTTGTCGGTTTAGAAATTGAAAAGTCATATAAATTAAAGTGTTGAGGCTTATGTTAATCTCCTATTTTATTTAGTTTGTTTCCTTCTTTATTTATTGATGTTGTTGTGATCTAAATTTTCCCCCATACAAATGAAAACATATTGCTGTGATCAAAATGTGCAGAAGATGATACAAATCGCATATAAATATATCAACAACATTTACTTCCCTTGATTGTGAAGTTAATATTGGTTTCTTTCAAGTATATCTTGCTGAATTATTTTCAAACTCCATTGAAATGCATGCAGTGTAAATACAACAACGACACAAAAATGCATTCTTTTCCTTCTTCTTCTTCTATGTGCCATGCTCCTTCAGGATGTTGGCAGTCATGGCTCGTCACAATTTCCTATCTATTATAGCTCTTAATAAAGTTTGTCTTTTTGTTATCTCTCCTAAACCTTGCTCTCTCATTCATTTACTGATGCTTGTTAGATAGGTTATGCATTGTTTTGCACAGACCCTCTTGCCTTCAATCTCTTCTTTGAGTATCAAATTTTCCAAATCATCTTTCCTGATTATGGGCATTCGAAATTTCAATTATCTCTTCCTAAATATAAGTTTCCTTTTTGTTTCCATTTTCTCTATAACTTTATCTTTGCTCACATGTTCGGTTTATAGTATTCTCAGCATCCTTCTGTAGAACCACATTTCTGTTACTTTGAATCTCTTTTTCATCAGTGAGAAGATTGTCTAACATTCATTGCCATGTAGGAGGACTGATATTACATAAAAGTTCAATACTCTTTTTTTAGGTTTATAATGAAATTTTTCTATTTCTTAATACTTGGTTTAGCTTTTGGAAGGGATCTTTCACTATCACAATGCACTTTCAGATTTCAGGGTCACACTTCCTGTGTTCTGTTAAAATACTTCATTAAAATTTTTGTACTCATTCAATTTTGGTGTGCTTTAAAATAAAAACAACAAAAAGTGCACAAATTTGCTAAAAATATCCTATTAGAGATTTTTCATTTGAAAGCACACAATTACATATTGAGAACATAAGAAAAAATAATGAAATATTTATTAGAGAGCGATTGCTGCCCAAATACACACCCATATTAGAGAGTCCAGTTGACTGCTCTTTAAGCCATGGTTTGCATTTATATTTTGTTTATATTGTTTTGGCACTTGTATATTTATATTGGTTTCAAACATTTTTATTAAATCATTATTACTTCGATGATTATTTAATTTAATTTTTAGTTGAATTTTTTTGTCTTGTACTTAGACCATTAATCTACAGCAGTGAGTGTCTGGATCAGAAATAAAAAAAAAATAATAACTGTTTGGTGAAATTTGAACTCACATCTTTTTTGTATTAGAGCAATTTGGCTGAATACACCAGCTGCTTTAATTACTAAGCTATGAGAACTTGGTGACTTTACAGAAGATCAAATCTAACTTTAAACATACCACTTCATTCCACAATCTCTATTAGTAACACATTTGTTTTTTGTCTTTACAATCATAGTAGTAGTAATATTATTATTATCTTTGTTATCTCTGTTTTATTTTATTAAATGATGTATTGTCAAATATTATTATTAATGTTTGGCTAGTATTTAATTTAATTCTAATTTTTGGTTGCTTTTTATTTCAGTTTTATTAAGCTTTTTTTTTTAATTTCTTGGCATTTATTAAAATTATCATGACTTGATACCAAAACAATAGATCCTTCATGAGGACTGAAGTCACTACACTTGCTAATTACGAGACTAATTTGTTATGCAAACATTGACTAGCCTCAGAATGTTCCTTTTGATAACATAATATTCACGGACATATGTATTAAGTGGTAAATGCAGGAGAGAAGAGATGACTCATTTTGAAAGAAAGTGATTCTTTTTCATTCATTATATATACTTGTGGTTGTGGTTTTACTTATAATCATACAAATATATGCAAAAGTAGCTATATAAAAATAAAAATATTGAAGATAATTCACTTAAAATGTGTGTGCGTGTGTGTATCTTTTACGATGTTTGCTTTTCTTTATTTTTAGTGACCAAACATCTTGTATAAACAATAAATATAATTAACACATCCATACACATTACATGCATGATAAACAAACATGAGAACATTATACATACATTCATATATATTTGGAGAAGGAGAGAGAGAGAGATGGAAATGAACAAACTGTGATAAATCTATAAGAAATGCAGTGAAATTGCTTCAATGACAGAGACAAAAATGTTTAGATTGGGACATACATATATATATATATATATATATATATATAGAGAGAGAGAGAGAGAGAGGGATAATAATATGAACTGAGAAAGAGAGAGAATGACATGAGCTGAGATAGAGACAATTACATGGGAACATTATATATATATATATATATATATATATATATATATATATATATATATATATATATATGAATGTGTACGATTGAGTTTCTCATATTTAATCTTATGTTTTTGCAATCCGCAAAAACATATAATTAGCACAACCTTAGCCTTTGAGCTTTGATTCCTTGCATGAACAACAAAATCACTGATCTTTGGATCTTAAAGTAACCCATTGTTGTTTCAGATCCAGAGATCAGTAATTTTGTTCTTTTTATATTGTTAATAAAGCACACAATAAAAGCATGTTGTATGTTTCTATTCTGAAATGCAATAGATGTCTATATAAGAAGTAGGTAATTATCTGCTTTTGTTATCCATGCCTGGAACAATAAGCAAAACAATAAGTTTTTTTCTGTTTTGACGATAATGTTAATTAAGCTTAATTTTCATCTCCCTCAAAGACCTTCAGAGGGAAAAGAAACCAACAGTTTGTATGTTATTATTATTATGCTTTTGTAAGAAATAAAGATCTTTGCTATAAAAATACGATTTACATAGCTTTGCTATTCAAGTTATGCAATATATTAATTTTATTAATTATCCTTTTTAACTCCTGTACTCAAACAATGAGAACAACAGGAATCATAATTATAATAGCAAGAAGGAAAATAAAATGATCTTGATATAATGGATCCAATGCCTGCATTTTTTAATTAACCTTTAATTAATCAAAAATAAATCCTGCAAGTTTTATGTTCAATATTGTGCTGTTTGCACTGTATTATTTTCATAAATATAGCCGTTCATAAAATAAATATATATTGAATATCGGTGCTCAGATTTCAAACCTGCAATTTAGTACAAGAATATATCTCTTTTCACCTAACATATTATGGATTTCAGTTGTTTCAGAAACAATTTTTTAAAAATTGTAAAGAATTAAGCAAATGTCAAAAAAAAGGGAAAGAGAGAATGAATTAAAAAAAAAAGAAGGAAATCATTGTTTGAAAAAAGAGAAAAAGAAGTGTATAAATAAGCAGAAAGAAAAGTACCAGGTATAAAATAAATAAGGTTCAATGATTTCTGACATGAGCAGCTTATATGTTTATTCATCTCCTCTAATGAGGGTTGCCTGTCTGTAAGTGACTAATATAAAACAAAATATCATGCAAAACACATGCCTAATCTTCCTTCCTCAAAATAAAATGTCTGCTAAGAAATGAGAATACATATTTAAAATAGAATGGCAAATGAGATAATTATAAGTAATTTAATGTATCCTTCTGACACTTATTTATTCTTTAATATAAGGTGTAAAATGACCCATATTTATATACACATTTATATGTTTAAGCATGTTTCATTAAATAATATAGACATATCTATTTATTTTTATGATAATCTTTTCTCATTCTCTAATCGCTGTATTTTTGTTAACCCAAGTACTTTTGATCTTCTCTGAGATCATCCTCAATCAAAAGTATTAGGTTGGTGTGTAATGAATATCCTGAAGTGAATAAACTTAAGAAAGCTTTATTCAACTTAATTCAGCTGCCAAAGAAAAGAACCTAGCTTATTTATAAGCATATTTTTGAGTCTGTCCATTATACCAAACAGGGGGAGCAGGTTGTGGGAATTACTTACAACATTCTCCTCTACCGGCTAGTTATTCGTGCAGAATAAAGTCTTTCCAGTGACCTGGCATTTTGCGGGTCCTTTGGGAACATCTTAATTGTTCAGGTGACTGGTGGCCGTCTACGTCAGACGACAAGTTATAGTTATTTTGATTAACGCATTTCTGCGTAGAGGGTCTAGCCTTGAAACGGCACTGGTTTTTTTTTATGTTTCGGTTGCTGGGTGTCTGAAAAATAAGTGTCAGTCTCCGATGTAGGGTGAGTCCGTTTTTGGGGTGTCGGTCTTTCTTCAGAATCAGAAGTAGAAGAAGGTTCATAAGGATAATCGGATTAATTCGGTAGAGTATCTGAACTAGATGTACGTGGGATTTGATTGCCTAGCTGCACTGGGCTGGTTCTGAAAACTGGATTTTCGTGATTCTCCATCGAAGTAGCCTCTTCAGATGTATTTCCAGCTGGCGCGAGATCTCTTAAGGAGACTGTTGATTGTCTTCCTTCCGCAGTTTCAATCTGGGCGTATTGGGGGTTCGCCTCAATTAGTTTCACTTTGCTGACTAAGGGGTCATGTTTACTATGACAAACATGGTGTTTCAGTAAAACGATTTCAGGTTGAGCAAGCCATGAGGGGAGGGAAGTGCCTGTTGAGCTTCGTCTTTGGAACGAAAAAACCTCTCATGTGGAGTGGCATTTGTAGATGTACACAGTAGGGTCCTGATAGCGTTTAGAGCCTCGGGGATGACACTTTCCCATTTTGAGATCGGCATTTTCCGGTTTGCCAACGCCAACTGAACTGCCTTCCATATTATTCCATTATATCTTTCACAGAGCCCGTTCCCTTGAGGGTTGTAAGGGGAGGTTCGGCTTACCGCCACTCTTCATTCATGCAAAAAATTCTTGAGTTCTTCCGACATAAAGGCAGATCCCCGATCTGTATGAATGTATGCAGGCACTCCGAAAATTGCGAAAAGGGAGCAGAGGCCTTGAATAACTGTAGTGGCCATTACATCAGGGCATGGAATGATGAAGGGGAATCTTGAGTACTCGTCAATTACAATAAGCATGTATTTATTTTGAGTTTTAGAAGGTAGTGGACACTTGAAATCCAGATTAAGCCTTTCGAAAGGCTGAGTGGCTTTTACGAGTGTTGCTTGAGGGGGCTTATAGAATCTTGGCTTATTTTCTGCGCATATTTGGCAGGAGTTGGTAATTCTTTTTACATCTTCAACTGAATATGGTAAATTCCTGCTCCGGACTACATGTGTCATTCTCGTGATGCCCGGGTGGCACAATTCTTGGTGTATGCTCTGAAGATCAGATGAACTTGCTGTTAGACCGCACACCCTTGAAAGTGCGTCAACGGCAGCATTCTCCTTTCCAGGGCAATAGGAGATGTCGAATGAATAACAGGAGAGTTCCATCTGCCATCTTGCAATTTTCTCATTTTTTATTTTACTTTAGGTTTTCGGGTTAAACATGAATGATACCAATTTTTGGTCGATGATAAGGTGGAATTGTCTACTGATCAGATAATGCCTCCATTTTCGTAAAGCTTCAACTATGGCGTACGCTTCTTTTTCTATGGCAGTATGCCTTCGTTCAGACTTTGAGAGCGTCATAGAGAAAAAAGCTAAATGGCCAACCATGTTGTCTTAAGGAGGCAGCTATTGCTGAATCAGATGCATCGGTTTCAACTACTAGTGGAGCTGAAGGATTAATGGCAGCAATGGCAGAATTAGCAATATCCCTTTTTAAATTTTGAAATGCTCTAATGGCTGAATCAGATAATGGAAAAGTTCTTACTTGAGTAAGTAAATGTATTTTTTCAGAAAAGGACTCAACCCATTGGGAATAATGGGCAAACATGCCAAGGGCTCATCGTAATGCAGCTATATTTCCAGGAATTGGTAATTCCATTAGGGGTTTAAGTCGCTCAGGGTTCGGTCTCATGGCACCATTCCTGACTATGTACCCTAGTAGCTTGATGCTTTTCAAATTATATGAACACTTTTCCTCATTAAGGGTCAGGTCATATTTATTTACGGTGGCCATGAATCGTTTGAGATTGTGGTTATGATCTTCCTCGTTATAACCGCAAATAGTGACGTTGTCTATGTATGCCACAGTACCCTTCAATTTCTCATTAGAAATGATTTTGTCTATTACCCTTTGAAAACTTGCGACCCCATTTGTAACCCCAAAAAGGATCCTACGGAATTGATATAAATGCCCACAAGCTTCGAATGCTGTGTAAGGTTTTTCCTCCGGCTTGATGAGTATCTGATGGTAGGCACTCCTAAGGTCCAACATATTGAAAATACGATACTTAGTGATATCGGAAACCATTTCGTCAATACAAGGCAGCGGATACGCATCGAGCTGTGTATATCTGTTCATGGTTTGGGAATAATCAACAACCATCCTCTTTTTATGGTTTTCATTAGTCATTATTAGGACCTGGGCTCACCATGGCGATTTGCTGGGTTCTATAATATTTTCCTTAAGAAGTCTCTTCACTTCCATTGCAATAAATTCCTTGTCTTTGAGTGAATAGCGTCTAGATTTTACGGCTATAGGTTTGCAGTCAGAGGTTGAGATGTGGATATTGGACTTTTGCAGTTGCTAATCCACATATTTGCAGTGCTGGTTTGGTACCACCGAATGGAATTGTAAGGTGAGAATGTCGGTTAAGGAAATTGTGCCCTAGAACTACTTCACAGCAGAGGTTCCTCATTACCAGCAACTTGATTTTAGAATAGAAATTTTCTTTTAGCTCGAGGTTAACCATGCAGAATCCGATTACACAGCAGGATAAGGACGAAGTGGCCATCAATATTTGATTAGAACAGGAAAAGATTTTCCATTTGTTTGTTTCCATGATATGTGCATCGATAAAATTTTCAGAACTCCCCGTATCAATAAGAGTGTGGTGATTTCGTCTGTTCACTCTGGCTGGCACAATTGTTTTAGAGAGGCATTTGGGAGAGACAGTCGATACGGTAGATAGAGATAGGGTGGCGGCTAAACGGGTCTTCTGTAAAGGGGCTGACCGACAAACCTTTAAAAAATGTCCCTGCTTGCCACATCCATGACATCTACTGTTTCGAGCCAGGCAGGATGAACGAGTGTGTTTACGAAGGCCACAGAAGTAGCACTTAATCTCAGCTGCAGTGATAGTAACGGGTTGTTCAATAGTATTTGAAGAATCCTTATCCTGGGGGTCACAATGTTGTGAATTTGAGATGGGAATTTGTTGAGAATGAGAATGGGCAGGAATAGCAGCCCCTGAAAAATCAGGTTGCGAATAGAGATCTGATTGTTTCTAGGCCATGTCCAACATAAGGGCTATTTCATAGGTGGTAGCCAGATCCAAGTCCTTGTTTTCGAGCATCCTTTGTCTGATTTGGTTAGACTGTACTCCACTGATGAAGGCATCTCTTATTGAGATATCCCTGGCTTGGCTTGCTGTCAGGGCAGTAAAATCACAGTCGCGATTTAATATTTTCAGGTTTTGAAGATATAGCTCTAGACTTTCTTCAGTCTCTTGACGCCGAGTAGTAAGTAAGTATCGTTCAAAAATGGAGTTTTTCTTCTTAATGAACATACCATCCAGAGTGCTTATAGCACTATTGTAATTTTGACACTCGAACAAACACTTATAAATGGGAGTGGAAACATGGTGTAATAAGAAGGTTAATTTCTGTGAGCCAGTCAATGTCGACATAGAAGAAGACTGGAGCTCCGAAATAAATCCCTTGAACATATCCCTCCAATGTTGCCATTTGTCACTAGAGTCAGGGTCTGATGTATCGAGTTCCAGTCGGTCAGGCTTGAGGTATCATTCTATTATTTTAAGTTGAATAAATTGTAATGAATATCCTGAAGTGAATAAACTTAAGAAAGCTTTATTCAACTTAATTCAGCTGCCAAAGAAAAGAATTAACCTAGCTTATTTATAAGCATATTTTTGAGTCTGTCCATTATACCAAACAGAGGGAGCAGGTTGTGGGAATTACTTACAACATGGTGCAAAAATAATGACGTAATAATGTCGTTTTTTGACGTTAAAAATATGTCAAAAAACGACATTATTACGTCTATATTTTTGCACCAACCTAATATTTGGGTTAACAAAAAATACAGTACCTTCTTTGTTGAATTTCAGCTTAACATCAAGATAATTAGAGAACTAGAAAGGATTATTATAAAAATAAGTAGACATAATATATCTATATTATTTAATGAAACATACTTGAATGAAGATATGTTGCCTAAATATACAGATTTATATATACTTTTGAATTATATACATTTTCAATTATATGTTTGGTAAAAAGAAGGTAAGTAATGTTTTGCAAAAAATTTATTTTTCAAAAAGTGTGTTGCAAATGCAAAATGTTTGAAAGATTTAGTTTCTTTTATGTACTGTGTCCCAATAGATGATACATCACGGCTCTCCACAACGTCCTGCTACTTATTGTGCTAAGCAATGTTTTCCCCCAAACTCTGCTCTGCTATCCATTCCCATAAACTTGTTAGGTAGATTACTTTTTTTTTTAATCTGTATCATCCCAAGCAAAGCAGTACAACCACGAACAAGCAAGGGGTTACAGGGTATGAAGGAATTAGGAACAGAAACATTAGTGATGAGTCGAAAGAGAAAAGAGCAATCAGGAGGAACAGTAGGTAGTGATTAACATTGCAGATTAAAGTTGGCTGGGAAGCATGGCACTAGAAGGGAATTGCACAGACGAGTGGTGCAAGAAAAAACTGTCAGCTCAGAAGTTACAGGTATGTATAGCTAGCTCAACTATAAATTGATGGGATCTCACCACCAGTCTAGTATTGTGCTTAAATTCATACAGTCTAGGTACTATTAGGTTGGTGCAAAAATAATGACGTAATATTGTCGTTTTTTGACGTATTTTTTAACGTCAAAAAACGACATTACTACATCATTATTTTTGCACCAACCTAATATAATGAAGAGCTCATCTGAACAATTACTATAAAAGTATTTATAAAAAAGACTCAGAGAGGCAACCTTATGGTGGTGGGAAAGTGACTAAAGCTGAGCCACCAGATCAGGCCCAATAATATTGCTAATTCTTCTTTGGATCTTATCAAGGAGTTCCAGGTAAACAGCAGGGGGCACCGGACCATATATGACAGCTTTCTGTCTCCTTCTGTCACTAAACTCTGAGAGTGTTAAATTTTTCAGCTCTTTTTTCTTATAATGTGTCTCAGAAATTTCAACTGCCTGTAAGACCATTTACTTTTATCTTTTGGAAATATGTTCTACTTTTATTTCCATAACAGTTGCTTCATTTAGTGTATGCAATGAAATAACAACCAGAATAGAGCGGAGCACCACAAAGCAGCAATTCGTGGGAAGAAGCTGCTCAAGTGGAACATACTAATGGAATATGAAGGGAATGAAGGTGGCTCACTACAATGTGCATGGTGTGTGTTGGATCTTAGGCATGAAGGTTAGAACAGGCAGAACTAAGGAATGTTTGTTTGAACACTTTCCATAGAAGTAGCAAGATATTTTAAAGTAAACAAATATGTAATTTGTAATATCATAGGTAGGATTCATGAGACATGGTATCATAGGTAGGATTTATGAATAAATATGAATAATGAATACAGAAAAACATTCATCCACTGTAATAAAAAATGTCTTATCAAATATTTATTACATACTTTGAAATACATTGAGGTTTATGAGTTTGGTAATTTACATCTGAATCAAGTCATGTCATACAATTGTTACGTACAGGCTGATAATATGATTTTATTTAATTGCAATTAAAACTGCAGTTCTGTATCAGGCCTAAAATTCAGTTATAAACTTAAATGTTTTACAACAGTGATTCTCAATGAAGGTGTTATCACATCTGAAGGAGGGCAGTAAGTGTTAATAGGGGGAGTTTGTGTTTTGCAGCATTACTGTTCTAATTGCTCAAGAGAATGACATGCCATATATCCCTTTCAGATCTCCTGTATAAATGTGGGGTTGAAGTCATACATGGAGCTACATCTTTAATCATTATTATGTTTCATTATTACAATACAATACTATTTCATCAGATCCAATATTTTCTCTTAGATTGTAAAAAGGATTAAGTTTGTATTAAAGCAGATGAATTCCTTTGAATATTCAGTCTCCTTTTAATATTTATCAAGGAGCAAAAGGAAATAGTAGTAGTAGTACTAGTAGTAGTTGTAGTATTTGTCGTCTAATAAAATAGGATTGAGTGCCAAAAGGTTGAACTGAGATTGAATGGCTTGAATTCATTTGTTCTGCAGATGATCTGCTTTGGAAAAGTTTGAAAATAAATGTCAGTTTTAAAACACCTACATGTAATTTGAATAAAGCTAAAGTGTCTAAATAAACCTAAAAAATGAACCAAATGGAAAAAGTAGTTGTAATACTACCACTAATTACAATGTTTTTGTCAACTGGATACAGCTTTAGTAATTGAAAGCAACTGGCAAAACAATTGGCTGAAATATGTTTCATAGCAGGAGTTGAAAAGGCTGCCACTTGCTCCCTGCAATAATATATATTACTGGCATAGACTATTTGGCATGAAGAGATGTTTCAAGAGCCTGCTGACATTTTTATGAGACGGCTAATGCCATTCAAATGTATTTAATGTTAAGATGTGACATGTTATCGCCTGCTGGGAGGTCATTTTAACCAATGAAATCACAAAGTGGTCAACACAAAGAAATTAAAGCAAGCTTTTCCTTCTCTAAAAGATATTTATAACAACTCGTCATCTGTAGATTTTACAAGTTTATAAATATTGATGAAATCTGAGATGAAATCTCTTTGGTCATTGCATTGATTCAATTCAGGGTGTAGGCATTTCATATTTCAAATCTGAAAGCTGAGTGGGTAAGTTTTGCAATTGTAAAATATGTAAAAATAAACATTTCTGGATTAATATATATTGTTAAAAAAAGACATGCAAAATAGCAGATTTGCTTTTAAAAAGGTGGTACTTTGAAATGTTTCCTATTTCATTGTGCAATATTTTTAAGTGGATCGAGTGTGGATATTAAAATTTATAGATTGCTGAATACACAATTCCTAAATGCCAAAGTGGGATTTCTGCAAGTGTTACTTGTTCTTATTGCTACTGATTTCATCAGTAATAATTCAGATTTTTATCACTCTTTATTTTAAATTCACCACCGTCATCATCATCATCATCATAATAATAATACACAGAGAGAACAATCAAAGCTAATCTCTCAGAGATAGTGATCAAAGACGACAAAAACAGAATGTGCTTTCTTATTGATATGGTAGTTCCTGCAGACTGCAATGTATCTCTGAAGCACTTCATAATGTGTGAGCTGTATTTGTGAGTACAAGTTTTTGTATTTCTTTAAAGCATGTGCTACTAGGGATCCCTTCAACGAGTCTATCAAACCCTTTTCCAATCAAACCATTTTCGAGATTTCCTCTTCAAGATCCTTGTATTTTGATCTTCAAAGATACATTACAATCTGCAGGGACTGCCATGTCAATAAGAAAGCACATTCTGTTCTGTGGTCTTTGTTCAAGATGTTTGGGTGATTAGCTTTGATCCCAAGAAGCATTTAAGAAGAGTGTCCTGTGCTTCTACAATTTCTGATTTTTTCTATGTATTTTTACTAGCATTCCATTATCCTAGTTCAATGTGATTAGTGACCAGAAATAGAATATGAACATTTCAGGAAAAGTGAATAGAATTTGTAATTACTTTGCTAGTTTCCATTTTGAATTCATATTTGTAAATGTTTTTATTTGGAAATAATAGTTGCATATGATGTTTCATATTGAGGATTCATTTTAAAGTTTTTGTTTTATGTTATTACCAAGATAGATTTTAGTTGAGTGAATCTTTGAATTACCTTAAAAAGTTTAATAAATTGGAAGGCTAGTCAAACTAAATGAAGGAACTGAATGGCTTATTGTGTTTTAACTTATAACATTTAAATCTATACCCTCCAAAACTTTTGTCAAGTGTGACATGCTATTTTCATTTACTCCTAGGTGTGCCATTACTTAAAGGGGTTGAGAAATACTGTCTTAGAATGTATTCTATGTTCTCTTTTTCCATTTTTGGCCAAGACTTTTTTTATTGCATATTTATATTGTATATTTATTGTATTATTAATAACAGGTAAAATCTAATTATCCATGGCTATAATGGGGTTAAATATAAATATTTGGATTGAAAGATGGTCAGCTACAAAAGCCCAAATACCTCAAAATCATCAGATGGAAAATAGACTGAATTTAATACAAATTAACGTGAAATATATTTGATTAATAAATTCACTTGACCTATGCTATTCTGGGTTATAAATCCTATATTTTGTATCACAAATCACAAATTTATGACATGAAGTGGAAAGACTATATTGAATCCATTGCTAGGTCTGCTGCTAGGAAAGTTTATTCATTATGTCGTTCTAGACAAATTTTCTCTCCAGAATCTATCTTGCATATTTATAAATCGAACATTCATCCATGCTTTGAATATTGCTGCCATGTCTGGTCCAGTGCTCCTACTGTACATGATGCAATGGGTAAATTGTCACCCCTTTTATAATTTTAATTTTGTGCATGCATATTGTTTATTTTTGATTTTGTTAATTGTACAGTATAGTAGGGTGAGTTGGTCACTGTCTGTGAGAAGAGCACCATGATGCAATTCACTCCACCAGAAAATTGGAAAGGGCATGCTGTACTGCTTGCATTTGCACTGGAAGCTCTAACATTTCAGAGTGTTTGGGTGTAAAATTGAAGATAGTGCAGAGGATTTGGAAAGAGTTGGATGAGTCTAATGGTGATAAACGATGGTATGGCAGCTTGGAAAACTCACTGATTGTTCTGATAAGAAAAGAACTCCTGAATTTGTTGGTGAAGACCTCAGACTCAACACAGAGGCCTACATCAAGTGCATTGAGGTAGTGCTGCCCTGCATCAACAGGACTCTGCACCATGTCAAACAAGCAGACAATTTCTGCAACTATATCACCCTTTAGATCTGTCTATCTAACTCTCCAGACTGAAAACCACTTGATTATTATGTGAGAGATGAACAGAAGGCAAGTATTATAGCAGCATTCACCGACTTAAACAGAAGAGATGCAGGAGACTTTGAAGTCGTCTGGAGACAGTAGTTGAAATCAATGGCAATTTTATTGAATAAATTTACTCTTTAGTATTTCAAGATATTTTTGTGTAATTTTGGTAAATATATCTCTTAAAATGAGATGTCATTGCTATTTTCATTTTTGTGTAATTTCAATGACAATTTATCCGTTGCACCTTGCATATTTGGAGAATATTGATAAAATCCAAAGAAGAATCAGCAATATAATTGATCCTGACCTGGCATCTCAACTTCAATCAATTTCTGACCATTGTAATGTAAATTCCCTGTGCCTTTTCTATAAATGCTTTCATGGTAATTGTTCAGAAGAACTATTCGCTATGGTGCCTAGATTTTATGAATTTACATAAAGTATTAGCTTGGCAGCAAGGTCTCATTTATTTATTTATTTTTTTTAAGCATTTCACCCCAAGCAAGGCTGGATGCCACTAGCATGCAAGGGGTTACGGAGAGTATGAGCGAGAGTTAAGAGGAAAGGACGAAGAGAAGGACAGGGAATAGATCAAGGCATCTGGAGATGTTGATTGACTTTACATTTGAATAGTTGGAGATTATAGCTATCAGGGAAACAAGTAATAGGAAGGAAATTCCACAGATGGGAGGTACAAGATATGAAGCTATTGGAGTAGAAGAGATGGCTAGATTTAACTGTTTCAACAGTGGAAGGGTGGGACTGAGATGCACATTTGAAATGGCGTAATTTCTATGCTATCATTTCCTTTTCTCACACTTCTTGTTTGTGGAACTCGCTTCTGGCTTCATGTTTTCCATCCAACTTTGATCTTCAAAAATTTCAATGCAATGTCAATTGATATCTACTCTTTTATTCTTCTCACTCCCTAATGTTACTCTTTTTTCTTGTTTTTCCTCACTCAGTCACACCTTGTGTCATAGTAGCTTTAATGCCTTGCATGGGCTGATATGGTTTAAAAAATATTCTAGAAATCTGAAAACTGCAAGCATTCATCTAAAGCAAATTCATTGCTGGAACCATAACAACTTCCTGGTAAAAGAAAAAGATCTGAAATTTCTGATTGCTAGGAAGTCACTGTATCTCATTTCAGATATGAAAAAAAATTAATATTTAATCAGAACTATTTATAAATAATTTTGCTTTTATTAAATTATTTCTTTCCATTGTTCTGAATGATATGAGATGTTTTCTCATTGGCTTTTTTATTTTCATCTTTTATTTGCTTTTGGTCATAAATTAATTACTGCCATGTTTTTTCATGTTTTGTTTTTAAATATATCAAAGTTTGCCATGTTGTTCATGTCAAATAAATTCCTTAGGTTTATAAAAAGGAATCTTTACAGGGATATTTTTTAAATTTTTTTTATGATCTGAAAAAAAGGAAAACAAAAGGTTATTTTTCCAACAGGGTAGATTGATTCTGGGGGTGGAGAATAAGTAGGAATCGCTTTCAAGTACATGAAATATGAAGAAAGAAAAAGAAAAACTGCTTCGAGTATTTAACTTTCTGTATGTCATTGTAAAGTCACCGAGCACAATCTATTTGATTGCTTTTCAAATATAATTGTGCTTCAGAATAAAAAATAAGTGACATTCACTTTTTTCTTTGCTCTTTGAATTTTGAATTTTATGACTTTTCTTCAACATCAATTTTATTACTTCATTTGTTTGTTAGCATTTAACATGTTACCATTTTGTTTTCAAATATTCTTCTTTGAACTTAAGACATTTAATTATCAAACGAAGGCCTATTTCATTTTCAAAGGTAGATAGGGATTCATTAAGTGATTGCAGATTTGTTCAAATATTTTTGAATTGTAAATATTAAAGCTTTTGCTATTTGCTTACAAATAACATCAGTGAGAGAATTGGACATATACTGTATTTCTCAGGAACAGTGAACTATATACAATGAATTTGAAACAAACCAATATTTTTAAGACTGTTGGTAAAACTATCATTGACATGATTTAAATATATAGGAGTATTGCTGCTATATCTGGGCTGGAGATGGCCAGTCTTCACTTTGCTTGTCTTGATAGAGTTCAAAAGCATCTACACAGCCTTATTTTCCATGCTTCAACCCCTTTTGCCACAGGTGAAATGTTACAAGCCTCTCACTGGAAGCAAAAAGGACACTTATATATAACAACAGGAATAGATATTTCAAATTTCTGGGTCACATAATGAGGAAAAAGGTCTTGGGACAGATTGAACAGGACAAATTGAAGATTAAAAGAGTCAGAGGAAAATCAACACATGAACTACCTGGTGAGATTCAGTGAATGGATGGTGGATCAGGATTTGGGGGAGATAGGAAAAAGACAAAATTTATTAACAGCTACAAAGGATAGGAAATTGTGGAGAGCCATGTCCTAAAGGGATGCAACACGCGCAAGAATAATCACAGATAGTGGACAAATGATACTGCTTAGCACAATAGCATTATCATAGACTGAGATGAAGATGGAAAATTTAGTCTTCTGATTAGTTTTGAGTTCCAGCAAATGTGAGTGGGGTGGAATTCACTGGAGCACACACCTCTATAGTGCTGCAAATGAATGATATCCCATACTAGAGAGATATTAATGTATTTCATTAAATGAATTGATCCATGTAAATGGAACTCAACCTGACTGGATCTCATTTTGATTAGGTCTCTCTTTTTTGGCTTGAAAGGAGAGAAATGAGGAGGATTTACATCAGGAAAGAAAGAAGAATTTTAAAGAAAGTAAAAGATATTTTTTAAATCTACAAAATTTCTATCATTATTTATGATGCCAAATTTGAAAATAATAAGAGAAAAGGTGGATAAATTGAGTAATTTAAGAACCAAGTTTGAATTCCAGTCGAGTTCATTAAGCTCACTTACATGTTAATATCCTTGTGATGAATCATACCCTTGTATATGAATTGTTCTTTTCACACCTCCAGCTATGGGTACAATAGAAGGACAGACTGGGTCCTATAGCCTTTCATGGTAACCAGTCTAAGAGAAGAAAACTCTGAATCCAAAACCAGCCTGCTTTCTTGTAGTTCTTGCCTCTTTAGGTAAAGTTGAGAAGAAGGTAACTTGACCAACAAATCCACAGAGTGGGGATGGGGTAACTTCAACATCAGTGGTGCAAAAGGAATTAGCAAACCATTGCATTATTCTACCTTGAAATGTATAAATCCATTGCTTCTCCCAGCATCTATGGCTAAAATAGCAGAAGAGATTGGGTCCTATAGCCTTGGGTAGCAACCAGTCTAGGAGAAGGAATCTGAATTCAAAACCAGTCTGCTGCCTTGTAGGTCCTGACTCTTTACGTAAAGGCGAGAAGAAGGAGAAACAAATCCACCTCTGAGCGAAGGGACAGGGTAACCTCAACATCCCCAGTACAAAAGGAACTGGCTTAAATGTCACCATGAAACATAGTTCTGAGATAGGCGATGGGGAAATAGTGACCACAGTATTGCAAAATGTGCTGAGTAAAATGATGAAATGATTTTTAAAATAATCCTTTTTTGAGTTACAGTTTATAATCTTTCATATTATGGTGTTTTAAGTATCAACTTAAAATTAAGGGTCAAAATTTAAAGTGTTTGTCTTTTTTTATCTTTATTTGAGATGATTGTAAATTCATAACAATAACAATGTACTTTTGTATCTTTTTTATCGTACAACGTATACTATTTTAAAAATTAAGAAACCATGGTAGCTTTGTAATTCAGTAAGTTAAGGTACAGATCATGGTTCCTTTGTACACTTATTATTAACTTCAGGCCCAAAACTGTGCTTTCTTCTTTTTATTTTTTTCTCCATCATCCTTTTATTCCTGTGCAATCACCAAATTTAAGCAACATTGAGCCTAGTCAGTCCCTAGATGGGTGACCACTTGGGAATACCAGGTACTGTAAGCTTGGATATTCTGGGTGATGTAATGGAATTGCTAAGCAGAGAGCTGAGTTCCAATTCCTGTTGTGTTTATATTCTCTTATGCACAAATATCCTTGGTAAAGTTATGAATCAAGCTCTTCTTTCTCCCCTTAGCTATGAGTTAATTATTAACACTTGTATCATTAAAAATATTGTTATCTCAACATAAAATTCTTTTAATCTAAAAATATTTTCTGGCTTTAAATAACCTGCAAAAGGCAGATATGCCATAAAAAACGAATCAATAAACCAAATCATCATCCATTTACTGTCTATAGAACCTCCTTTTAACAACATTACACACAAGTTGACATTTTTTTTTACGAATTAAATTCAACCAATTTTGTTATGAGACTGATTCTTTTCTGTTGAATTCAGCCATCTGTCAGATTTGACATATGACTATCTTTTTGTTTCTTTTTTATAGAAATCTTTAAAGATTGAGTTCACTCTGTGTCATGTGAGACCAATATACAACCATATATTTTCATATACAGGGTGATAATAGAAAATAAAATAAAATGGGTACAAGTAAAGATAAAGAGTGAATCATTTTGGTGAGGAAATAGTTTGTTCATGTCACCAAGTAAAACATGAATTCACCATTCATAACTGACAAAATACTTAATAAAAAAAATATAAGCAGATATTCAATGTAAAAGTAGATACTCAATCTGTGTCAGAATTTTGCAAGTATGAAGTGGAACTATTATGCTGAAATAACTGCTAGGTCTACTGCTAAAAAAGTTGGTTCCCTTTGTCATTATAGACTATTTTCCATGCCAGAATCTATCTTATACATTTATAAGTCTAACCTTTGTCCATACATTGGATATGACTGTTACATCTGGTTTGGTGCTTCTGCAATATATCTAGAGATTCTTGACAAAATTCAAAGAAGAATTTGCAATGTCCTGACATAGCATCTCATCTTCAACCATATTCCCACTGTCTTAATGTAGCTTCCTTGTACCTTTTGCATAAATATTTTCATACTAATTGTTCTTATGAGCTTTCCTCTTTGGTACCTTGACTCTGCAAATTTAATTGCAATACTAGATTGGCAGCTAGGTTTCAACATTTTACAACTGAAATAGCTATATATAACCATAAATTCTATGCTAACAGTTTTTTCTCTCGCACTTCTCACTTGTGGAATTCTCTTCTGGCTACTTACTTTTCAGTCAACTTTGATCTTCAAAAATTTAAATGCAATGCCAATCATTATATTCTGTCTCCTTAAAACCTGTTCTTTTATTGTCCACTCTCAATAATCACTTTCTCACATTCTTTCACTCTTGGTAACTTCTTGCATCTTAATGACTTTATTGCCTTGCTTGGGGTGAAATGATTTAAAAAATGAATATACTAATTATTATCTTCTTACTTTTGATTTGTATTGTAAGCCAGATTTGCAGATCATTACTAGTGAGTAGTGAGATTTATCCTCACTAAGTGCTCCATTTCAGTGGCCTTGTGGCAACCTAAGCCAAGCATTGTAAATGATATGATCTTTGTGAAACGTCCCCTAACTTATTTTCTGTATTTTTTTATCCATATCAGAGCTTCCACTTTTTTATTTACATGGAAGCTTTACTCCTGTGCCACTGAGTGATACTAGTCTCAAAAGCCATTGTTTTTTCATTAATTTTTATGAATTGACCAGAAAACAGAGTGCGATGGATAAATTGTCATCTAAATTACACAAAAATGAAAATAATACTGACATCTTACTTTAACAGATATATTTACCAAAATTGCACAAAAATATCTTGAAACATGAAAGAATAAATAGGTTCAATAAAATCACCATTGGCTTCAACCACAGCCTCCAGATGACTTCAGAATCTGCTACAATTCTTCTGGACAGTCTCATTGTTTAAATTGGTGAATGCTGACATACTCCTTGCCTTCAGTTCATGTTTGGTGTTACAAGGAATTTTTTTGGCCTCTCACTCAACTGCACCCAAGACATAATAATGAAGAGTGTTGCAGTCTGGGGAATTAGGCAGCCAGATGTAAGGGGTGATGTGGTTGCAGAAATTGTCTGACAGTTCTGTTGCCATAGATAGGGCCTTCCAGCAGCCATCCTCTTGACCCAGGGCAGAACTAGCTCCTCAAGGCACGATGTAGGTCTCTTTGCTGATTCTGATGTTCTGTGGGAAGATGAATGGAAGCATAATGTCACCATCACTAGTGATCACTCCAAACACCATAATATTGACTGGATATATCATCCAACACTTTCTGAATCTTCTGCACTGTCCTCAGATTGACACCCAAATACTCTGAATTGTTTGTATTGAATATTCCAGTGCAAATGCCAAGCAATACAGCATGCTGTTTCCAAATTTCTAGTCACTTGCATCACAGTGATCTTTTTCTCACAGATGGTGCTCAACTGACCCTACTATACTGTGCAGTTGACAAAATCAAAAATATGCATGCACGAAATTAAAAATATAAAATAGTGACAATTTACCCATTGCACCCAGTATTTAAGTAGGGACATGAAGCCTTGTACCAAAATTTGATTTAGCCAACAAGATCTAAACCCTATTTTATATACACTAAATTTTAATTTAAAAACATGAGTCTCAAATGATTAATTCTTATGATAGACAGCAGATATAAATCAATAAAATAGATTTCCTTTTGCTCGATTTGTCAATTTAAAATTTTCCCTCCACTGATAAATAAGTTAAATATTAACAATATAATTAGAAAATGTCAGTGGCATATGTCATCTCATTTTATAAATCCTTAAAAACTTTTAAAATATTTACAATTTCCACCTGTGCACACAAAGAACACATTACGATGCAGTAATGATGTCATTTGGAAGTCTTATGAAACAGTTACTGAAAATTGATTGAAGTCACTTTGGGGTTTATGGTTATATCATGTTCAAACACTGGTTCCCATATAATCACTGAAATTAAACAACTTTGAGTCTTTTCAGTACCTAGATCGGTGGGTGCTTGAAAATACCAGACACCATAACCTTGGATGTGTAGATAGTGTAATGGCTTGAAATCGAAAATCAGAGAGCCAAATTTCAATTCCAGTTGTTATATTCACTTATGTGCAATAACTTTGGTTAAGGTATGAATTCACCACTTTCCCTCCAGCTATGGGTTAATTTGTAGGATTTATATCAGTAAAACATTATTATCTTGAAAAAATTTTTACAATCTAAAAATATTTTTTGACTTTAGATAACCTGCAAAAGGCTGATAAGCCATATAAAAACAAATCACTTAATCATGAAATCCAATTAGTTTTAATATATTTTGCTTCTGAAAATATTTTCCAAGTTGTTTCAGTTCCTGTTAGCAAATCATGTTTTCTATGTATATATATATTTCCATATTTTTCTTCATGGAGTAGAAAAGAATGTTACTACTAACAACTGTTTGGAGATTTTGGAAATATGAGACCTATTGAAAAAAATGACAAAAATCATAAGATGGAGAAAAAGTCATCTTTATTTATGCAAAGGACTTTTTTTCCTTTTCTTTTTTTTTAAATTTTTTTTCTTTCATTCTTTCTTTTCTACCCAAGTGAGTTTAATATAGCACTTTGAACTTAAGGTGAAATTTTCACCTATGCAATTGGATCAACAGCAAAGAAGTAATCCCGATTTAACACCTGCCCACATGTATGGATGATTTAAAGCTAACTTCACACCTGGGAAAGGTGAGCAGGAAACTATTTTTCTGTAAAAATAAAAATGAAAATTGGATGCTGAAGGAAAGGTGACTGCAAGTCAAAAGGGCAAGTTATATGTGTGTCAAATGTTTATGATATGTGTGTGTATATATTATATATATATATATATATATATATATATATATATATATATATATATATATGTGTGTGTGTGTGTGTGTGTATGCTTGTATGTGACATATATGGATGTATGTGTATGCATGTACACATATATGGATGTATGTATATGCATGTGCACATATATATATGGATATATGTGTATGCATGTGCACATATATATATGGATATATGTGTATGCATGTGCACATATATATATGGATGCATGTGCACATATATATATGGATATATGTGTATGCATGTGCACATATATATATGGATGTATGTGCATGCATGTGCACATATATATATGGATGTATGTGTATGCATGTACACATATATATATATGGATGTATGTGTATGCATGTACACATATTAATATATATATATATATATATTTATACATATATATATATATACAATATATGTTTGTATGTATGTGCACACATGTATATATATATATATATATATATATATATGTGTGTGTGTGTGCGTTTGTGTGTGTGTGTATGTATTTATGTGTATGTAAATATGTTAAATGGTCATAAATATATCTGCATATGTGCACATATATTTATCTATATGTGTGTGTGTGCATGTGCATCTCTACCATCATTTTAATAATTTCATGCACAGACAATGTTTGATACCATAAGTCTACTGAGTCATTGCAATATCTTGTGATGGTCATACACGACAGTACGGTGGCAGCCACAATCATGTGTGTGTGTGTCTGTATGTAGCACAGACACACATATATGTATATGTTTGTATATATGCATATGATAAATAATATATATTAATTAATATTATTATATAGTAATTATAAGAAATGATTATGAGAGGATTGATATCAGTCTATCTGTGAGCATTTGTATGTATGTACGTATGTGTGTGTGTGTATATATATATATATATATATATATATATATATATATATATATATATATATATATATATAATGTATGTGTGTATCTATATTTATGTGTATATTAAATCACCAGCATGTAAATACATCAAATGTACATATGTAAGTGTGCTCACACACACACACATTATATATGAATGATAAGAATATAGTTTTAATGTATACTATATTTATGGCTAAAAGTGCAATAACAGAGATAGAATGTATGTAAATATAAAAGTGGACACTGAGATCAACACCAAGTGGTGACAGTCTGTTTCATGCTTGATTGCAATTTTCTCTTCAGACCATCTTCACATGGCAGGAAACAGACTGTCACTACTTCATGTTGATCTCAGTGTCCACATTTATATTTTCATATGATATATATATATATATATATATATATATATATATATATATATATATATATATATAGTTGTGTATTTGGATAGAAATCAATCTTTTATACAAGTTTCATTAAAAATTACTGACAAGGTGCTGCAGTTACATTTTTTATTTAATTTTTCATGTGTTCGTATTATTTTTTTCTTTTCTGGATATAAATCATGTAGAAATAGTCCAAATGTTTTGTATGTCCAAGTGCTTTTGGCTATACTTTTAGCCATTATCAAGGATGAATTTTATTTTTTACTTTTAACTGAATGTATGGATTGTTTTATATATAGTGAGAGAGTTATAGGAAGGTTTTATCTTCCAAACACAGTCAGCACATTGTGGCCATATTCATAGTTGATATCATTAAGTGTGGTTTTTTTTCTTTTTTTATTAATGTTTCCATTATCTTTAGCTTTTTTACATGTGAATGAGGCTATTATATTTGTATTATGAATGAGTATGTTGTGGATTGAGTTTTGTAGGTTTCCATGTGTGCCGAAATGAAACCTAATTGAGCAATAGTCAGAGAGATGTAATGTGAGTCTTAATGTTAGGCATGTTGTAGTATAACCATTATAATTATTTGTGAATTTAGTTTGATCACACAGTTCTGTAAGTGGCATGTAAACTCTAGAATCTGATAATTCTTGGTAAAGAAAATGTATCTTCTAGGAGGGATTGAATGTTCATCTCCTCTTTGATCTACCATATGATCCAGGATGCTTTAATGCTTGGACACAAAGCACTTCACAGTAAGCAAAACTCTATTTACCCTATTTAAGGAAAACACATCCCCCTTCATTCAGATTATTTTCTTGAGAGCCCATATCACCTCAGTTTCATATCCCAAAAAGTAAGCAACGCAATTTCTAAAGAATAAATGAATTTATTCTTGATCTGATATTTTTAGGACTTCAAATATTATTATTATTGACACTTCTTATTTGACATGGATGCCCTGTCTTTATTTATTAAACAGTGTGATCTTAGTGAAGAAAATAAGAATAACATTCAGAGTAATATATATATATATATATATACACGCAACATACACACACAAATTTGTATTTGATAATCCACATCTAAAAAAATGCTAAAAATGATTAGTAAAAAAGCATAATTAATACAAAAGAAAAAGCCAATACTCAATAATATCAACTATGAACATCCCCACAATGTACTCACTATGTTTGGAAAATAGAACATTCTATAACTCTAGATACATAGATAAAACAATCCATACATTAAGTTAAAAGTAAAAATAAATCATCCTTGATAATCGCTAAGAATATAGCGAGAAGCACGTGGACATACAGGACATTCAGACAGTTTCTATGTAATTTATATCCAGAAAAGAAAAAGATTATAAAAATATATGAAAAATTAAATAAAAAACTTAACTGCCATACCTTGGTACTTGTATGCAATAAAAATTGTATAAAAGAGGGATTGCTGCCTAAATTGAAACATACACACAAACATACATATACAAACATACGCAAAAAACATTCTTATATATATATATATATATATATATATATATAAGAATGTTTTTTTTAATATGAGAGACAAGGAATATTATTAACCTGGGTATGATGATAAACTACATCCAGCAGCAAGGTCTCTGATCATGAGGTTTTGACGAACATGAACCAACTCATAATTGCTGTTGTTGCCAGGTTCACCCTGACGCAGTGTGGTAGCACTTGTTGGGGTCCCACCTATGCGGAAATGAGGAACTGCTGAGCTGGGGTAGAAATACTATAACAGTGTAGAAATATATTATTTATATTGCCAGCAATGAATTTCATAGTACAAAATATTAACAACAACACATTTTTGGAAGGAAAAAGGGAATAGTACAGGAAAAAAAAATTACTAACAATGCATTTTTGTAAAAGAAATTACTAATGCTCTCAAGAAAATTAAAATTTGGTAATAATTGACCCATAACCAAACCAAAGAATATCTTGTGAGTTTTTATTTAATTTTTCTCGTTTCCTACTATTTTTTTTCAAGGACTGGGTGCATGGAGAAATTTTCTCATCTGTTATACTTAATAAAACATACATAAAAGGTGCTGAAAAGTTTCCAGCACAAGTTAATTCTCAAAATTTGATCAAATCACTAAACATTAGGCAGTTCTGTTTTGTTGTTTTTATTTAATCCCTTTCTGGTTGAACCAAATACCTTTCAACTCTCATTTTTGTATGAGTGTGTATGTACATTACTGAGTTTAATTAAGGTTTGTTTTTTGTTTTTGCATGTGATGTTATACTTGAAGTAAACTTATATGCATTTTCTATCTGAAAGAAGTTAGATACAATGTGAATATCTTGGAGGAAGAAGAGAAGTTTTACAAAACTTTCTTATCAATTTAGTCATATCCCCTGGAAATGAATAAAGATACTGAGAAATATCATGAGCTATTTCCATCAGAGTTTACAAAGACCCCATAACTACTGCATGTGTATTTATTATGTAGATTTGAAGAAACCTGTAAGCCTAATCATGATCCAAACAAGAGATATTGGCTTTTTATTTTTTAGAATTTAAGATTATTTTTGTAAAAGTGCATTTAGTACACCTAAAGAAGAGAGAATTGCTTGAAAAGACATTTTGTCTGAAACACCAAGAATGATAGATAACAATGGTAATGTTCTATTTAAACGAAAAGTTCTTTGTTTCTGCTTGATTTAATTTGACTTAATGTGCTTACGAATGCGTTAGGGATCACGCACACAATTGATTAGTAATTATTTGCCTGAGCAGTCGACAAAAGAGGCGAGTGTATTAGAGACTCTTGCCTGCAAATAAACACATTAAGTTCTGAGAAGGGTTTAGTGTTGTAGGCAACTATTTTTGTTAATTTCTAAAAGGTTTTATATTAGCCTTACACTGTGCTAGATGACCACCCCACCATCTTTTGCACTTCCTCCACAAAAGAAGTGCTGTTAAGGAAGAAAGAGTTGATTTTAAGTTGAAAAGAAGCTTTTCATCATGTTACTATCTTTTTTTTCTCTCTCATTTTTCCTTGAGGGAAAAATATGAAATGGAATGTATTTTTCTCATTTTTAATCTCTATGCTGTAAAATGTTCATTTTCTTGGAATTATCGTCTCTGAAGACTGAGTGTTGTTGAAAAAAATTATCATCATCATAATCATCAGTGACCCTAATACCAGGTGTGGTCATAGGGTCACTGTACAGCTGAACAACTGTCCAGTTCCTGCCACAAATCTGGATTAAATCTGGAAAGGTATTCACTCAAGCATAGTGTCTTGGACAAGTAGACCTGGCAGTGTGGCTCCCTCTCCAGGTTAAACCACAGCTGATGTTCTACAACTTGAAGACTCACGTTGGTTACAGGCATGTGTCTGTTGATTATATCAGGGAGAACCTTCCACTCTAAATGTTGACTTCAGTCAAGGCAGCCCTCTACACAGTAATGTCATGTCATCAACATTTTGGCTGCATACATAGCTATGGAGTCCTGTCTACCCCATTCCGTTAACTGGCTGATGACCCTACGAGAAGGTTTGCCAATTTAAAGGGACAATTGATTAATTAATCCTGACAGAATTTAAGTCTATGAATTCTACAGTTTCTTAAGTTCTGCTATAATGAAATAGATTTTAATTAGTCATCATTCTTATAACATCAATCTTTATATGAAACAATGGATTTTATTGCAACTGTTTTATGTTACATCATTCCTTTTAATATATTTTGATCACTGGTTAACAATGAGAATAGGGAGGATTAGATTCATACCTTTCTTTAGGGTATCAACACCAAAGCAGTATTCATCTAATGGGCGATCATAGCTCTTCAAAACTTTCTATTCTTTGTAGCTCTTAGCAACCTTTGTCTTTTTACTGTCTCTCCCTTTCCCTGTTCTGCAATTCATTTACATGAGCTCATTATTTAGGTTACTTACTGTTTCACTTTGTACCTTTTGCTGTTGATATGTCCTGTGAGTGTCACATTTTCTAATCCTTCTTTCCTCGTTATGTATTGTGGAAATTCTAATGGTCTCTTTCTTATTTCAAATGTCATTTTTGTTTATGAGTTAGTCTCAAAGAATCTAGAAACAAAGTGGAAATAAAAATGTAACATTAGCTGCAGCAAACAAAATTTTACCTTTGTCAATTGAATTGCACAAGTTGACAGCACAATTTTATGCATCCTACTGTAAAGCTGTATTTAAATAGATGTGAGGCTAATTAACATGATAAGCACCTATTGTGCATGTTTATTTATGATTAAACTTGATTGTGTCTTTCTAACTACAATAGATATGACCTTTTCTACTTTCCCCAAAGCAAATTGACCTTCTTACCACAAGGTATCTTATTAACTTTGCAGCTGTTCATGATTTATATTTGCAATGTTTATAACACTTTGAATATTCTTGCATAAGATGCTTCTCCTAAGAATATTTTAAAGTATGCAAGCATTTTGCCAACAAAAATGTAAAGCATTTTTATCTATATACATACTAAAAATGTAAATAAAGTTTTCAGTAATCCTGAGTAAACATTATCCAGATTAAATATTAAAACTTTGTTTATATTTGTGTTTTTTGTTTTGTTTTGTTTTTTTTTTTTGCAGTAAGATCCACCTTTTACAATGCCTGTGGGCCACTCATAGTAAATGGTTATGTCAGGAGTGGAAGATAACAGTTGACCCTAGCCTTGAATAACTTAAGATTGTTGTGATCGGGGAAACATCCTCTTGAGCATCACTTCCACAGAGCAGCTGTGTGTGAAGAAGTTGTTAAAGTGGAACTTACTTCTCACCAATGGAATACAGAGGAAATGTGGGTGGGGTTTGCTTACTATGCAAATGTCATGGCATGTCCTTGCCATGAACTTTTGAACTGGTGGGACTAGGGAAGGTAATCCATTCAAGCACTTTCTGTGAAAGCAGTAATAGAGCAGAAAGAGGTTTATCACATCCCACCTGTGGCAGAGAGGCTGGAAAGTGGAGAATAATTCATCACCTACAAAGAATTTCAGACACTTTTTAGCTCTATCAAGGCTGGAGAGTGAGGTATGGGCAGCTCCCACTAAATATGGCAAAAGTACTCCATTTTTGGCCTGATCTGTCTCTTGTAAAGGTAGAGTATAGCAGAAGAAGTCAGGTACTTACTGGAGTGGTACAGGGAGCAGACTATTTTACGTGCATCCTTATCAATGGATCATATGTACAAGTTCCACTTGAGATCAGGTGCAAGTTTGAGCCGAAATAGTCATTCAAGGCATGTGTCTCTGAGGAGACATCTGTTTATCCTGATTGATGGTAGTTTGGTGTCTGATCAGCAATGATGAAATGTAACTAGCTTGGTCTTTGAGGCATTGAAAGTAACCAGCTAGTTTTTACCCTACTGGGTAGTTTGTGCAAGATCAGAAGAGTGATCAGTTGCCCAATATATATGTAAATACACCAGGTATGGGCAAACTTACTTCATGTAAGTGCCATATGTGATAAAGTTCAGACATTTGAGAGCCACAAGACTGTGATGAAAAAAGCAGTTCAGTCAACATATTTTCACAAGCCCCATACTAAAGGTCAAAGAGCTGCATGTGGCTTGTGAGCTGTGATTAGGCCACCCACTGAAATATTTGATATTTATTTCTTGGTACACCAAAACTATGCACATTATGAGTGCATGATTATCTGTTTAGCCAAAATGAAATCATTTAAGTGGATGTCAGACCGTTGTTTAAAATCTCTTTACTTCAGGGAAACATTCACCATGAAAAGTTAAACTCTTCAATTCTCTACTTATATGGATTTGATGGGAATGATAAAAATCTATTCATATAATGACAAGGCATGGTTGTCCATACCCAAATATGTATGTCCGGAAGGGTGACTAACTAATCCCTGTTGCATATGGGTTTGCTGAACACCCACATAGCTAACTTACAAACTATTCTAAGTGGATCTTAGTTGCAGTTTCTGGGAAATAGTGCATAATCTAACAACATCAACAATTTGAACTAAATAAATATGCTCAAGGACTATTTTGTGGCATCTCATGATTTCATGCTAGTGTAACCATTGACAGCTTCCAAACAGTTCCATCAAACAAAATTTCACATACAAGGCCTGGGTCAACCTGTACTCTGGGATCATCTTCCCAGGCCAATATTTTCATGGAATCACCTCCCTGACAAATTAGTGATGGTGAGATTCAAACATGGATCTCATGGTCAGAATGCTAATACTCATTGCGTAAACACATACAGTCATAAACAACCAGTAAACTTTTGACCATATGTCTGAATGTCATTCACCCTGCTTTCCAAGATTGTCCGACTCAAAAGGTACCCTGACCCGGGGTGGTAGCACCTGTTAACCCCCAATCTGGAGTCAAAGCACTATGAAAGTATAAAAATAGGTTTTAATACCATCAATGCATTTTTGTAAAAAATTATTACAAATTATACTGAAATTTTAACTTTTACTTTAAAAAAAGTACAAAAATATTTGAATTTTTTTAAAGAAATGCAGGGTGGCCCCAAACTTTTTTGCCTGTAGTGTGTGTGTGTGTCTGTGTTTATGAGATGAGGAATTGTAACTATTTACACTAGAATTAAAATGAATCAAAACCAAACTAAACCTCTTTTCCTCTATATCTTTATCCCTTCTTCTAGTTAAATAAGTTAAAAAAGTAAAAGAGGATGATAAAAGTATCATTAGTAATACCATACTCATTGCATAAACATGTACAGCCATAAACAACCAAACGAAAAGCAGCTAAACATCTTCTAAATGTAAACAATAGACAAGATGCATGTTCGCTATATTTGTTTTTTTTAATATGATATGTGAATATTACATGCATTATTATTGGATACAGTTAAGTAAAACATCAGTTTTATCAAAATCATGTTTATTTTAAATACAACTGTACTATTTGACTACAGTAAATGGATATATAGTTTGGCCAATGGTATAACCAGGGCCAGCAGTTCATATGCTAATTTTATATATTGTGTATGATGCAAACCCCCTTAAAATTAGCTTCAAAATTAAGTCTTCAAAAATTGCATAATACACGTGTATATATGGTATATTAAATAGATTATTTTTATCTAGGAGGTAGGAGTTTTTAATTTTACAATCATGATGGGCTCCAAATTTTGTAAACCTCAATTGATTTATGTCTCTTATGACAAATTGTCCACCTTTGATAATCTACACCATACTTCCAAGGTGCTGAACAATTTTCCCTTCCTGCCAATTTTCCTTTACAGCCTGAAAGCTTTTAAAGAAAACTTTATCGCTGATCTTAAATGATTTGGTAGTTTGAAATTCTTGAACATTCCTCTTATTCCCTGCTTTTCCAGGTTTGCTTTTATCTGTTCTTGATATTCAATCTACTCCTGTTCTTCAATTCTTCCATAGTGTATTATGTCCATACAAGTTATCCTTAAGTCGGAAGAAAAATTTTGTTTTTCTTTCTTAATCGCAATATATTATACAGCCATGAAGTTTATCAACTTCTGTGTCTTACTATGAATATACACAAACTCCACAAAATTTTTTTCCAGAAATTTTGAATATCACCAGCTATTTATGCTAAAGGAGAAGAAACAAAAATTTGTTTTTCATGTGAATTCAAATTCTTGTCACCACTGTTATGTCTTCATTGCAATGAATGAAGATAGCAAAATCAAGAAGTAGAATGTCACTTAATCATTTCACCACAATCAAGGCAGTAGTACTACTAAGACACAGGAAGTTAGATATACATGAAAATGGATATATGTTTAAGGAAACATGAACTTTCAGATATTTACAGAAAGATATATTATGTAAACATAAATACAATGATTTTTGTACAATGAATCTTGAGTATTTTTAATTTTTTCCATAAAAATAAAAAATTGCATGGTTCATGTGTAAGTTGGTTGGAGATCTAGAATTTTTACTAAGTTTAGCCAATCTGAGTACAAGTCCAACTGAGGAATAAATGGAGATTAAGATTGTGTTGCACCAGTTGTCCAAATAGCCAGGGATTGCTGGCTTTGAAAAAAAGACACAGGCATGTCTGAAAATATTTTCTTTTCCTGCTTTTATCTAGTCAAAAGGCCTACTAATGTGTAATGAACCTTATAAATCTTATTGACACTATTGTTACCAACTTGTCATTTTATTTCTCAATGTTTCATTAATCAGTCTATTGAATCCACATATTATAAGAAGCACATTTGAACCATCTTTCCTTTTAATTATATATATATACATATATATATATATATATATATATAAAAGGCAGGATGTGTGTGTGTGTGTGTAATGAATGCACGGTCACAATTTTTTACTGGCCACAATGAGAGCCTATAGCTGGCTGCCACAAATAGGCAGGAAGATTCTATTGGCCAGCATGAGAGCCAACAGCTGACTGACACGAATGTTAACTAGCATGCTAGCATGCAAAAAAAATCGATAGCTGCATTCGTCACAAGTGGGGAAAATTTAAATCTGTATGGCACTTTACTCCAATTGGCTCATTCACTTGCTTAAACTCAACGTTGATTCTGATTCCGCAGAACTGGGTTGGGTGTGAAAAAGTATTTGTTGTTAACATTCTTTTTACATTCATTTTTTCCAGTTATGAGTCCTTTTTCAAAGCTGATCTTTTTGTGTTCATTTTGTTTAGTTCTTTTTTTGTAACAGATTTAATGTTTAATATAGAGCTTAGAAAAAATTTGCAGTGTGAGATAGGCAAGACGTAAGGCATGTAGCAACATCAGCACAGCAAAGGGCACTCCTTTAAAGGCAAGGAAGGGAAAAAATATTTTAAGTCAAGTGATAGTGATTGCTGTATGAGTTGTACAATTTTTGAATCAAGCTTGGGCAACGCCGGGTCATGCTGCTCGTATATATATATATATATAGTTGCTCTTTCCTCCTTGATTGTTGGTTATAAATGTGTCTTTGTATGTGTGTTACAAATATTTTAGATTTATGGACATTGAAAGTGTGACAAAATGTATTGTGGAGAGATGAGTCCAAATTTGAACTTGTTGGTAGTAAGAGAAGAGTGTTTGTGAGAATGCCAGGAAAAAGACTGAATAATGAATGTGTGCTTCCAACAGTTTAAGTTTGTTATGATGTGGAGATGTTTTGGGGGAGGGAGGACTGGAGATTTGATTCAGGCCGAGGGAATCATGAAGAAAGAACATTAAATTTTGCAGAGAAAATTGTAAAAAAATCAACCTTTCAACAAGACAATGATCCAAGACACTCTTTTAAATTATGTCAAAATTACTTTGAGTCAAAAAAAAAGGAAGAAAATGTTTTGAAATTATGACTAGGATGCCCCATCTTCTAACCTCTTTCCCATTGAAATAGCATAGGATGAATTGAAAAGGAGAGCTGAAAGAGAATACTCAAAATGTGAGAGTGAGCTTTTTCAGTGCTTGAAGAATGCTTTCAAAACCTGTTGGAAAGAATTTATAAAGCAGTATTAAGGCAGTTGATAGTTTTATTGAATAGAACAAAATATGATGCTATTGTAACTTTTTTAGTTGTTTCACCCCAGGCAAAGGGACTACAAGGTGCACAAGAGAATGAAAAGACTTTAGCAGGGATGATTGAGGAAAAGACAAAAAGGAACAGGGTTCAAGAGGATAGAAGATAGCTACTGACATTGCATTTAAATTTTTGAGATTGTAATTATCAGGGAAAACAAGAAATCTGAAGGAAATTTCACAGGTGAGAAGTGCAAGAAAAGAAACAGTTTGAGTAGAAATGCCAGTTACATCTAATTAGTTCAACAGTAAAACAACTGAGACATAATTACCAATCTAGTAATACACTTAAATTTATGCAGTCAGGGCATCAGGTAACAAAAGCTCATCAGAACAATTACCATGAAAATATTTGTAGAAAAGACAGAGAAAAGCCACATTATGTCAGTGATAAAGTGAATGAAGGAACTTACAGACCCTTCTTTGAATTTTGTCAAAGATCTCAAGATGTACTGCAAAAGCACTAGACCAGATATGGGAAGAATATTCAATGCACAGATGAATGGGAGATTTATAAATGTGCTAGATAGATTCTGACAAAAAAATGATAATTCTTTATAATTAAGTGATTATTTTTGTCAAAATAAAAGCAAATACATTGGATTTACTGAAATTTTAACTTTTACTTTAAAAAAGTATAAAAATATTTCATTTTTTTTTTTAAACTTGCAGAGTAGACCCAAACGTTTTGCTTGTAGTGTGTGTCTATGTTTATGAGATGAGGAATTGTAACTATTTACACTAGTTACATTGTTTGAACTATTTTCTTCATCTTTATTGTCACATGGCCCAGTGGATAAAAGCATTGGTTGATGTAATCCAGTGACTTGACTCAAAGTGTTGTCAGTTGAATACCTGGGCACAGCAGACGTGAAAAAAAAATTAGAGAGTTGAGTTACTAAAATGGGAGATAACTGAAACTGAGATATTTAGAAAAGGCATGGCACGTGAAACTAGAACAATCTACTTCTGTGGACAAAATAAAGGGTTTGGTTTGAAATTCCAGCATATATACCTGAAGAAGGCGGATCATACAATGACTGAAACATTATGAATATGACAGTAAAGATGAGGACAATAGTTTGAACAATGTAAATAGTGTATATATACATATATATATAAATATATATATATATACTGAGTGTAACATATTGTAATATTGTCCAGATTGTGTAACTGCTAAATTGTCCAGTTGTTAGATTAAACTTTGAACTGTTGTCTCTTAGAAATGATTAAAGATATCTTACTGGACTTTTCCAAAGTTTTATAACACTATTGAAGTCTACTTTGAACAATAAAAATTAATTTAGCTCTAAGCTGAAATCATGATTCCTCTTGCTATTGACCCATTCTGATCCAGTTTGATGGTTCTTGAATGAACTTTGAAGATGGAAGACAGAGTATGAATGTTGCTACCATTACTGAATGCCTAAATGATCATTTTTCTCTCACCATTGCTCAGTTGGGTAGACACAAAATAATTTTAACCTGTTCTCTTTCTAGCTGAATAACTCAAAAGTTTTTTTCAGTAATTCTTATGACCAATGGTGTCAAGATGACTAAACATCTCATCTGAAAACCTGAAAAAAAAGAAACTTAATTGGTTCAGTGGTTCTTTAGATATTAAATGTTTTGTGGAACAGACAATTACTCCATGCTGTTACACGATTTGGACAATTTTGCTGTTACACCTCATATATATGTTTCATTAAATAATATAGACATATATCTATTTATTTTTATAATAATCCTTTCTAATTATCTTCTTGATGTTAAGTTGAAATTCATCAAGGTATGTGCTGTATTTTTTGTTAACTAAAGTACTTTCAATCTTCTCCTCAGCTCATCCTCAGTTGAAAGTACTTGGGTTAAGAAAAAATAGTGCCTTCTTTGATGAATTTCAACTTAACATCAAGAAGATAATTAGAAACCTAGAAAGGATTATTATAAAAATAAATAGATATAATATGTCTATTTTATTTAATGAAACATGCTTAAATGAAGATATACTGCCTAAATATACATATATATAACATGGAAATAAATAGCAACAAATAGTCACAATTGAAAGAAGAGAGCAAAAGGAAAAAGAGAAAAATTTAAGGAGAGAGTCTAAAGTGTGTGAGAGTCTAAAAAATCAAGACGAAAAATATGAAGAAAAGGAAAAATAATCACAACAGTGTACATGGGCAGCCATTTACAAATGTACATCTGCATGCAAATGCACACATGCACACAAACAATATAGGAAAAAAAAACTTGCACCAGTACATAAAAATAGAAAATTGAGAAATATGAGCAGTCAATTGCTGATACCCCCTGAAAAGTGGATGGATGGGTCTGTCTATGAAACTCTTGTGTCAAGATGCTGAATATAACATCAATCAGCAAGGTGACAAACTTTTACTTATATTAATTCTACATATATATATATATATATATATATATATATATATATATAAGTAGGTTTGTGTGCGTACATATATATATATATATATATATATATATATATATATATATATACACACACACACACACACATATGTGTAAGCATTCAAGCAGATATATAATGGTATAAATGTGAACACATGATTTGAGTAAAAAACGTTTTGAACATCCATTAATTTCTGCTTGTGTTTCTGACATTAATGTGCCAGCTGAAGCTGTTGACATCTACAAAATGTTCAAAATACAATTATTTGCTGAAGCTTTCTATCAAAGGCTTACTCATTTAATAATCAAAATAATTAAATAATTAAAAAAAATCCCAAATGCTTCAAATTAGATGAAAGGCCAATTTGCAAATTGTCTGTTGTTTCTGACATATGAACTTGTCACCCAAAGATTGTTTGTATCGTGTAAGGCATTTGCAAATTAGTAGGGACTTGGGATTTTTCTTCTTATGTTCTTTAAGTATTTAATCTGAGGCAAAATGATTAATGCTCTTACAAGTCATGATTTTCTTTTCTTTTTGGCTTTTCAGATGAGTAAATGCAGCTTAGAAAAATATTAAAATTAAATAAAATTAACAAAAAATGATGAAGAGAAGTGAAGCAGATAACAACAATAGCAAAAGACAAGACTGCCAAGATTAGTAATTTCTAGCTGACATTGTTGTAATATTTAACATATCTTAGGCAAAAATTTTACCAGTACTAGATTAAGGATATCTTATTGTTCTTTGTTCTCTTTGTCTCTAATCAGTAAATTAAAGTTATCTCTTTTTGTGATCATTTTCTTTTTTATTGGTATTAAAAGACTAAAAGCTTTCTTTCAGAGTTGTCTGTCAACAAGACAGAATCTAAGTGTGTCCAATTGAAATGCATTTTTTGTACCATGTGACTTAGCACGAACAACATTATCTGGGAGCCTGTCAACTCCAGTCACACTTATTAATTACTTAAATAATGAAAGAAAAAAGAAAAAAAAGAAGTTAATTTTTGAGTTAGATGCAGTTGTCAGTTATTAGCAAAGCGTCTTGAAATTGTTAAATTGTGAGACTGTTATTCCTTAACTGAAAATCATCATCAAATTTTTTTTTTTTTTTTACTCTTTTTAAATATAAAATTAAAGTAAAAATCCATTCAAGATGATTTTTATCTTCTACTCATTTATTTTGAGACATGATTTTAGAAACTTTTAGCAAAACTGTATTTTACGTCTTGACAAAAGATAAAACACAAAGTTTCATGATAAACACTGAAACCTGAAAATGATTTTTAAGTCAATTACAATCCAAAGTAGCAAAGAGTATTGTCATTACTACTAGAATAAATGAGTTAAGTTTCCACTTCAGGCAATTTTCTAAGTTATTTAATTTTTTAATTTTTTGTCTTGTATTGTCTTACAATCTGATTAGAAATAGCTTCAACAGCGTATATGTAAGAATCAGATATAGTTTCCTTTTCAAAAATTTACTTCTTGTTGTGATGGTAATTTTAATAAACAATATAATATTAACAAACTTTTTTTGTTAATTGAATGAATTAACTTATAAATACATTTTTACAATTACTTTATTTTAGTATTTGATGCTTTTATTTTATTTTATACTTAATGCTTTTGCTTATTCTATTATTACAGAACTGATGGTTAGATTCCAACTTTTCAGTGTGAGGTAGAGCTGAAAACGTCTTGGTCTAATCAGTTGATATCAGAATTTTATTTGGAAAGGGTTTCTTGGTCAGGCTGAGAACTTTTCAGCTTCTTTTATGTAAATAAAAAAAATCTATTCCAAAATGAGCTAATATAGTTAGTTATATTTCTAAAACCACCTGACAAGAAAACTTCAAAGAATCTGGTATTTTATTACTAATATGGAACATCTTACCAGAAATCCATGAGTGATTATTCCATGATTTTTTTTGTTGGGGATGTTAACTTTGGGGTTTTGAAACATTTGCATTTCACTGAAAGGAATTATTTTCTGATACAACCACCTCCAAATCTATTGGAGGTATAATTAGAATGAAAAATAAAATAACAATTCAAATGCTGGAGTTTACCAAATAAAATGTCTATGGTACAATAACATGTACATTGGGGAGACTTGTGTTTAAATAAACATTCAAATTTTCATGTATTACACCACAACAACGTAGGACATAACTATAATTTCACCAATGTCAGCCTTATCAAAAAAAAAGAAGATAACTCTTTAAAGAGAAAATATTATAAAAAAATATATTCATAACCACATTACCAACAATTAACACATGTTCAAAAAACTAAATGACATCACCATTTTCCTACAGATTCATTATTCATGAATCTAATTCATCTCTTCCAAATACATAAAAACTGATATATATATATATATATACAAAACACACACAAAGTATACTTTAATGAAAAATTCTTCAAAATATCCTGCAGTCTCTCACTAGCCTTTATATACTTTAACAGCTAGAATGTTTTCTTAGACTTATTTGAATATGATCTGTTACTTTCTTACATGTAACACATATCCAATCAAAACAGCCTACTGCATCTTACTAACTTTTACACACTTTAGTGCTGTGAATGTTTGCCACCCATATTTA
>OZ010600.1:24577437-24607437 GCA_963932145.1 Acanthosepion lycidas | reverse complement strand
AAAAAAGAAACATCCTTGACTTGTGACAGGGATGGCCCAATTTTGCTGCAAGACAATGCATGGCTTCATGCTTTTTAATTAACTAAAAGCTGCTTAGTCTGAATGATGAAATTTTGCCTCCTCCTACATATTCACCTGATATCTCTCTGACTGATAATCACTCATTTAAGCATTTTGAGCTTTTCATACCCAATAAAACGTTATCAAATAATGAAGATAATGGTAAATGAAGCATTTGAACTGTGTATCGTATCAAAAGATGAGAATTTTTTAAAGATTGGGTCAAGAATTTAGAGGTATGATGGTGCCTATTTAAACTAAATAAATTAGTTATTTAACATTTCAGAAGTGTTTTATTCATTTCCTATAAAGTGCATCATTTCATGTGTGACAATCTAATATTTGTACATACAATGCTCTTGGGTGTTTTCTTTTCTTTTTGTTGTTGTTCTCAGTTAAGATCACTGTTAGACAGATATATGATGATGAGATTCTCTTTAGCTGTTCATGTTAAGACAATTCCTCCTCTTTGCATTTACATTTCACTCCCACCTCTTTACCCAGATATCCAAATAAGAGCGGCTGATTAGTTAGGGAATGGACACTGTGATATTAACTATAAAGTTTTAATTTAGTTGTTCCTTAGCATATACATTATACTCTGCCAGTCCTTCATGAATAATGGACTATTCAATTTTGAAAGATGGAAAAGACATATCAGTGATACTGTTTGGTTTCAGTGAGAAAAAGAAAGAATGAAAGAAAAGGAGATAAGATAGCAGAAATGATAATGTTCTTAAAATCTACTTTAGTGAAAATGTGAAAATTTTTAATCTTTTTATTTGTACCCTCATACTTCTTTAAATAAGGACCTGCATTCATACTTATGTTTGTTATTGCAATATTTTTGTTAAACTTGTTAAGCTTAAATATTTAAAAATACAAAAGGGGGATTTCAATGGGTAATTTTATAGTCATTGAACTAACTTCTCAATCATTAACTTGAGGAAAATCCAAGTAAGCAAAACAGTGAACTTTTCATAAGTACTATTGTTTTCATTATTCTCAGACTTAAGGATCACAAACTGTTGAAAGTAAATTTGATTTCCACACAATACTTTCATCAAGATGTTGTTTCTACAAAAATTTGGTTGGTTGATTTTGTTTAGTGGCATATCAACCTCTATGGGTTATTTAATGCTGAAATCTAAATATTTTGAATGTAATTATATGCCTTCAGTTACTGATAAAATATATTGTTGGTAATTTTTCTATAAATAGGTATTGTTGGTAATTTTACTATATAAATATATATTGCTGCTAGGTTTACTATAAATACATATTGTTGGAAATTTTACCATATAAATATGTACTGCTGGTATTTTTACTATAAACAGCTATACATTCTTTGAAAAAAATATGACCAGCTATAGATTTCTTCAAGGAAAAATATTCCCAGAAATAGATTTTTGAAGAAAAACATTATCAGCAAGAAAAATTTTGTTGACATTAAATAACCCATTGAGGCTGATATACTGTAAAACAAAACAAACCAAACCAATCAGGCTGTTACATTCTATAACTGATGTCATTTGAACTCAAATTCCCTACTCTGGATCCTATTTAGCATTGTTGTTACCTAGAAACAGGGCCAGTATGTACTACACTTGCATTGGCCCTGTCTAGACACATTTCCTCACAATTGCTTAATGATATTGTGCAATCAAATCTGCTGTCATATAACTTGATTTTTTTCATACAATTATTTTTCTCATATTGTTTGTTTACTGTCTAGTTGTATTTAGAGACATAAGTCTTTGTGCTAAAAAGAAACCTTAATTCTCAGACAATTAGATGTCCTACCAGGATTTATTATTGGTGGACACAGTTTTAACAATATAAGCTATGCAGATGACATAGTGTTGATAGCAGACATAGAAAGAAAACTACAAAAGCTCCTACAGAAGATAATGAAGGCAAGTGAGAAAAAGTATCAGGCATCAACTGTAAGAAGACAGAATGCATGGGTGTTAGCAAAAAGATGATCCCAAAATGCAAATTACAAATTGGAGATACCAAAATCAACTGGGAAGTGTTTTAACAGAGGATGGAAAGTGCGACACTGAAATCCAAAGATGCATTGGAATAGCCAAAGATGCATTCCAAAAGCTAAGCAGAGTATCAAGAAACAGAAAAGAATATTGAGCTGTTGCATGATATCTGCACTCATATGCTGAGGATACCATGGATGGAACATAGGAGCAACAACAAGAGAGAAAATGGTAACAAAAAGCAAAGTTATGCTTAACATCAAGAAGAGACAGCCAAAATTTCTGGGGTACATAATAAGGAAGGAGATCTTGGATGCTCACAGGCAAAAGGGAGAGAGAGGAAAACAGCTCATAAGATACTTGATCAACTTGAGTAAATGGATGACAGAACAGAGTTTAAGAGAAATAAAGAAAAGACAAAATTTATTTAGAGCTACAAAGGACAGGAAATTGTGGAGAACCATGATTGCCTATGTCATGAGGGGTCATGGCACATAAAGAAGGAATTAATAAGGGAAGTCAGAAATAGAAATAGAAATATAAGCCTGCTTAGGGATCAATGTTTGAGTACAGGTAAAAGCAAGGATTTTAAATGTTGATCTTCAAGGCAATTTGACTCTCTCTCTATTGAAAAATTGGTGCAACACAATCTTCTTATTTCCTATTTTTTCTGTGTTATACTAATCTTAGCTAAGTAAATATCTATCATTGATGATCCAAAGTGAATCATGACTAGTGATATGGGGTAGAATGGCAGCTAATGTCTCATAACAACTGTGCATGTCAAGGTTAGAGGTTAACATTCTGCCACTAGATGTTACAGAAAAAAATTCAAGGGTTTTTTTCAAGTTCAAGTTTGATTGGATAAGAATTGTTTTGTCAACACATAGTGGACCAACACCTTATTAGGTAGGCAATCAGAATATTTGGGCTGATCAGTGTATATATACATATATATATATATATATATATATATATATATATATATATATATATATATATATATATATAATATGTGTGTGTATATATATATATATATATATATATATATATATATATGTATGCACAAACAAATGTTGAGAATAGAGATGTTGCATCCATCCAAACATCACTTAATTTAATAGCATAGATTAAAAAGAAATAAGAGCTTTTATGAATTTTAAGATAAATTAATTTTAATTTTCTGTTTCTTTTTATTTCTCATAAAATTTTTAATTTTGTAAACATTTCCATTAAATTAGACACTAGCTATACATAAATATTTATTTTGATATACATGCTAGCATGCCTGTGCATGTGTATGTATATTTTTCTGCAAGGTAGAAGGTTAATGAATCTTTGTAAATTTATGATTACAGGCATGCAAACAGTATTAATGTATATATTTAGAGTTAATTTGAAGCGATTCCAACCATGCTTGTCAAAAAGATATTTCTAAATATCTTGGGCAAAAAGATATTTATTAAAACTCATGCATATATATATATATATATATATATATATATATATATATATATATATATTTAGGAATGGATTTTTCGTTTATTAATCAGGCATATTTTTTATTTATTTGTTTAAACATAATTTTTAATGAATTGATGCTCTGTTTTTATTTATTTACATCTCCTAGTCTGGATATTTGAGAAATCTTGTTAGCTGTCAGAGGGAACATTTTTTTTCTGACAAGATTTCTTGAATATTTAGGCTAAGAGATGGAAATGAATAAAGATACCATTTAATAAATAAATAAAATCCATGCATCTACTCAAATATGAGTATCCATTAAAAATAACTTTCAAGTAAATAAATTAAATATATGTGTGTGAATATACATGATGTCCCATTATACATATTCACTAATATATACTTAAGAGCTCTATTATATATAACATTGAGCACTTTTTTTATAACACCTAAGAAAAATTTATGGATATGTGTATACGTATGTTTTTTTTATCATACTCATATCGCTCTATCTTTACATTTATGTGTGTGTGTCTGTGTGTAATATATTATTGCATAATTACAACCAATGTTTATATTTGCATTTCCACAGTCACTCTACATTTATATAATTTCATCAATAAGGACATTACTTTAGCCAAATGAAGTCCATTAAGAGGATGGAAAATGTTATACAGAATTTTCTACTTTGTGGTTTTGTTGCTTAACATTATGATATAAAAATTTGTATATCATATTCTGCCATATCTCCCACACACACATATATATATATATATATATATATATATATATATATATATATATAAAATGAAGAGTTGTAAAAGTTTGGTAATCCATATGGATAATCTCAAGGAGCTGAATGTTAAACCAGAGTGAATATTAATTTAATCAAAATGAAAAAACAGACAACCTTAAGGGCCCATTGACTTTATTTTATTTCTCCAGGAAAGTGTTTTTTCCTGGTTCCTTAGATCACATTTCTAAGCATAAAAAATAGTTTTAAAACAGAGAGTGTATATATATATATATATATATATATATATATATATATATATATATATATATATATATATATATATATCTTGGAGAAATTTTTATATAACATAATATATATATGGACACATGTCCAAGTGGTTAGAATGCTTGCTTTCTGACCATGAGACCCGGTTTGAATCTCATCATGGTTGATTTATTGAGAAGGTGGCTTCTTCAGCCTGGGGAGGTGATTATAGTGTGCAGCAACTTTAGAAAGTACCTGAAAATCTTACCACAGGTTGACCAATGCCATGTAAGTGAAACTGGATTGTCAGAACTATTTGTGAGTTGTCGATGGTTATGCTTGCATGAAGTCACAAGTAATCTTTTGGTTTTGGACATACTGGCCTTGTTCAGACTGTTGATCATGCCAGATAAGATGTTCTCCCCTAGAAACTGTAACCAAGGTCTGCTCAACACTGTTGCAGTATAAACAACAGATGGGCTTTATGGGTGTTGAACAAACACAAATGTACCTGAGCAATCATCTGTAATGGGGATTGGCTAGCTACCTTAATAGGCATGCACAGGTATAAGCAGTGCTAGCCACCATCATTATATATATATATATATATATATATATATATATATATATATATGATAAAATATACTTTTATGATATCCTATATTTATAAGGTAAAAGTCTTCAACATCTCAAACAGAGTATGTGTAATTATAAGAAGTAGGGACACGGATGTCAACACCAATTGGTGGCAAGCTCTTTCCTGCTTGAATGCAATCTTCAAGCCATGAATATTGCTTTCAAGTATGAAACAGATGTCACACTTCTTATATCTGTAGAAACCTTAGTCTAGAGTAAACATACTATAGGGGTATTTTTAAAGTATCCTGATAACAACACAATACAGCATCAAGTGGCATATCTTTCTCTCTATCTTTATCTATCAATCTATCCATAGCAGTCATGTCAAACATGCAGCTCTGTGGCCCATAGAAAGGATGCTAATTTGGTCATTTAACGGCCACAATTGAAGTTTTTTATAATTTAGAAATTATGGTATTTAAGAAAATGAATCACGTTTTTTACATTTTGATTTATTTTAATATAATACCAAATAAGGAGAGCATTTACTGCATAAATTTATTTAAAATAATTTTAATAGTATTGACAAACTTTAAGTTAGTACAGTATAAAGCTATTATTTTAAAAATTGAAGCAAATATTCAATGTTTTTCATGGTTGAGAAAATAGTGCAGGAACGAAAACAATATGACAGCTCATTAACAGTTGTAAACAGAAAACTTTCTTTCAAAGTGTAAAATCTTTTGCTTTTAAAGATGAAATGTCAGCCAAAAATGTTTTACAGGCATTATCAAAATTGCTTTATGTCATTTTACTGTTATCTGTAGTTTAAATGTACCAGTAATTTTTCAGATTATGTGTCATCAATTTTGGAAAATTAATGACACATAAAGAGTGAGTGTTTCAAGATAAGTAGGAATTATAGTATTTTTGCACAACTGTGAATTGAAAGATACATTGTTTAAATCTGCAACAACTCCATCGCCATGCCAAAGAGTACAACCTGAAAAAAACATGAAATCAACCCTCTCTCTTACGATAAATATGATAGCCCAATGTGCCTTTCAAAACTCAAGGAACTAGCTAACTTGACACAGCAACAGTCCTCTTTGTGAAAATTCAGAAACAGAATGTTGCTTTCCTTGCTGTAACCTATGAATTCAGCCAAATGATAGCATTGAGTGGGAAATCTTACAGTAAAGGCGATTTCATAAAGCAATGCCCTGTCAAAATGGTTGAAATTGTATGTACAGAGAAAGTACGCTTATTCAAAGACATTTTATTAACCAGGAACACTGTTGTTGAACAGGTTGTTGAAATGTCAGCTTGTTTGAAACAACATTTGAAGGCTGTCTCAATGTTTGAACATGTTTCTATTATTATTAATGAGACAGTTGACATCACAGAACAGTTTGCCATCTTCCTCAGGGCCTGGAACAGTGAATTTAATATCTATGAAGAACTGATTGAACTGGTCCCTATATATGACACTACAAAATACAGGACATCTTTGAGAGAATTGAGCAACTTCTGCATGAGTATAGTCTTGTTTTGAGTAAAATTGTATGCTTATCTACTGAGAGTGCTGTGAATATAGTTGGCAAACATAATCGTGTTGCTGCTAAGTGACAAAGAAAACTAGAAAACTTGCATCCAGATTTCATCATTTGCATATTTTCACTGTATTATTCATCAGCAAAATTTGTGTTCAAAGATATTAAAATTGGATCAGGTGCATAGCTTGGTCACAAAGACAGTGAACTATATCAGAGGCCATGCTCTCAACCACCATTAGTTCAGTCAGTTGCTGGAAGATAAGGATAACCAGTTCACTGATGGATGTTCTATTCTACACAGAAGTTTGCCGGTTGTCACAAAATGCTGAATCTGTTGAGAAAAGAAATAATTGGAGATGAAAGATTTTTGGGGAAATGAAAGATCAAAATACGGCTGGAATAAAAGATGTAAGTTTGCTTGAAGATCTGATTTTTGCTGTAGATATTACTGCACAATTAACTGATTGTAATTTGAAAGTACAAAATTGAAACAAACTTATGACTTAGTTGTATGATGACATCAAGTGTTTCATTACAAAACTAAACTTATGGAAGTCACAGTTTTCAAATGAAAATTTAGTTCATTTTCCTACATGCTGATAAACACTGCCAAAACCAAGACTGTACTTAGCTTTGCTAAGTATGACAGTCACCTGGAATTGTTGTCAAAACAATTTCAGAAAAGATTTAGTGATTTTTCACCTTTTGAACATCAGTTTGCATTATTCTCAGCACCATTCACCTTTGATGCCAAGACAAATGAAAGCCTGCAGATGAAACTATTAGAAATACAGTTGGATTCTACACTCAGAGCAAAGTGTCTTGAAGTAGGAATACCTGGTTTCTTTTCATACCTTCCTGAAAAGTTTAAAATCTTCAGAAAGTTTGCCACAAAGATTATGGCAACATTTGGTTCTACCTATATGTGTGATTTTCTTAATGAAATCAATAAAACCTTCTCAGAGAACAAGGCTAACTGATCAACATTTGTCATCTCTGATCAGAGTCAGAACTGTACAGACATTTCAGTTGGAAATACCAAAAATTGTCAGAAAAAGAGGTCTCAAACCTCAGGATAAAAAAAATACCACTGACTGAATAGTGGCAAATAAATGTTCCGTTTTGAATTGTAATTTTTGTACAATGTATTTGTTGCTGTTACAAACTGCAAGTATATGTTGTTGTTTAAAATTTTATTTTTTAATTAAAGTACTTCATTACTTTGTATACCCAAATCTTGCTAAAACATTTGTATCCACATTGTGCGTTTCTAAATTTAAGTAACAAAAATATTCTGCAATAAGTTTTATTAAATGACTCCAATTAGTTGTAATGTGCACAATCAGTTGTTGTGTGTGACCCTCATAACAACACATATGTGACCATGTGTCCCTCAAGGGACATGCTGGATCTATAGGAGAATTTGATGTATAAATTTCTATATATCAGAACTATATTAAGCATATGAAGTGAAAAATAATCTGTGTAATCCATTTCATCCTCTAGAAAGACATCATCAAAACTTTTTATACTAATTCTCAATACAAGGCCCAAGAGCCACTCAAGTTAGTGGGTTACTGTCTGGTGTTGAAGGAGCTTAAGAAAAGGCAAGAAGTGAAGTTCATGAAGTTATGTAGGAAAGATATTGGTTAACCCTAGACTTGAAGAGGTCAAGATTACATTGATTGGGAAAACATCTTGCCGGGAGTCAGTTCCCCAAAACAGCAGTTCTTGGAAAGAAACTGTCAGAGGAACTTACTTCTTACTATCAGAATGAAATAGGAATGGAGATGATTCACACTCGTGTACATGGCATGGTGGGTCCCAGTTGTGAAGGTCAGGGTTGGTGAAACTAAGGACTATATCTCATCAGAACACTTGACATGGAAATAGTGATAGATTAGCAAGAGGCTTGCAATGTTTTGTCTATGTGGAAGAGGCTGTAGTTTAGAAATCACCCACAAAGTTGTGTAGATACAAGTAAGGACTGGGCAGATCCAACACAAATATAGCAGCAATAGTTCATACTTGTCTGATCTGATAGAATATAACAGAAGAAGTCAGATAATTACTGGATTTGTACAATGAACCAACCACTTTTTTCCATCATCTTTAGTAATAGATTCAAGATCCACTTGAGGTGTGGGTGAAATTGAGTTCCAATAGATATTCAAAATAAGAAGCCTCCTTGAGAGAACCTTCATCCATTGTGATATGTGAAAGTCTAGGGTCTGCTCAGTGATGGTGGAACATTACTAACTTGTTTTTGGTTGTATTGAATTTTATAAAACAGTCCATCCTACACTGAGCTACCAGGCATTAATTTATATATATTTAGGTAGTGTTACATTACTTTGGTCCTTCTAGAATATAAAATGTACTATCTAGCTAGGCTATGGCCACACCACATTGAAATACTTGTTACCATATAATCGCCAAAGCTAAGCAATATCAAGCCCAGTCAGTACATAGATGGGTGACTTCTTGGGAATAAGCTTAGTTATATGGGTGATGTAATGGATAATGGCTTGGAATTGTTAATTGGAGAGCCGAATTCCAATTCCAGTTATGTTCGATATTCATTAATGCAGAAAAAACCACTGGAAAGGTATGAATCCACTTCTTCTCCTACCAGCCATGGGGCAGTTAGTAAGAACTGTATCACTAAATCATTATTATCTTCTGCCCCTCCCCAATTCTTATAATCTAAAAATACTATATGGCTTTAAATAACTTGTAGTGGGTTGATAAACTGTAGAAAATGAATGAATGAATCAATAAAAATATCTATCTATCTATCTATCTATCTCTGATGAAATTCTAATGGATGAAATGTGAAAACTTTTTCCAATACTATTTTTCTAAATACTATCTATCTATCTATCTTTATATATATATATATATATATATATATATATATATATATATATATATATATATATATATATACATATATATATATATATATAATAAACTAACTTTGTTCACTTATGTGTATTTCTACTATGAGTTTCTCAGAATTACATCCACTCATCACTAAGTCTCCTGAGGAGTGGATTTAATTCTGTGAAACTCAGTGTGATGACAGGCATTACATAAGTGAACAATTTCTTAATTATAAATGCTCTATTTCTTGATATAAAGAACTGTAATTATAGAGACTACTTAAAGCCTTAAAAGCTTTGTCTTTCAGAATGACCCTGATTGATCAACCTTTTTTTTTTTTGAGAAATAACAATATTTGTTATTGTTATCATCTCTTTATATGCAAGTTTACATAACATAAACTTAAGCAACAAGAATTCATTCAGGCATATTTATTGAAATCAACAAAGTCTGTTAATTTAATACTTTCGTTAATTGTTCCAATTTGTGTATTAACTGTCATATGTCTAGATCAAATTTATGGATAAATTGTCCAACATTCATCAAGTTTTTCAGTCCTTTCAGCCATCTGTTGTCACTATCATGAACATTAATATTATTAGTGCATTTAAGCACATATACATTATGTATATGAATATAAGTGTCCTTCAATCAGTTGTTAACTGAGGCAAGAAATGGCTTGTTAATTTTAATGTCTCCAAAATGAATCTGCTCTCTTTTAATCATTGTAAAGAACCTATTTGGACTTCTATCAACATGGCTGATGCTAACCTCCAGGAGAATGACTGTGCCTCTTTGGGCCAGCATTTACCAGTTATGTAGTGGAACAATTATATTGAATCATTGCTAGGTCTGCATCTAGGAAATCTGATTCACTGTGTTGTTCGAAACAATTTTTCTTGCCAGAATCAAATTTTCAACTTTATAAATCTACCATTCATTGATGCATTGAATATTGTGCCCTATTTGGCCTGGTGCTCCTGCAGTTTATCAAGAGATACTTGATAAAATCTGAAGAATAATCTGAAATGTTATTCATCCTGATTTGACATCTAAGCTTCAGTCATGTTTTCACTGCTGTATCATAGATTCCCTCTGGCTTTGCTATACATATTTTCATGGTACTTGTTCTGATGAGCTTTTCTCTTTGGTACATTGACTTTATGAACTTTTACCACAGTAGTAGATTGGCAGCTAGCATTCATCATTTTACTGTTAAAATTGCTAGATGTAACCATAAGTTCTATGCTAACAGTTTCTTCTCTCACACTTCTCGTTTGTGGAACTCTCTTCCTGTTTCTTGCTTTCCAATCAGTATTAATTTCCAAAATTTAAATGCTGCATCAATCTTCTTTCTCTTCAATTCCTCATCTTTTATTGTCCTCTCTTCTTAATTTCTATTCCAGTAACTATTATTGAGTCAACTTCATGATTCCATCCTTCCAGAACTTGGCATATTCTGGCTGATAAGAGATTTTTAAAGTCTTTCAAAGTATTGAAGTTCCTCCTATTAAAAGAATTTTGTAGTTATCAAAATATTGGTAATTCAAAGGTGCAGGTTTAGTTGAATGCAGCAAGTATAGCAGGACATTTCAGTCAAACTGTACTAATTTCTGTTGGAATTACAAAGAGACATGATGTCTGGTGTTGTCCTGATAGAAGACAACAGCCTTTTGATTAGCCAATTCTGGATGCTTTTCATTGATTGCTGCCTTCAATTAGTCTCATTTGGTAAAGTACTTGTTTGAATTGTGTGTTGCAGAAGAGGTTCATAATGCACAATGCCCTCCCAATTTCCCCAAATACACATCATCACCTTCTTCAGATGCATACTGCCATTTGGAAGGGTTAGTGGTGGATCATTTTCCCCAGAACTTTTGTCACTCCACATTGTTGTAAACAATCCATTCTTTGCCTGAGTTCATTCTTTACAAAAATGGATTTGTTTTTGTTGCATCTGAGCAGAAAGTCACAGATAGAAATGTGATCCATTAATTTTTTTCTGTTAAATTGTAAGGTGCTCAAATATTATAGTAATTCACATATCCAAGAGTTTTCAAATACCTTGCAACACTCATATGAAATATGTTGAGTATCTCTGCAATGTTATGTATTTTGTGACTGAAATTATTTTTAATCAGCATTTCAATTTGGTCACCATCAATAATTGCAAACCTTCTGGAATATTCTCAGTCTTCCAGATGAAAATTTTCGCTGATGAACCAAGCGAATGACTTATAATCAGTACCCTCAGTGATGACACCATTCCCATTAAAAACTAGAGTACTGCTGCTATATCTAGACTGAAACTGCCCAGTTTTCCCTTTCTAGTTTAAAAGCATCTATGCGTACTTGTGTGTGATGCATTGTTTTCCACCCTACAACCCCTCTCCCACAGATGGAATATTGTAAGTGTCTCACTAATCTATTGCTATTTCCATGGAAAATGTTCAGATTAGCTACATTCCTTCAACTTGAACAGTTACATGTAAGACCCACCACCCCACATATACTAAGGCAAATGAACCCTCATTTGCTCCATATTCTATTGAGTGAGAAGTAAGTTACACTTGAATAGCTTCTTCCTACAAACTGCTGATTTGTAGAACTGACTCCCAAGAAGATGCTTTTCTGCCCACTATAGTCTTAACTTGTTCAAGTTTAGGGCTATCTGCTATCATTCCCACATATCCTCATAAACTGTACATCTTTCCTCTTACTCTTAAGTCTCATGCAACAAAATCTGTCAGTATTTCTCTACTTTGAGTGGCACTTGGACCTGAGAGTGCACATTACTAAAAAATATTGCTTTTGATTTTTACATTTGAAATCTTCTTGCATATTGACATTTATAGTTAGATGGATCTTTGAAAGTAAGATCTAAATTACAAGATACGGCAAGAGAGAAAGAAAGAGAAAGAAAAATGCAGTGAATCAGAGAAAAAGAGGAAAAGAAAAATAATTAAAAGAATCAAGTGGAACCTGAAAAAAGTTTGTTAGATAAGTAAAGGCCGACTGCTCATATCTGGGTATGCCTGTCTGCTAGGGGGCTAGTCAATCCCTACTGCAGAAGCCTGCTCAGGCTTTTCACCATCTCTCCCAAACCCTACTCTGTTATCAATTCACTCAAAGCTCACCAGGTAGGTTATGCATTGTTTTCCTCTCTCCCTGCCTTTGATAAGTCCTGTGAGTATCAAATTTTTCAAACCCTCTTTCCTCATTATGAACTCTGTTGAATATTAGCTAGTTTGCCAGAGGTTTAGCACACAAGTAGGCAAATGTAGCCAAAGCCAAAACTGACTTGAGTCATTTATGGAGAAATATATAGCTGAACAAAGACCCCTCATGCAAATGTATTGGGAAGGTCCATTCTAGCAAAATGGACCAACCCAACTGGTGTATTAGGCGCTCTCCTATAAAATAAGGTAAAATCAGCTTTTACAAGGAAATAGGAGGCAGCCATGTTGGCAGGTAAGTCACTTGACTTCTACAAACTCCAGAAAATCCAACCAACTCTCTCTTCCTAATGTTAAGTATAAGTGTCTTTTTTTGTTTGTATTGTCTCTAGAACTTTGTCATTGCTCAAACGTTCAGTGAATGTTATTCTCAGCATCCTTCTGTAGAACCACATTTTCTTTTGCTTCAAGTCACTTCTTCATCTGTGAGGAGATTTTCCACCATTCACTGCTATATGTTTTGCTTTAATAACCTACAGCCTGTGATCTCTGTGCTCATTTATGTTAGCTGATTCATTATTATTTATGTTAGCTGATTCATTATTATTTATGTTAGCTGATTCATTATTATTTATGTTAGCTGATTCATTATCGAATTTCTATTTGAACATTAAGAACTCACCACAGTTCTCATTCTTAAATTTATAATTCATATAAACATTACAACTTGTGCATTCCTATATGTTCAACTATACATCACACTATTGAAGGATTTCCGTGTTAGGATGAGGATTTCTCATTTTGGGTTAATAAACTTGAGTTAAATGCTCATGATAGAGTGATAGTTAATACACTCTACTTTTGAACAATTTTCCTTTGCATTCTTGATTCAACACAAACATGGCCTTGTATCAAAGTTGGTTTAATTCAGAAAACATCAACATGAAAGTAAACATAATCCATTAAAGATTAAGTTTCTTCCAGATTAAGTATAAATATTAAAAAAAAAAAAAAAAAGAGAAATAATACCTTCATTCAATTTTAAAATGTAATTTTTTTTTTTTCTCTCTGAAAACCTGGTCGGTAATCCATTCTCCAGAGAAAGACGTTAAGCAGATAACTGTAGATTTGGAATGAAAGAATAACTGAATGCAATTTACCAACTTGTTACATAGCAGCATTTTTTATTATTAATAATTCATCATCTCTACTCCTAAACAGACTTTTGAATTCTTCTAATTCCTAATCTAGAAATATAACAAACTTACTTTAATTTTGCTTTAGTATAGACACAAAGTAAAGGTTTGATTCTTGTGGAAAAAATATATTTCTTCCACTCTGCTATCATTTTCTTCTTCATTGTATATAACTTTTATATACTCCTTTCCAGAGCATGTGTATACTACTTCAGATTCCCTTGATTGTGGGTCTGGGCAGTGCTTTGGGACCCTCACTATCTTATCAACATTTGCTTTTTTTCTATCTATTAGGTTGGTGCAAAAATAATGACGTAATAATGTCGTTTTTTGACGTTAAAAAATACGTCAAAAAACGACATTATTACGTCATTATTTTTGCACCAACCTAATACATTTATATTATATATATTATATAAATTATATCTATAAATTTAATATATTACAGAAATTATATATGTTACAAATTAAACTAAGCACAACTAACTATAATTAAAGGATTAAAAATTTTGTGCATTTTAATGTCATTCTGAGGTCTTGGGGGGGGGGCAAATCCGTGAATTTGTTTTGCTCATGCTAACTTTTGAAAAAACACTATATAAAATTCACTATTTTTTATCCATAATGTTGAATATATTAAAATTATTCAACCAGAAAAATCTCAAGTTGATGTTAAAAATTCCCGCTTTGTTGATTTATTATCTATCATCTATTATGACATGTCTCTAATTTGTATTTAAATACATTGTATTATTTTCAAATTTTCTAGTTCAATTGTTCACTTATATTGCATATGATCCATTATTGTACATAAATAGGTTAGAATAAAATTTGTATTTTATTTGAATACTACCTTATGAAAATTGAGATGTAGTAGAGTGGGGGTAGGGGCATGTCATAGATTTGGGGGCACAAAACCCTTGCACTGGCACTGTTCCTTCATTCATGTCATATAATCATTATATACTTTTTTCTTTATGTTTCATAACCAAGGCCTTTAAATATTTAACATAAATAAATATAAAAATAATTAAATAAATTAAAGTAAAAATATAGAAATAAGATAATACTGCCATTAAAAAATAAATAAATAATAAAATAAAAAAAATCAACAGAACATAAATAAAAGTTCAACAACAACATTTACTAACTTTCATTTCTTACGCAATAGATTATGTCAGCATCCTCCATAGTTTATCTTTCCTTACACAGCAAAAAGCTTTAAGAATATTTTGACCATGTTTAAACGGAACACTGATCTTATAAAACTTTCAGTTATCTGTTTGGATAAGTCTTCTTCTTATGTCCATCGTCTTTGTCATGTTGAATTGATAATGTTAATTATATTTTATGAATATGTCCTGAAGATGGTTTATTAGACCAAAACGTCCGACGTTGACATTATATTAACATTAAAACAGCATTATTGCATATAAGGATTTTTGTTTGTTTTTTTTCCGTATATTTTTCTTCATATATATATATGTTCTGAGAATTAAGAATGTAACCCTTTATTAATGGGAATGAATTGTCCTCATTTGCCTTTCTATGTTTAAACCAACAGACACTTGTAGGAAATGAGAGGCTACAAAGACTGAAGTGTTGGGCATATAACAAACAAGATGAGAACATTAGTCCCTTTAGAAAGGCATATAATAATGATAATTCCTCATCTGGAAACATTGTGAAATTAATTATTATATTGATTGATTGATTTGTTTTTTACAACTTATCAACCCATTATGGGTTGTTTAAAGTCAAAACATAGTTTGGATATTTTTTAGTTAACAAGTGATTATTGCATTAACAATTTTTGTGAGGAGATAATGATCTTTCCAAATACAAGTCCTACTATTTAACCCATATATAGGGGGAGACAAAACATGGACATAGACCTTTCCAAGGGTATTGGCACATAAGTGAATGTAACAAACTCACCCTGGAATTTGAACATGGATCTCAGATTTTTCATTCGAAGCTGCTATCCATTACACCATCCATAAATCATTGTAAGGGTCACATGGTTTACTTGTTAACAAGCTTGTCTCACTAGAACAATTACAACTGTGTTGTGAGTTTGATCCTCACTGGGTGCTCCATACTTTTGACCATGTGCCAGATCAACGCTACATTTAGAAAATCACTAGGGCACCTTGTGTAATGGTTAACAATCTTGACTCACCAGAACAATTATGACTGAGTAGTGTGTTTGATCTTCACTGGGTGCCGACTACAAAAATTTAAGATCTGTGCAGGGATACCCGAAGGAATAAACATGTCTTTTAATAGTTTTTAAATTATTGGGCTGATTTAATTTGTCTATTCTCAGAGATATACAAAAAAAATTAAAACCAGCAAAGCCAAGCTTGCCAAATTGACCTTATAAGTAACAGACTTTATGAAGAGGGGAAAGACCAACACTTGAAGCTGAGAAGCAGGAACAAGTTTCTAGTTTACTACATAAAGGTTATCATTGATGGCATGGATGCTATCACCTGCCACAAGTTTAAGTCTTGTTTAACATGTGCTTGAATGTGATAGGAACACATATCCATGATATTCGGTGTCGCCTTTCATAAAGATGCTGAAATGACACAAAGAGAGTCACTGGCTGTCAGACAGATACATTCTTATAGCATTTGTGAGAAGGCTCAGCCTTCTGACAATCGTGCAGAATCCTATCCCAACCTTCCTGTCACTCTCCCCCACGGCTGTTCCCCACCACCTGACCTCTAACTGTTTCCTATGTATTTTTTTTTTCCCTACCTTACATGCACTAGATAAGTGTCTTACATATATGCATAAGAAGATGAGAGGGATCCTTTTGAGGATAGATGTATTGCTTCCTTGTCTTGAAAGAATTCTTGCACAACTTATTTTGACATCTTGTCATGTTTAGTGAATTGTGCTTTTCGGAGTAGATATTGCAATACATACATCAACGTGCAGTTGGGCGTCTAAATGTGTCCGACAGGGCAAAGGCTCTTTAGAGCTTTACATGTAAGCAAATAAGTTTCACATCATTCTTAGATTTATCCAACACATGATCTTTTTATTTACCTGTTTTTATTTTCTTTTTCCCTTTGATTTGAATTTACAGGAAAAGGATTCTTTTCTTTCCTTCTGCTAGCAAACTATCATTTCCACTTAAAGTATCTTATGTCTATAAAAAGGATCTTGTTTGCTAGTTAAACTTGTTTTAACGTTTATATATTGCCCCTTGGAAATATATTTTGCAGTTTAGGAGCACACCTGGTTTATATAACTAACAGTTACCTGTAAAAATTTAAATTTTTATGATGAATCCTAATTCTTAAGTTAATGATTGAATAAGTTCCTTTCAAATTCCATGACTTTAAAATGTCTATAGAAATTCCCCTATTGTATCATTAACTATTTGAACTTCATTTTAACAAGGTATTGCAATAATAATCATAAGTATGAATACAGGTAATTATTTAAAGAAGTAAGAGGGTACAAATGAAAAGATTAAAAATTGACAAAATTTCTCAATTCACTGAAGTAGACATTTTAGAGAGTGACGCCAGCTGTTCTATCTTGTTTTTTCTTTCTTTCTTCCTTTCTTTCTTTCTTCCTTTCTTTCTTTCTTTCTTTCTTTCTTTCTTTCTTTCTTTCTTATTTTCACTTAAGCCAAACAGCATCTCTGATACATTTTTCTTTTTCATCTTTTCTTACAGTCAAAACAAGCCAATCTTGGACTTTCATGCCCACAAAAAAAAAAAAAAAGAAAAAAAAGGAGTGTTGAAAGGATGTTTTTTTCCTACGACACAATTATTATTTTAGCTAGGTATTTACTCTGTATCCCCACTAAGACGAGTTGTGACACAAAGTCTTTTTTAAGGTGGGCACCCAAGTGCTTACACCCGGGCCAGGAACAAAAATTGCCCACAGCCCCCGCAACCATTGGTTGTGCTGGCCTCGGTGTGAGCACCAATCCCTCTCTCTGATGCAATGAGAGGGCACAGCCTCGGGCAACTGTTCCCCGGGGCTGGGCACCTCTCAGTATAATTTTCCTTATTTGTGACTCTGTCCTTTGACGGAGTTGCCCCTGAGTGCACTCTGCCCAAGGACAGAGATGCAACTGCGAGATGATAAATAATGTGTTACAAACCTCTCAAAAGAGCGATTTACACACTTTTTTTTATTATTTGTTATTATTATAATTACTATTTATTATTATTTTGATTACACTCCTTGGCAATATTTAGTGTTTTAAAAAGCAATTATTAGATTTTAATAAAACTTAAATATATGAAAGTGAATTTATAAATTTTCTTTGTTCTTGAGAAAACAAAATACTAAACACTAGTTATTTATTGGATTGTTTATTGCAATAGTTGGCAAAACATTGACTAATTGCCAATTGATTCAAACTTTTAATAAATTAAAATAATAAGGATTTCCTTATTGTTGGTTCACATATTTTAGAATTTAGTAAATTTTTATAAATTTATTAATAAAAAATGTTTTCATATTTATTTCTTTATAAATTGGTAAATGATAAATATTTCATTGTATTACTTTTAATAAAATTGCTTTAGTTCTTAGAATGCAGTAATTATAAAATTTTTCTTGCAAATAAACAATCTAATTTACAACAAAAAAAAATAAAACAAAAAATATTACAATTTAAAACAAAAAATATTAAACACTATTTAGTGTTTAATATTTTTTGTTGTAAATTCTCAAGAACAAAAAATGTATGAATTCACTTTCTACATATGTTTAGGCTTTATTTTCATTTCATACTATTTGATTTTCACAATATATGTAAATTACAGAGTGGAGATTCTGAAATCAAATGGGTCCAACAATTTAGATATCTGGGAAGTGTATTGACAGAGGAGAGAAAGTGTGGCATGGAAATCCCGAGGCACAATGTGATAGTGAAAGATGCCTTCCAAAAGCTGAGGAAAGTATTAAGAAGCAGAAAAATATCATTAGAAACAAAGAAAAGAGTACTGAACTGTTATGTAGTATCAGTTCTATATGGTCATAAATGCTGGACAATCTCCTCAGTGTTGAAGAAAAGACTTGAAGCAACAAAAATGTGGTTCTACAGAAGGATGCTGAGAATACATTGAAGCTACAATGAAGCTCTAAAAACAATGGAAACAAAAATGATATTTATGCTTAACAACAGGAAGACAAAGTTGAAATTTCTGGGACACATAATGATGAAAGAGGGCTTAGAAAATTTGATACTCACAGGACAGATTCAAGATAAGATAGCCAGATGAAAGCAATTCACAAGCAACCTGGCAAACATGACCATATTTCTGGCAGAGCAGGGTTTTAGACAGATAGAAAAAAGACAAAACTTATTAAGAGCTATGAACAGAATTTTTGCAGAGTCATGATTGCAAACATCCGTGAAAGGACACAGCACATAGAAGAACAAGAATCTGTGTACAATGTAACTGAATGCTTCTACCGTCCAAATATTCAGCTTAATATTTTGACAAAGTTTAGCACCCTCAAGGCACATGTAAAAACTTGTTTGTTCTTCAAATATGAATTCTGTTCTGGGTATGATGATAAGCTACATTTAGCAGCAAGGCCTCTGATCAGGAGGTTTTGAGGAGCATGGAACCACCTCTTAATTGCTGATGTTCCCAGGTCTACATTTTTGAAAAAATAATTATTACCAGCAAAAAAATAAAATAATTATTACCAGCAAAAAAATAAAATATAATTATTACCAGCAAAAAAATAAAATATTACCAGCAATTAAATCGGCATTAAATAACCCATTAAGGTTGATATGCTATGAAACAGAACAATTCAAACCAATCAAATATGAATTAATAGTTTATAGCAAACAAAGATGAGGACATTAGTGCAAATGTAAATAATGACAACTTCTAATTCCAGAAATTCGGACAGAAAGTAGTCAACAGTTAATACACTTTAAGCAGAACATATTAAACATTTTCCTATATTAAAATTTATTTGCATTCAGCTTATGGAAAGAAGGAAGACCTGAAAATGCAAGATATTCAAAGGAAAAGCCTTGCTTTCTATGCATACAAATCTCAAAGAGCATTCCCTAAAGACATTTGATGATGAGATATTCCAATCTCTTATTGTCAAAGAAACTCAAATAACAGTCTATAAGCATACACACACACGCACACACATATATATGTGTGTGTGTGTGTGTGTGAGTACTTGATTATGTGTTTAGAAGTATTTATTAGCAGACAGAAAATAGATTTTCCAAAAAAGACACCTTAACAACAATAACAATAAAAGGAAACTCAGCCAAAGTAAATAGAATAAATGAATTAATGCACTATTTATGGCTTCTTTAGCTTGAAGCTGAACTCAGTTTATGTCACTGCAGCTATTGTACATTGCTTTTCAATAGAAAGTTATCTGCAATAATAATTTGGGGTGGTTGTGGTGGTGGTGGTTGTGGTGGCTTAAATGCTTGGCAGAAGCAAAAAGCAAAAAGAAGACCCTGTTTTAGAATGCAACACGTGCTGGCATGTCACAATGGGGAAGCAGTAATGTCATATATTGAGACTGTTATGTTTTCTGCAAGAGACAACAGAAAATGCAAAGATATAAACAATGATAAACCAATTGACACAGACATTTGCAACTTGGATTTGCATTGCATCTTGGGATTTAAACAACTCTTTCCAAAAATTTCTGCAGAAAGTCAGCCAAAAGACAGGGTGTCAAATCTGATAACAATCACTCGTCAGAAACTTTTAAAATGCAAATAGCCACTATATATTAGCTTACAGGTAATCAGTACTTGAGTAAAAAAACTTGGTATATTAGACTGGGTTTATATTTCATTCCTATTTTTATATTTTTTTTAATCATTTCACCACAAGCAAGAGAATAATAACAAAATTTGCATTGTTTTCAGCTCATGTATTTCAGAGATCATAGGTGTTGAAGATGTACAGTTGAAATTGCTAGATATAGCCAAAAGTTCTATTCTCATACTTCTTGTTTGTGAAACTCTCTTCTGGCTTCTTACCTTTGATCTTCATAAATTTAAATACAATGTCAATTGTCATCTTCTCTCTCCTTGAAGCTGTTCTTTTATTGTCCTCTCTCCTTAATGATTTTTCTCAGATTATGTCACTCTAAATAACCATTTGTTGGGCTTTATTGCTTTACTAATATATATATATATATATATATATATATATATATATATATATATATATGTGTGTGTGTGTGATTATGTGATTATATGATTATGTGATTTTATATCTCTATATTTAAGAAATTAATGGCAATTATATTTAAGTAATTAACCTTTCACATTTATAAGTCTACCATTCATCCATGAATATTGCTGCCACATCTGGTTTGGTGCATCTTCTATATATTTAGAGATTATTGATGAAATTCAAAGAAGAATCTGTAATATTATTGTTCTTGATCTGGCATCTTGGCTTCACTCGCTTTCCCACTGATTTACATGCTTTACTGTGATTTTTCTGTTAATATTTTCATGGTAACTGTTCTGATGAACCTTCCTCTATGGTACCTTGACTTTACAAATTTAAGCACAGTACTAGATTAGTAGCTCAGTTTCATCATTCTCACTCAAAAGTTCTTCGCTAAAAGTTTCTTCTGTTGCACTTCTTGCTTGTGGAACATTCTTCCAGCTTTCTGATTTCCAATCAATTTTGATTTTCAAAAACTTAAATGCAATGTCTATAATTATCTTCATAAATCCTGTTCTTTTATTGTCCTTGATCCATAATAATATTTTTCTCAGATTCTTTCACACCCAGTAACCTTGTATGGCTTTTCCGTCTTGTTTGGGGTAAAATGATTTAAAAAAAAAAAGATGAGGTCAAAAATTTTAAATCTTGCTTGTTAATTGAATATGGATTATGTCCTAGTTTACTTTAAAATACACTTATCATCTAATCTTATAAAAAGAATTTAGTTTTGTGCTTACCTCTGTATGTGTGTACCACTAATATTTAATCTTTTATTGTTAATCTATAACTGCTTGTCTTTATTTCTCAAGTAATTTTGCACTTGACCACATTATTAGCCAGATTCTCATAAATGTCCTTGCAGTGGAAAAGGCAATTTGAAGCAGCAGAGACATAGTTCTGCAGAAGGATGCTGAGAATACCATGTACAGAACATGTGAGAAATTAGGAAGTTTTAATTAAAATGGGAATAAAAAGGGCACTTTTACTTAGGACCAGAATGAGACAAATAAAATTTCTAGGAAAGAGAAAGTGGAATATTATACACTCAGAGGACATATTGAAGATAATTGAGTAATCTTTGTAATGTGCTTGTGTAAAGGGACTGGGAGAGATAGTAAGGTGACAAACATTGCTTAGAGCAATGAAGAATAGGAAATTGTGGAAAGCCATGATCAACCATGTCCTGAAGGGACATGACACGTAAAATTTCTTTTTATCCATTTTTCTCTTTATATCTTTTTTAAATTCATATTCAGAATGTCCCCAAAACTGACATAATTTAAAATGTGAATAGCTGAGTAATTACATGTCCCAAGCAAACGAAATTAAATAGGCTTCATGTTGAACAATAAAAGATTTATTTATCAAAATTCAAACAAGATATTCAAAGGGATGTCAATTTTATAACTGATTTCACAAAGCTTTATAAATATTCAGTATGCGCACAACCTGACACAACACATGTCAAATTGGTAGCCCAGCTCTTGCCAAAAATGCTGTAGCATGTCTTGCATAACATTCTTTAGCACCTCAGTGATTCTCAGTTTAAGTTCCTCTAGGCTTGTAGGAAGAGCGGGGTATATAGACCTGTCATTTCACATAGCCCCATAGGAAAAAATCACAAGGTTTCAAATTGGGTGAACATGGTGGCCATTTCAACAGAACATTGTCATTATCACTGGCCCAACCAATGCATCCTCCTTGTAGATTCTCATTAAGATAAGTTCACAAAGCCAACTTAGTTTTTACACATTTTGTTAAAATTTGAGTGATAATTGGCTATGTTGTTAGACTTCAAAATGATTTCAATTTTGGTGGGAACAGCCTGTATATTGAGAAATTCTGTCTTTAATTCTTGTTCTTTTATTGTTCTTTCTCCTTAATAGTATATTTTTCTCATATCCTCTAACACTGAATAACCCCTTGCATGTTAGTGGCTTCATTGCCCTGCTTAGGATAAAATGATAAGGAAAAAGTAGACATAAAATTTACGATAAGCAAATTAGATAAATCTTACTCAAATAGAGTTCCCAAAATTTCTAGTAAAACTAATGAAACCACTAAGAAAAGTTTGCATAGATAAAAACAATTAAGGTTTAGATGAGAATCTGACAGAATGGCAATATAAAAGACCATTTGGAAAATTAGCCTTGTAGATTTGCTATAGAGAATGATAAGAAGCTGGATTGTTTTGGATATTGGTTTGACTATAATTTCTGTTTTAATTTCTGGGATGAGGAGTTATCATTATTTACACTACTTATATTGAGACTATTGTCCTTATCTTTGTTGTTGTTATCACAATGTTTCAGCAGTTGTGCTCTCCAGCCTTCCTCAGGTGTATATTGTTCTGGGTAATTTACAGAGAATTCTGAACTAAACCCTTTATTTAATCTATGCTGCAGAGTGGTGTAGAATGTTGATATTCTACTGCCCATGTCTAGAAATATCGTCTGGTTCTTATTTATCATACTGCTCAATTAATGCTTGCTTATTTCCACTGAGTTGAAGAAATTGAGCTCACATTAATCATGTTACCAAATAGGATAATGGACTAGCAGATTTGGTGACAGTCACTATCAGATCAGGCTCACAAAACAAATCCCTCCTCCAAAAAATATAAAACGATATAAAAAGAGCCAATCATAAATGTTGCCACAATAGCATGATAGAAATGTCATGATCCACACTGTCTGCTTTTAAGGACACCACTCATGACACTGAAAGCAGAGTTGTGAACAAGCAGGCAAGTTGTCAACATCGCCACTAGTGACCTTGGTCAACTGTCCCAAAACACTGATCAACTCCAGGTCCTACCCATTGTCTCCATCTTCCAAGTCACTTTCCTCAACCACAAAGGGACATTCCGCCTTCATCCACTATATCGGCAATACAAAGAAATTATTTTGTTATTTTTTTCACTCCACCTTTGGCACTTGTTGTTTTGTTTGTTCTCTCATGCTCACATATGTACATTTTTGTAATAGATCTAAATGGTAGGATCTTTTTGTTTAGAGCTCTGTTTTGTTTTCAGTGCTGGTTCAAATAGCATTTCCACATGACATTATTAGATAAAACTTTGATTCAGTTGATAAAGAAAACTTCATCCAAATATTATTCTAGGATCATTTTTCTCTCATTTTCCAATATACCTATTATATTTATGCTACATCCATTATTAATTTGGTTTTTTCTTGTTTATGAATTGTTACTTAGGAATTATATCTACCAATCAATTGGTTACTAAATGGATTAGATGGATTATAATTTATAAATATTCTAAGCTGTTATACTGACAAATTGTTATACATATTGCATTTCTTCTAAATTCTACAGATTTACACTTTAAATGTATCAAAGTAGATATTTACTCGTTTTCCCACAGACATGATGTGACACAAGGTCAAGTTTAATGCGGGGCACCCAAGAACAGACACAAAGTATTATTGTTTTAAAAAAAAAACTATAAAGTTAAGCAAAAGTTGTTATTTTATTTGACTGGAGTGATATCTTCTTCTATTTCAATGATATACTAATAAAATATTAACTAAATTAGCAAGTCAAGATCATACTATGTTTCTAAGAAAGGTGTCCACTGTACCCAGCCCTTTTTTAAAATGCAAATTTCCCTGTTTAACAAATCCTTTTCAAAAAATTGCAACTTTTTAAACTAGTTAACATTTTTATCCTAGTGTAAAAACTGATAAACTTATTCAAATTAAATCTTCTAAATTTAATTCTGGCTAGGATTAAAGTGAGTTAAATCACTTCATTGGCAAAATTAGTTTAGTTGATTATCATTTAAGTTAGATATCAGTAATGAAATTTCTTCTTTGCCTATTCCAGATTGACTATCACTTGATGTAGTAAACTGTTTATTATGTAATCAAATAATTGACAAATTGGAAAGCTCACTTTCCTGATCAGCTGCCAGAAATGTAAACTGCACATCAATTATGTTCAACATCGCTATTTAAACTGGGTAACTTTGACCAAATTAAACCAGGTATAAAGTCGCATTTCAGGATTCAGGAAGAAATGAACTAATTTGCAAAACAAACTTTTTATCTCACAGCTCTGTGAGTGGGCACCCCATTCCTTTGGCTTCAAAACTGAAAAACTTATAGTTTTTTTTCTTTTGTTGATATCTTTCTAGCTTAGCTTAAATAACAATACTTATTAATATACTGATGCAGATAATATACATTTTATAATATATCTTTATACATAAATATATTTTCTAATATGTATGTGTATATATACAGCGTGATTGAAAAGTAACTCCCTATTTTATGTATGAGTAGCCAGCCATTAGATTTGACTTAATACCCTGTGAATTTTTTCTTTGAGGTTGATTAAAGGAGCAAGTCTACTACACCAAACCAAGACTTTGGAAGAACTTGAAGGGTAAATACAAGAAGTTATGTCTTCCATACCCAATTGAATTGATTGTTGGGCAGCTCAAGAAGGTGGTAGTGAAATCTGGTGCCCATATCAAATTTTAAATAAAACATGCTCAATGCTTTCCTCTCATATCCATTTCTTGTAAAAATTATAGTTAATAAATAAATTATAAGTATTTTGAAATTGGGAGTTACTTTTCAATCACCCTATATATATATATATATATATATATATATATATATATATATTAAAAAAAATTTTTTTAAATAATTATATAAGTTACCTTGTATAGAGATAAAAAAAAAATATCTTGAATTTATGGTGTTAATAAAAATTATTTGAAAGAAAATTTTGGAATTTTTCTTAATCCATTTTCTACAGCAATCAAGAAATTAATTTGTGGACTTGAAAGTATTAAAACTAAAATTTGTAGACTTGAAAGGATTAAAATTAAAATAAATAGACATAATATGTCTAAATTATTTAACCAAACATGCTTGAATGAAAATATGCTGCTTAAAGATATATATATATATATATATATATATATATATATATATATATATATATATATATATATTTTATTATTTTAAATGTTATTTTTATTGACTACACATACTTGAGTAGGCATTCACTTTATTTTATACAGTATCTATTAAAGCTACGGGCATGTGTAAAATGGCAGTACCTCCTGAAAAGAGAGATGCAGGTTTGAATCCTGCCTGAGGGCACATTTTCTTTATTAAGTTTTTTTGAGTATGCAGGCTGATAGATAAAACAAAAACTGTTTAAAATAAATGAAGCATCTACTTAAATACAGGTATTCACCTGAAATAATGTTTGAAGTAATAAAAATATGTCAGATTAAAAAATAAAATTGATTCTTTTTCTCTAAATGTGATATTGTTCTATATATATGCATACATTTTTATCTAGGTAGATGAATAAATCTTCTGTTTAATAATAAAATATGCATTTACTTTACAAAAATATTTATTTTTCAACATAATATCCATCTTAGTTTGCACACTTAATTAAGTACTTAATATTAATCACATATATTATAACCTCATACAGTGAAATCAAAATTTATAATTATGTATCACGCTGTGCACATTGATTCATTCTTATATTTAGTTACTTGCAGAAAATATTAGAATTAAAAAAAAAATATTTTTATGGAAATGTGTGAATATCCAAAATTTAAACAAAACAATTTTTAAAGAATTTTATGCATACCAACTAAGTATAACATTTGAAGTAATAAAAATGTTAGATTAGAATAAAATTTGGTAAACATGGACTTTTGTGCCTGCAAAAAAACGCATTGCCAAAAGGACATTTTTTCCCATGATAACACTTCTATTTTAACCTCCTTCACTCTTCAGCAATGTTTATTGTTTTAAAAAGCCATGATTAGAATTGTAATAAAACCTAAACATATAAGGAAAGAGAATTTATATATTTTACTTTGTTTTTGAGAATTTACAACGAAAATGCTAAAAACTATTTATTTACTAGATTTTATATTTATAACATTATAAAAACTCATACAGTTGTATTAAGACTAATTCAATGCAATATTTATAATTTACCAATTTATAAAGAAATAAATATGAAAACAGTTTTTATTCATAAATTTATAAAAATTTACTAAATTATTAATTATGTAAACAAAATATAAAGCATTCTTATTATTTACCATTTTATAAAGTTTGAATCAACTGGCAATTAACCAATGTTTTGCTAACCATTCCAATAAATGATATAAATAAATTGTGTAAATAAATAATCTAATAAGTAGTGTTTATTAATTTTGTTATCAATTCTCAAAAACAAAGAAAATGTATAAGTTCACACTAATATTTTTAAGTTTTATTGCAGTTGTAATAAATCTCTTTTTAAACAATAAACTCTGAAGAGTGAAGGTAGTTAAAATAAAAGTATTGTTAGGAAAAAACATCCTTTTGACACTGTTTTCTTTTAGTGGGTATGAAGGTCCATATTTGCCAAATATCCATAATTTTTTATATATTACAAATGCATGTATAATATTTGCAGATTATATTGATCACAAATAATGATATTATTGATTGTGTACATAACAAATAATATTACATATTATATCTTACAAATGCATGTATAATAAAATTTACAGGTTTATATATATTATAAAAGTATATATAATACTTAAAAATTAAAGTATAACAGATTTCCAATGATATATTATAATTTCTTTAAAATTATTTCAACCCAGGCAAGGTAATGAAGCCACTAAAACAGAAAGCAGTTACTATGTGAAAGAAAATACAAAAAAAACTAAGTTAGTTGGTTGTTATGTTTAGAAACATATCAATCGCTATGCCTAAATCTAAATATTTTGTATGTAATTGTTATTTTAATACACTATTAAGGGCAGAGAAAAATGAAACAACAAGAATTAAGAAGACAGAAGATAATGATTGACATTGCATTTTAAATTTTGAAGATCAAAGTTGACTGGAAAGAAACAAGCCAGAAGAGATTTCCACAAGTGAGAAGTGTGAGAGAAGAAGCTATTGGCATAGAAATTACAGCCATTTCAACTGTAAAATGATGAGATCTAGTTGCCAATTTAGTACTGTGATTAAATTCATAAAGTCTAGATATCAAAGAGGAAAGCTCATCAGAACAATTACCATGAAAATATTTATAGGAAAGGCACTGGAAAGCTAAGTCACAGTAATGGGAAAGTGGCTGAAGCCAAGATGCAAGGTCAGGACTGATAACATTGCAAATTCTTATTTGGATTTCGTCTAGAATCTCTAAATACAAAAGCAAGATCACCAGACCAGATGTAACAGCAATATCAAAAGCATGGATGAATGGTAGAATTATAAATATCTAAGATAATTTCTGGCAAGTAATATTGTCTAGTATGACACAGTGAACGAACTTTCCTAGCAGTAGACCAAGCAATTAATTCAATATGATCTTTCCACTTGATGCCAGTGGTAGATGTTAGCCAAAGAGGGTACAAGGAGTCACTGAAAATTAGCACCAGTCATGCAGATGTAAGGCCGAATGGTTTTACAGACTATTAAAAGAGATCAGTTTCATTTTAGAGGCTTTAAAATTAACAAGCCAGTCATTGCCCTGGTTAACAACATATTGTAGATCATTTTTTTAGATCAGTTGCTAATTTGACCATATCAAACTGATCAGACTTACTGAGTTGAGAATTGGTGACATCAAGAAGGTCATTGATGAAAATTAGGAACAATGTATGTCCAAGTATAGTGCACACAGTGACACCTTCTTTAATATAAAATAATCTAGCAGAGTGGCTGTTCAAGACAACATTCATTTGGCAATTTGATAAGAAAGACTAATTCAGTCAAAAAATTAATACAAAAATACCATAACCTATGCCAAATCCTGTCAAATGCTTTTGAGATATATCCAAAGCAACAGCCCAAGCTTCACCATTCTTATCTAAAGCTTGATAGATTCTCATTAATATTCTTTAATACATCAGCAGTTGACCTAGAGAAGTGAAAGCCATATTGCTTATCTGAAAATCCTGTGAAATGAGATACTAAAACAATTCAGAATTTGATCAAGCCTCTAATACTTTGTCAAAAAGAGGTAGAATGTTAATAGGCCAATAGTTATTAGGATCGGATAGTTAGCATGAGTTCTTAAAGATTGGAACTTCAGAAGATTTACAACAAGTTGTAAAGCAAGAAGCAGCAAAGCATTTATTGTAGAGTTTGCAGACTTGCCAGCATATTCTGTTTTATTATTTTACTTTACACCTGATCTCGGCTGAATTTTTTAGTCGAAGCTCTCCTTTGTTGACATTTTCTTTTTTGATAAATGAACGTTAAGAAGATGATTTTATCTCATATTGCTGATGACTTCTGTTTCTTTTATACATGTACAAATTCATTTCTAAAAGCATATCTTCCATTTTCAGTTACAACTTTCTTCCACTGATTTGAACTCTATGAATTTTTTTAAAATTATATTGTTGAAAGCTGGCAGCAATATCTCAGTAAAACTTTAAAGTATTTCTATTTGTTGCCTTGTTTTTGTCATCTTTACAATTTCTTCCTGAAGCTGCTACATAAGTTTCTGTGATTGAAATGATCACACTTTCATATGACTGCATAATCACAAGAGAAATGGCTACAGACACTTCACAGAGCTCTAATGAGCTGCACTGCAAAATACAAAGAACAAACTACAATGTGCTGCTGAATCCTGCTCGTTGTGGGGAAAATTTCCGGGAGAAATCCTCATGGAAAGATGGCAGGTGTCTAGGCCTTTAACTGAAAGAAATTACCCCATGTTAGCAATATTTTCTGCTAGCATGACTCTTTTATGAAACAATTCATTTATCGGATATTTTGCTAGTGAGAACTAGTTGATGCTTTTCTTTCACTAGCCTTGTATACAATGTGACGTTTTTTATACGCTGGTTGTA
>OZ010600.1:24539937-24567437 GCA_963932145.1 Acanthosepion lycidas | reverse complement strand
TGGATCATTCATATATTTTTTTAAGAAAAAGTTACAAATCATCCTGAAAATTCCTCTAAAGTTGATATTCTGACTTTAAGAATGTTTTATTCTGTATCTACTAATTCCTTAAGAGATCACAAGCTAGAATAATCAATGGTAACAAAGAAAATTCAATTGGCAAGCTCGGCTAAAATTCTGGTCAGAGTTTCAGATATTGTATTTGTGTTAATCCATTAGAAAAAAAGCATTGATAATCAGTCTACACTAACCTTCTTGATAGTAGGTTATTGAAGTTTTCATGTTATTGTTATGTTACAAGGACAGAAAAGTAACAAAAAACAAGAGTAACAATGTTCAGGCATCTGTCACAATAATATTAGGTTGGTGCAAAAATAATATTGTTTTTTGACGTATTTTTTAACATCAAAAAACGATATTATTTTTGCACCAACCTAATACATTTATCTGTTAATAATCTCTCTCTCTCTTTTATATATATATATATATATATATATATATATATATATATATATATATTCATTTCTGTAGTTTAGTGCTAGCAGCAAGCAGAAATATTTCTCCTCCCGATGATGGCCATTTTGGTCGAAACTAGTCGAGGAATCTAAATGGAATAATAATAAAAAAACGAAAGAATATTACTCTACAACCCAGTGTGTCTGAGGATTTTAATTTTTTAATTTTTTAATTTTTATTTTTCAAAATATATATATATATATATATATATATATATATATATATATGTAGCCTTTTTAGTTAAATTGGGTGGACAAAACTGTTCAAGAACCATTTATGGTTGTGCTAGCATGAAGCCATAAGTCATCATGACTGAGGGTTTGAGCATACTTTTTATATTTGAAATGCTGATCATGCCAGATTTTGTGTTCTTTCTCAGAAACTGTAACTAAGGTCCTTTGAATCCTGTACATTCAACTAATTATTTGAACTGTTGAGTTTTTGCCTAACAATTTGACTACACACTATCACAAAGGCATATATAGAGTATAGGCAGCTATATAGATGTGGAGGGACTCCCCACCAAATTTCCTACTCTTACCCAAGGTCATACTGTAGGGATAAGGTAAATAAATTGATTGTATTTATTACTGTCAATGCATTAACCCTTGATCAAGCACTAGAATTGCAAAATCTGCTTTGTGACACCTGTTGAAAATGATTGCAAATGATATGATTGCAAATATTTGCAATGCTTCAAAACTATTTATAAAGTCATAACTTTTGAATTTTCAAGAAAATAAATTCCTTTTGGTCCAAAATTTCACAAATAGCAATTTGTTGGAAAGAAAGTTTTGACACATTAGAAGATAGAAAAGAAATGCTTCTTCAGTCTTAATTGATATATTTAATCAAGATAATGTTTTCCTCATTATTGATAACGCCATCCTATCTATTTAGCAAAAGTTTTTTCAGGCTTTGATGCCAATTAATATTCACTATCATTTTTAACCTTTTCAGAAATAATATAAAAGTTTTACATCTAAAAATAAATGTTGCAATGAACTGAAAAGATGATAGTCAGATGGAGCAATATCAGGGGAGTAAGAAGGATGGGTAAAAGATCTGTATTTAGTGCCATAATCCGTTCTTAAGGAACTCAAGCAATATATGGTCTGGCATTATTATGTAATAGTAAAACACCCTTCTGGTTAACCAATGATGGGTGCTTTTACTGCAAATTTTTGTGGATTGCTTCTATTTTATGATAATACTTTAACTGTTTCATTTTGCTTTAATACTTCATGAGAGATACCATGCATGGTGCCAAATCAATTCAGAACTATCTAAACACAGCTGTATACAACCACTTCCTATGATTCATAGTGAAAAAAAAAGCTTTGAGGGAATTAAACCTGAGGGCCTTGGAAAATATCATCTTACTTTGATTATTGTTGACTGCCATGGAATCACAAAGAATTGTATCAAAACAGAAACCTCATCTGCAATAACAGCAACAACTAGCACATGTAACTTGAAGAGAAAATAATGGCTTAATCAAGATGTTGACATTACACACTACCTTGAATAAAAGGTTAAAAAGGAAACTCCCATCAATACTAGAAAGAGACGTAACAGCTACTCAACTTCTAGAAACCTGTTTTTCTGAAAAGTCATTTTAAGAAAAAGATTTTATAAATATCAACTTAAAGCAGTACCGGCTGCTCAGTCAATGAATACCAAATGTTTCCTTGTAGGGAAATGGTTAATATTACCATTACCATTTCATATCCCACCAAAGACAGAGCATAAATTTTTCATGTTAGTCCTGGTTTTCACAAGTTGCTAATCATTGTTGTTTTCATTGGTCCTTATTATAGAGAACCCAGTTTTTTTTCACTGGTAATGAATCTACTCAGGAAGAATCTGTAGGAAATTTGCTCTTCAATGATAGGCAGATAGTAACTCTTTGATTAAGCTAAGATGTCAATTGATGAGGAAGTCACCTATCAAGTTAAATGATGCAGATCCTGTTGAACAAGTTTTCAAATTGCATGAGAATAAGTAAAAAGTACAATACAAGTTATGTTTTTATCATAAAACACCTTCTTATAAGCAGCGTAAAGGTGATAAAATCCAAAGAAGAATCAGCAATATTATTGGCCCTGATCTGGTGGCTTGGCTTCAGTCACTTTACCACCACCATAAGGTTGCCTCCCTTTGCCAATTTCTATAAATACTTTCATGGTAATTGTTTGGATGAGCTCGTCACTACGGTTCCTAGACTCTTTGAATTTAAGCACAGTACTAGACAGGCAATGAGGTATCATCAATTTAGTCGTGTTGGCTAAATGTAATTGTAAATTCAATGTTAACAGTTTCTTCCCTTCTGGCTCTATACTTTCCAGCCAACTTTAATTTGTAAAAATTTAAATGTAATGTCAATTACTATCTATTATCCACCTTATTGCTCTTCTTTTGTTCTCTCTCCTTAGCAATGTTTCTGTTTCTAGCTCTTCTATACCCAGTAACCCCTTGAGTCTCTGTGGCTTTTTTGCCTTGCATGGGGTGATACTGATTAAAAAAACAATTTGACAAACATCTGCTTCACTTAAATGGCATAAAATAAATTATCATTTATAATCTGTAAATGTTTTAATTTTATTAATGTTCTTTCCTTAAATTTAAAATAATCACTGTGGCTAATGGCACCATGACTATTGGATATTAAATGGTATCGAGTGAGATTCAGGAAAGTGTTGAGGTGTTTAGTTAAGGTGACGGATTGGTGAGGAGAAACTCTGAAAGAGGTAACTGTGTGTCATATTCAGCTTGGAAACCATATTGTTTCTGATGTCTAGGCTGTTTATGTTGAAATTGAGGAAATCAACCATGGTATATACTCTCATAATGTCGTTATTCAGCAGCAGCATTTTGTGGAAATAGATGATTATGCCATCCATACTTAAAATAGGAAAATTGTTTGGATGTGCATCAAGCATAAAGTTGAGTCGACAGTCTGAAACTTCTGTGGTGCTGTTCACAACATTTCTCCCCTAATTCAAGGGTATCAAGTTTAAAAGAACAATATTTTCAGCATTTACTTGCTGCCTAGTCCACCATTACATATTGTTTACTTGTAATTAATGTATATACATTGGTCTTATTGATTTTATGCTATTCAGTGAAAAACACTTTATTTTATGATGCTTAAGCAATAGATGTGCAAAACTTACAGGGATATTACATATTCTGCAAAAAAAGAAACAAAAACAGTACAGTGTAAAAATGAATAGTTAGTTTTCTTTTGTAATCATCTCACTCCAAGCAAGGTGCAAATGCCACTAGTGTGCAGTGGGTTACAGAGAGTAAAAGTGAGAGAAAAGACAGAGTATGGGGAAGATTGAGAAAAGAACAAAAACAAATGGGATTCAAGAAGGTAGAAGATGGCAACTGACATTGCATTTAAATTTTTGAAGATTGTAGTTATCAGAGAAGCAAGTAAACGAAGGGAGTTCTACAGGTAGGAAGTGTGAGAAAAGAAACTGTTGAAGTAGGAGTGGCGGTTGTATTTAGGTATTTCAACAGTAATCAGGTGGGACCTAAATTCCAGTCTAGTAGCACATTTAAATTCATATAGTTGGGGCACCAGGGAAAAAAGCTTGTTAGAGCAGTTGCCTTTAACTATTAAAAAATACCTTCAAAGTGATCATGTTGAAGAATGTGACAGAACTTTCTTTCCAACCTAATATTATGTCAAAGTTCAATCAGAAAAGCCAAGCATTTTTCAAGCTAACAAACTTGTTATATACAGAAAGCATACAATTCCAAGAACTTTTTTATTGTTTCTGTCATGTTCTTCAGACTTCCTCAGGCATATGTTGCACCTGGTGATCATGTTACCAAATATTAAAAATATTTCGTTTGTAAGAACACTAGACTTAAAAGTTCACACACCTATGATTCATGCAAAGTGTTTGTAAGAATTTATGGTGTGATGCTCTTATGACGGAGAAAAAAAAGGAAAATTACTTCACAATTTTACAGTACAGTACAATTAAGGAAGATTAATGTATATACTAACTAAAACATTGTGAAAAAACAATGGAGATGAAGATACTTGGTGGAATAATATAATACTTTAACTTAGAACTCTCTTTTTTAATCATTTTACCACAAACAAGGCAATAAAGCCACTATGATGCAAAGTGATATTGAGTAGGAGAGAATATGAAGAAAATAACATTAAGGAGAGAGAATAAAAGAAAAGGAATTAAGAGGAAAAAGATAATGATTGACATTGCACTTAAATTTTTGAAGATCAAAGTTATTACTGGAAAGCAAGAAGAAGGAAGAAAGTCCCAAAAGCAAGAAGTGTGAGAGAAAAAACTCTTAGCATAGAACTTAGAACATATTTCTAGCTATTTCAGCTTTAAAATGATGAGACCTTGCTGCCAATTTAGTAGTGCACTTAAATTCATAAAGTCTAAGTACCATAGAGTGAAGTTCATCAGAACAATTACTATGAAAATATTTATAGAAAAGGCATAGGCAAGCTACATTATCATGGTTGAAAAGTGACTGAAGCTGAGATGCAAGGTCAGGACAAATAGCATTGCATATTCTTCTTTGTATTTTATTAAGAATCTTTAAATCTGAGATGGAACAAATACATTGAGTCAATTGCTTTGTCCACTACAAGGAAAGTTGGCTCCCTGTGCCGCGCCAGGAAATCTTTCTCCCGGGAATCGATCCTTCAGATCTACAAATCAACAATTCGCCCTTGCATGAAGTATTGCTGCCATATATGGTCTGGGGCCCCTTCTGTTTGCCTCGGGGTTCTTGATAAGCTCCAGAGGCGAATATGCAATATAATTGGCCCTGTTCTGGCATCTCATCTACAGTCGCTCTCTCACAGACGTGGCGTTGTCTCTCTCTGTTGTTTTTTACAAATACTTTCATGGTAATTGCTCTGAGGATTTCCATTCGCTGGTTCCCAGACTTCAGGAATTCAAGCGCCCTACGAGACTAGCATCTCGCTCTCACCCTTTCACTGTTGAAACTACTAAATGTAGCCTTCTCTTCTACTCCAATAGCTTCATGTCTTGCACCTCTCGCCTGTGGAACTCTCTTCCCTATTCCAGTTTCCCTGAGAGCTATAATCTCCAACTATTCAAATGTAATGTCAATTGACATCTCCAGTTGCCTTGATCTATCCACTATCCTTCTCCTCATCCTATCCTCTATCAATCCTATCTGATCTTGCTCCAAATCTTCTGTAACCCCTTGCTTTCTAGTGGCTTCCCGTCTTGCTTGGGCTTAAATGCTTAAAAAAAACATAAGAGACCAGATATGGCAGCAATATTCAAGCATGGATGAATGGTATAATTATAAAGTTGTAAGATAGATTCTGGTGAGAAAGATTGCCTATAATGGCACAGTGAACTTCAGCAAATATTGTAATTACTATAGTATAGATACAAGATAATACTTTTTAACTGTAACCAGTTTTTTTTTCCTAATAATGTATCTTAAACTAAAATTGTAATACTTTTCCTTTTTTACCTCTTTGTTATTTGTCTTTCCCTTTTTGTGGATATTTCCTGAATTTTGTCACATTTATTGGTTACCTCCTTACTACATTCAAAGATTTAATCACTAGGAGGTACTGAAAGATTTTTAGCATGACCTACTTCCCAAAATTTGACCAAATGTCCAAGTATTTACAATGTTTTTTTAATCCCTTCTCATTCAAACTGAGAATATTTCATATTAATATATGAATATAATATATAGTAATTTTGGGGAAATCATTTTATTAATTCCTAACTGATCTCCTATGTCAAGTAGAATTCTATAACAGTACAGCAAATGGCTGCTGAAAAGTTTCACACCTAGCCCACTTTACAAAATCTAACCAAACATCCAAATTCTGACCATGAGATTTTTATCACCTCTGATATGGTAATTCTGGGGTAACCAATTTATTATCTAATGACATTATAAAACCATTTCTCTACTTTATATCCAGCAGAATTTTATATTGATATGACATGAGGTGCTGAAAAGTACTTGGCTCAAACCCACTTCTAAAAATCTGACCAAATGACTAATGATGATTATTTTATTTAATCCCTTTTTGGTTGAAATGAGAAATTTTTAGCATACTCTTGTAATATTCATTGGCAGAATGTATGTATGTGTGCATATTATTGAATATACTTAATAGCTCATGTATATGTATACGTTTCTTGCATCTTATGAAGAATTTTCACATAAATTATCTAAATGAAAATAGTTATTCTAGATTAGTCTAAAAGTATTAATATCAGTCTACGTTATGAATTCTGCAAAACAAATGAAACAAAACATGAAAGAAAACTAAATCCTTTTTAAAAAAATTAATCTCAACCCTTGAATGTTAAATCTGCCTCAGATAATAAAGACATCATATATTTGACTCACATGTCCCATGAGCAATATTCAGATTTTCATTCTTGATGATCTATTGTGATATTGAGCAAAAATAATTCATTTCACTGCATCAGGGAATAAATGCTTAGGATTAACTCCAAGATCCATCTCATCTTAATTGATATATAAAATTTAATTTCTCCTTATATGAGGAGGCTGACATTTCTGTCTAACTAAAAACCTCAAGACTTTTGCATCATTTTTGATTCAAAAGAACAATTTTGCTGGAAATAAGTAAACTTCATGATTATTATTTCCTTATATAGACATGTGGTTAAGTGTTTAGAGCATTAGTATTCACGCCATGAGACCTGGGTTCAAATCCCACAATGGTTATTTTATCAAGGCATTTACATATTGATAGTAACAACCTGAAACCCAATACCAAGTGTTGACTTGAGCTTTGTGAGGGAAATTGGGGAGCTGAAACTGTTCAGAAGTTGTCTATGACTGTGCTAGTACAAATTCACAAGTCATCATAACCAAGGGTTTGAACATACTGCCCTTGTTCATCTACTGATCACAGGAGATTATGCACTCTTTCCTAGGAATTGTAACTAAGCTTGCAATATAAAGGACAAATTGGCTCTGTGGATGTTAAAATTGTTTATGCACCTAGCAAATGTCTGCAGTAAAGATTAGCTAGACACTCTAGCATACAGGCATACTTGGGAAATGAGCAGCTTCAGTTATATTTCATTGATAGCTTCAGCCTGTCTTCTTAATGTTGCTTTTTTATTCCAACCTTCTGGATTGATAAACTCTGAGCAAACATTCTAAAAACTTGAAATAGCTTTGAACCAGACTTGAACTTACATTCTACAGATTAGGAGCCCATTTTTCAAGTAACTTAATCATATTAACCATGGAAGCTTTGTTGATTATAACAATAGTAAGAGTGGGTCATCTATATATCTCCCACATTAACTCTAATATTAGTATGTAGAATGTGTGTGTAGTTGAATTGATATCATCACAGAAAGTGGAAATGGAGTTCAAATTCTTTACACAAATGCCCTTGGAAAAGGAATGAATCTGTCTTTTCTTTTCCCAGTTACGAGTTAAATAGTTGCATAGAATGGGCTCTCTAGACTTGGGTGGTAACCAAACTAAGAGGAAGATAACTCTGAATTAGAAGGTAATGGAAAACAACTTCAATATCCATGTCAAAAATACATAGCAAGATAAAAGAGGTGCTATCATGAATTTTTTGTGATATGTGGGGATGGTGGGAACGTCTCTTCATACTGAGGGTAACAGGTTGACAGTTTTCTGGTTGCTGTTCCCGAATGGTAGTTAGGAACCCAAACTTTTGCGTAGCATCTTGAAATGCTGCTCTGATCAACAGTTGCAGTGTAGAATCATTCCTCAACAACATTGGACATCCTAGTGCTCTGTGAAACTAATCTTAACTCTTCAATCCCCTCCTCTGATTTATTAATTCCTGGCTGTCTTCCTCTCTTTAGAAAATACTCTAATGTCCACATGAATGACCTGGGAGTTTATGTCTGTGAACATCTCCTGCTGGCTAGGTAACTCTCTCTTGAATCTCCACACCACTCTTACATGTGTCTCTCTGTCTCTACTTTCTCTACCAATTCTCCTTCATCTCATACTGGATAGTATTTCTGATAATATAGACAAGGACATTCTACAGAAGGATGCTAAGAATATCATGGACTGAGCATGTGAGCAATGATAAAGTCTTAGAGAGGTTAAAAACAAGAAGAAGGCTTATACTTAACATCTGAAAGAGGCAGCTGAAGTTTCTGTGATGCATAATGCGGAAGGAGGGCCTAGAGAATCTGATACTCATGGGTCAAATAAACGGAGAGAGACACGGAAGGGCAGTATGTGACATACCTGATGAGCTTGAGCAGGTGGATGACAGAATGTGGTCTGGGGGAAGAAGCAGAGGGAAGGAGCTTGCTGAGAGGGAGGTGGAAAGCCATGATCGCCTACGTCCTGAAAATAAAATGAAAAGAAAAACAAGGCCATACTAGGTGGCTTAAACACTCTGTCACTGACCTTGCTGAAATCCAGACCTTTAATTTCTCAATCTCTCAGACAAATGGTGGACTTCCCCACATGTTTCCCCAGTAACCCTGATGGACACACTTCACTTTTAGATCTCTTTTTTACATCTATTCCAGACTTGTCATTCTTTGCAGCTCTGCCCTCTTGGATAGTCTAATCATGCGGTAATGTCTGTAAACATCGTTTTTTACTCCTCTACCAGCCAAGAACCTCCTACCAACAGAATCTTTCTGTTATCAAAATGTGGATTGGAACTCAATCAGTGAATTCCTTTGTGACATCCCCTAGAATGCAGCTTTTAATCATCCTGCTCATAAATTCATGTCTGAGATCTCCTCATGGGTGGAAGCTGGCAGCAATGCTTTTCTCCCAGATAGGAAATACCTTGTTCATCTCCTTGGTTCTCACCTGTATACACAGCCGCTATAGCCCACAGGAATCACTTTTTTGAACTGTACCAGAGCAACATGTCTGATTGCAACAGACGTCTCTTTGTCTTTGTTCATAATGAGTGCAAATGTGTCCTAAAAGAAGTGAAATTATTGTTTGCTGATAAAATGAAACAATGCATAATATCTTGCATGTTCAGTTCTAGAGATTGTTGGTGGCTCTTCAAGAATATGCTGAACATCAGCAAATCCTCCATCGCTCCTCTATTCAATCAATTTGAAGTCCTGACATCTACAGCAGATAAGGTGGAATGTTTTGCTTGTAAATTCTCTTCCAAATCAACACATTACTCAATTGGGAGTACTCACACCTGATTTCCCCCTTAGAACTGAGGTTATACTGAGTGATATGCACATAACTCCATCACAGGTCTCAGATATTATTTCTAAAATTTTCCATAAGGTAAGTGGAAGTGACAGGATCCCAGTTGACATCCTAAAGAAATGTGCTTCTGAGCTGACTCCAGTTCTTTCCAAATTCTACAACTACTGCATTACTGCTTCCTGCTTTCAATCTTATTGGAAGTCCTCCTGTGTAGTTCCAGTTTTTAAGAACTCTGGAGAACCTTTCTGACTCCTCTATCACCCTATTAGTCTCTTACCACATTTTGGCAAAGTATTCAAGACTTTAATCAATGCTGACATGGTTATCATCTTATCTCTTACAACCTACTCTCTGACAAACAATATGGCTTCTGTATTGCCAAATCTACTGCTGATGTGCTAACTGAAAATATATATCAAGCTCTTGATAATAATGGCAAAGCTCAAAATGTGGCTCTAGATATCATGAAGGCATTTGATAGCGTTTCATACACTGGTCTTCTACATAAGCACCAGGCTACAGTATTACTGGATGTGTGTTTGATTTAATCCAATCATTCCAATCAAATCATGAAATGATAGTTGTTTTGAATTGGCTCACTTCTAGATCCTTTCACATGAATGCAGGTCTTCCTCAAGTCTCTTTCTATAAATACTTTCATAGTAATTGTTCGGATGAGCTCTTCACTATGGCAGACTTTTGGAATTTAAGTTCAGTACTAGTGTCATTGGGATCTCTCCAATTTACAGTTGGGCTGGCTGAATATAACCATAAATTCTAAATTAAACAGTTTCTTTTCTCACACTTCTCTCTCCATGCTTTCCAGCCAACTTTAATCTGCAAAAATTTAAATGCAATATCAATCACAATCTACTGTTCTCCTGATTACTCTTTGCTCTTTCTGTTCTTTATTAATGTTTCTCTTCCTAATTCTTCCACACTTTTTAGCCCCTTGTGTCTTAGTATCATTACTGCCTTGCATGGGGTGAGACCAGTTAAAAAAAATATGTTGATCCTGCCTATTTGCAAATTTCGTCAACTTGTTTCTCAGTAGATCTCATTCTGCCATAATTTTCACTCTGTGGAAAGTTCAGTTTTGCAGCTGACTGACCATCCTTAACTTTTTTTTTTTCTATTTGTTTTTATCTTCATAACATGTTTTTATTTAGATGCCAAGTAAGGAAATTACCTTTCATGATAGCTGAATTCTTCATTTGGCTTCTTTCTGAATCATTTAAATATGATAGAAAATACTTTAAAAATAAAAATGAAAAGATCTCACTGTAAACTAGATGTTAGCCTTTTTATTTTGATCCTGATTGTTTTGTACATGTCTTGCTTTTTATTCATGAGGAGTGTCAAGAGATGGGCATGTTGTTCATATTCCTATTTTAGATGATCAGAAATAGAATTATCTAACTGAGAAAATGTTTAACATTTAGAAAGTAAATGACTTATATATATATTGAAATATTCTCTCATCATTATTCTCTCCTGTTTTTTTTTCTGAAAAATCTATTCTGAATTAGTAACTTGTGAGTAATCAATCCTATGATTTTCAAGTTGAGATTAACATGTGAAATTTAATTTTAAAGATATATTTATGTTGGTATTGCACTTGATTTTGTGTCTGACATTGTGACATGTCATTGACAAGGCTGTCTTTGAAAATAACTGGGAGATGAATTTGTTCAAGAATCCTCTCTTATTATTTGCAAATCACTTGCATTGTGCAAAGCATTCACTGGGGGGACAGCAATAGATGGGATGTGAATGGTAAGAATTCGGTTCTTGTTTTGTTCATGGATTGATAAGATATGTTAATTCAACTGTTTCTTTTTAACATTTCCCTCTGAAATGAAAGCATATGAAGTGAAAAGAAAATGCTACCAAACAGCATTCAGATATTGACATGATAAGAATCAGATTTATATTGAAAATTATTATTCATGTGATTTGGTTTTGATATACATATAATTCCAATCCATTCATATGAAATAAAATACTTTGAAATCTTAAATATATTTTCATAATGTATAAATTAGTCTCTGTCAGTACAGTTTTTGCTTATAGTTTCTGTGTTGACTTAATTAGAAATTTATTAGAAATGGACCCATTTTAATAATTTATTTTTACATTTATTTGTGAAGTTCAAATCAATCCCATTGGTGCTACTGGTTATGTGATGGTTTTGAAAATCTACAACTTTGTAAAAATTGTAAATGTCCAAAAATTGATAGCCTTCTAACACCTCTGCTTGATCATATGATGGGTGCTAATGCTGCATATTGAAATAAAGCACATTCAAGCACATCCTTATTGTAATCATATGAAACTTGCAGGTGTATTGGGCGATTTCATCTTTTAAAGATTTTAAAGGAGGAAATCACTATAAATCAAATTATAAAGAAGTAATACTGTATGTTTCAAACACAGAAAGTTTCTTACAAGTTTATTAATAAATAATAGCCTGTTATATATGTAGCATCTACTTTTAGCCATGAATTTTTAAATTCATTAAAACAATGTTGTAATTATTTATTCTTGAGCTAAGTCGGTTACAACCCTGTACCTAATAAATATGGAGTATGAAAACAAGTGAACAAGGCCTTAATTAGCTGCTACTCGCTATCACTCTTCCATTGTGTGTGTATGCACATGTAGATCAAACTGACCTTCCAAATTGTTTTGAACCTTGAGAAGAAGTATGCTTCTATTTTTATATCTGTAAGGGAATTCAAAATATATTTTCACATAGAGGTGTGGAGTTTTTGAATACGAGGTTTTCATTGATCAGAAAATAATTTCACATTGGTTTGTGAAAATCTTTTTCTCAAATTTGGGCGAGTGTTGAAGGGAGTCATTATTATTATTTTGTAAATGGTCCAAAAAATAACGTGGTGGGTCTGCAACTATATCTTCAAGTATTTTGGTGGTATTTGCCCTTGCAATGTTTATTTATCAAATAAACCTTCTTGTGGGAATTTACTGGTCAAAAAATATATAGAGATTTAAGTAAGTGAATAAATGAGAGTACAAAGATGAATTAGCATGTAAATGTAAAATGGAGACAAAATTGCTTTGATATTTCATAATTCCTTCTCAAAGAAATCAGTTTATTTATGTTGTGTTCATTATGAGATAAATGAGAAATATTATATCTGATAACAAGTGGAACTTGTACAGAAAACTAGGAGAATTCATGTTTCCCTTTTCAAGTTAGTTTCATAAAGTTATCAAGGTCATCCAAAGTCCACAAATTTCCTTGAGCACCAGTGCTAACTTATACAGTTCAATATTAGCATTTGTATTTTAACCCTTGAGATAAATTTGAAATAAATAACAAGCACCAATTACACTCTCAGACTTTGAGTACAAAAATGACACAAGGATGCAAAGTGTAAGGAAAGTTTAAAACAAAAATGGAATAGCAGGCAATGAATGGGTTCTCTCCTAGAGACAGGCTTAGGGTGAATTCATTTATTTGGGTCATGGATGCTCCCGAAGCCAACTTTGACAGAAAAGCAACTGTGTTAATAGATGGAGTATCTCAAATATGTTGACCTAAGTTGAGTTGAACTTTTGCTTTTTCACATGTATTTCAAACAGCCCGATGATTAGAATTGGAATAAAACTTAAACACATGATGAAATTGAATTTATACATTTTTTTTTATACAACAACAATAATAAACACTATTTATTATTGTTTATTTATATTATTTGTTTATTATATTACCTGTTAGAGTGATTGGCAAAACATCAGGTAATTATGAATCGATTCAAACTTTATAAAATTGTAAATTATAAGGATTTCTTTATAGCTGGTTCACATATTTTAGTAATTTAGTAGTTTATGAATTACTAAATAAAAATTGTTTTCGCATTTATTTCTTTATAAATTGGCAAATGATAAATATAGTATTACATTAGTTTTAATTGAATCAGTCTTTAAAATGTTGTAAATATAAAATTATTCTTGTAAATAAACAATCTAATAAATAAATAGGTTTTAATATTTTTATGTTAATTCTCAAGAACAAAAAAACTATATAAATTCACTTATATCATGAATTTAGGTTTTATTCCAATTCTAATCATTGCTTCTTAAACAATAAACATTACCAAAAAGTTGTGTTAGTTAAAAACGTGGTATCATGGGAAAAAATTGTCCTTTTGACACAAGTCTTATTGTGTATAATTTTATTCATGTTCACCACTATTGCTTTATACAGATATATATATATATATATATATATATATATATATATACACTTCATTTGTGAAGCTCATTGATCTCAGTGACATTATTGATGAGTTTGCAGCAAAGTAAGTTAAAAGAAAAATCTCTTGATTCTATATTTTGGTAAGTGTAATATTAAAACATACTTAAAGAAGAACAGAAAAATTTTATCAATTTATAAATATTATTAAATGCATTTCTTCTTTGGCTATCACCTTTGTATAAGAGATCATTTGGATCTATGCTGAATTTTTAGCCTCATTCTATATGTATGCCTATATTTATGTACTTTTAATTTTCATTAAGTTTCTTGCAAGCAGATGCTGGGGGCTCTGAATATTCTCTAACCCAGGATCCTACTGAATTTTTTTCAAAATTGATTTTTAGCAATTGCAAAATATTTTCCAATTTTGCTCTATAGTGTCAAAAGTGAAAGTATCTCCAGCTTTGATCCTTCTGTGGCATTTTTCTCTCTTTTTTTTTTAAATAGATATTGGGCAAATAAAATTAACCATTAAATGTTAATGATGATCTCAACAACTTAAATTTCTGCAATACTGAGTAAAATTTGTTTATCTTCATTATAATTTCTCTATTTTACATTTCACATTTTTGCTAACCCATTTTTAAATTTCTGCTCTGAATACTCTATACAGCAAAGACATTTTATGTCAATTTTTTCTCTGAATACTCAGTACAGCAAAGTAATTTTGTGTCAAATTTTTCTCAGAATACTTTACACAGCAAAGAATTTTTTTGTCAAATTTTTCTCTTAATACTTTATGCAGCAAAATAAATTTTCTCTGAAAATTGTTTCAAACCTTTCTAGTACTTACCTACATCTTTTTAGTCATTTCACCCCAAGTAAAGCAATAGTACCACAAGGATGTATGCAATAGGGCAATAAAAGAACAAGTTCAAGAAGACAGAGGATGGTGATTGGTATTGCATTAAAATTTTTGAAGGCTGACAGGCAAACAAAGAACTAGAAGTGAGTTTTACAAGTGAGAAGTGTAAGAAAAGAAGTTATTAGAATATAACATATGCTTACATCTAGGTAGTACAACATTAAAACATTGAAACCTAGTTGCCAATCTAGTAGTATGCTTAAATTCATGCAGTTGAGGCACCAAAGAGGAAAGCTCATCAGAACAATTACCATGAAAATATATGTAAGTCAGAGAGACGTCATGTCACATTGGTGAGAAAGTAGAGATGCCAGGTCAGGATCAATTATATTACAGACTTTTCTTTGAATTTTGTCAAGAATTGAGATATACAGTAGGAGTACCAGACCAGATGTGGCAGAAGTATTCAATTCATGGATGAATACTAGATGTATTAATGTGTAAGAGGGATTCTGATGAGAAGAATTGACTGGCATAACACAGTGAACCAACTTTCCAAGCAGTAGACCTAGTAATTGATTCAATATTATCATTCCACTCCATATCAATGGAAAATGCAAGCCTGAGAGTTTGCAAAGAGTTGCTAGACTGATGGCATGTAGAAATATTTTCCTATGGTGATTAAACAAAAGCAGTTTTGTTTTGGAGGTGTTAAAATTTACAAGCTATACCTCACTCCAGTTAACCACTGACTGGAGGTCGTTTTCCAGAGCAGTTGTTAGTTTTACTTTATCAAATCTGTTGGGCTTGGTACTAAGACAGAAGTAAATGGTAAACAACTGTGTCATTAGTATAAATTCCTAGTTTGGAACTAATGGCATCAAGAAGCCAGTTTAGGACCACATTTCTTTAGGACAATTGCAGGGATACTGCCAAATCCATAAGCTTTGTGGGGATTTAATTTAGAAATAATAAAAGACACCATAAGCAAAGTTATATGCATATTTTACTCAATAGACACTCCTGTTCTATGCATATTTACTCAATAGAGACTCCTGTTCTATGCATATTTACTCAATAGAGACTCCTGTTCTATGCATATTTACTCAATAGACACTCCTGTTCTGAGAGGAAAATCAGGCAAAGATACTCGTGATGGGTTGACAGTGGAGTAAGAAGACAATTTCCAAGCAAAGCATTCTGCATTATCTGCAGTAGAAGACAATGCTTCAAATTGATGGAAGAGATGAGAGACTGAAGATTTGCTCTCATTGAAAATCATAGAGTTCACAACATTGTACTGTTGTTATGAAATCCACATTGAAGTAGCTAATGTAACCATAGGTTTTAGTTTAATAAGTTCTTTTCTTCCCTGTGAAACTCTTTGGCAGTTTATAGCTAGCCTGCCACTGACAATCTTCAAAAATTTAAATGTCAATCACTATCTTCTGTCTTCCTGAATCCTGTTCTTTTATTATGCTTTTTCCTCAGTAAAGTCTTCTCATTCACTTTCACTCTCAGTAACCTTTGGTGTCTTAGTGGTATTATAACCTTGCTTGATTAAAAAAATAAAATGTCTGTATAGTATATACCTCAACAGGGTTACATAAGGTTTTGAATTCAGAATTTTCCTTTTCCTTGACTGGTTGACAGTGTGCCCATTCCGCCCTGCTATTTAACCCATAGCTGGGAGGAAAAGAGATTGATTCATACTTTTCACAAGGGAATTTGTGTGAAAGTGAATCCCTGTCTCATAAACTTTTCTAAATTGTCAAATCTTATAAAATCTACATTTTCATTTAGCTTTTCAAATGTCATAAGTGCTTTATTTTGCTGCTTACATTTTAAGGTTACTTTTTAATATAAATATTGCTTACAGAAAAAACATGTACACGGATCAGTAGAGAGAAGTGAATATTATTTTCATACCTTTTTTTTACCTGTTTTACTCATAGTTACTGGTAGAGTTTGAGAAAAGATAGATATGATAGGAAACAAAACTACTCTTTTTTTAATCATCTGAGAGAACTCTTTTTAGCATCCATCAGAATGGCTGATTCTAACCTCCAGGAGAATGATTAATTCTGCCATCTCGGACTAAGGTTTTCCATTAACATGAAGAGGAAATATTATATTGAATCATTTGCTAGACCTGTCACTAGGAAAATTGGTTCCCTGTATCATAGTAGACAATTTTTCTTGCCATAATCTATCTTGCATATTTATAACTCTACCATTTGTCCCTACTTTGAATACTGCTGTCACATCTGGTCTGGTGTGCCTGCTATATATTTACAGATTCTTGATGAAATCCAAAGAATTAGTCCTAACATGGCATCTCACCTTCTGTCACTTTCACACTGCCATAAGGTAGCTTCCATATGCCTTTTCTATAAATACTTTCATGATAACTGTTCTAATGAAGTCTGTTACCTAGATTTTATGAATTTAAGTGCAGTACTATATTGGCAGCAAGGTTTCATCATTTTACAGTTGAAATGGCTAAATATAACTTTAAGTTCTATGCTAACAGTTTCTTCTATTGCACTTCTCACATGTGGAAATCTCTTCTGGCTTCTCAGTCAACTATAATCCTAAAATATTTAATGCAATGTCAATTGTTATCTATTGTTTGCTTAATTCTTGTTCTTTTATCATTCTCTCTTTAATCAGGTTTTTTTTCTTCTCATGTTCTCTAACACTCAGTAACCCCCTTGCATCTAGTGGCTTTATTTTCTTTCTTGGGGTGAAATGATTAAAAAAAGATGAGCATGGTTCCTTATTATCTAACTTATTCTCTGTACTGCATTTGAGAAAAGTGACGAACGAAAAAGAAAACACACGTGTTCTGTACGTCAGATTACTCTTTATCAACATTCATGAAGAGAAGCACAGCATGACGCAACTGATTAGCATATTTGCATGCATAAAATTATCTATTTAATTAACAAACTTGAAAATGTAATTAAAAAATTTTGTAAATTAATTTAACTGCAAACGTCATTTCAATAGATCTCAGCACCCATTTCAGATGAACTATTTCAAACATACGAAGATAATATTAGTTTTATATTTTGTCAGAAATTTCACATATAATCACTTTTTTTTCTTTTTAACGTTTCTCTCTATCTTTTTCTTTTTAAACTTTTCTTGTAATTTGTACATTTGCAATAATTTTATTTTTCTTTCCACCAAAACTATATTGGTGGTTGTGTGGCATTGAAACAAATGATGCCTTTGTAATTAAGGCTTATGTAATTAAAATCTAAATTAATTAGCAGTAACTGATCCCATCCCTCTAAATATTTATCATCATTATCCATGAAATTTGAGAAGAAATAGAATTTTGCCTGTAATGCTCTAAAACTGAACACTGTCTTGATAAGTAAGATGATTCTTAATTATGCAAATGGCTAATGAAAAACTGATATGACCCTTTGGCAAACATTTCATCTAACTTTTAAAATTTTTTTCTCATTTTAATTATTTTCTTTTCGCAATAAAACAATTTTTGTCACCTAAAATCTCCAAAACCTAAAGAGCTTATAATATAATGAGACTACCAAACAATTCCTTTTTAAAGTGTCTGTTTTTCAGCTAGAAAAGTAGACACTTAAAAAAAGGGTAAAGTATTTGTGCATTGAATTCTGAATTACCTTTTCCTCAGCACTTTTTTTTTTGTTTTCTTTCACTCTTTTTTGTGACTGAGAACAGGATCTGTACTTTTGCTTCTAGAATGAGCCGGTGGCACCATAAGGGTTTTAATGGCTTTACAAGAAACTCCACCCTAAGTTTCCTTTTTTTTTATTTTGATCATTCAACCCCGAGGCTTACATTTTATAATTTTAATATTTCGACTTTATGTCACTTTAACTTTTTTCTTTGCAATTTATTCTGCTTTCTTTTATTTCATTTGAATTTATGCCTACAATTTTTTTTTACCTTTCATATTACTGCTTTTAGTTCATACGCACAAAACTACTTTAAGATCATTTAAAAGAAATAAAATGAAAATAAGGTCTCTACTCAACCTTTAAGAAAATGTTGACTGTTAGATCTTTGCTCAAGGTGCCTTGAAATGAATCAAAATTATAAAGTCTGAGCTGACTTTGGGTAAAAGAGATGGCCAGGATAGCTATCTTTTTATCTGCTCCAGGAAAAGAACAAGTTCTCTTGAAAATTACTGTTGAATTAATGTGCAAAATTTTTAACTCATTCAGGCTGAGAATCAATCACCTTTAGACATACAGCTGACTGATTTTTCCAACATCAAACTCAAATGATATGTCTCACAGTACCTTTTTTCCCCTTGATCCTTCATTACTTTCATTTTTCTAGCTTCTGTTTTCCAAATTATTTCCAGGACTTATCCTCCAAGACTAAAGAGTTACCTACAAGTAGCTATCAGCCATCAGCCAGCTCCCATTGTCACTTTAAAAAAAAAAATTATGAGATTTTCTGTATTAATCAGTCTTAGTCAAGATATTTTCCATCCATCTTCAAGAGGAAACCAATTTTCCACCCCAGGAAATAATTTTCCTTTTTTGTTTTAAATTTACAGGAGTAATTCCCCCCCCCACTATCCTTTGTGTATATAGTGACATTAAAATAGTTTGAGGGAGAAAATAATTCAACTATGTACAAGTAGATTTATGAAGATATTTCTCTGATTGAATTGAAAAAGATGTTGAATTTATGTTTAGGCAAACAAGAGCAGTCAGTTTACCTTCATCTTTACTAATAAACTAACAAAGAGAATTCTATCTCATTAAAGTATTAAGAAAGCAAATGAATAGATGTTGTTACTTCTGTACACTCAGAGTGACAAGGTGGGTGGTAATGACAGGAGCCTGAAGGAGAGTTGACTGCAGTAAAAGAACTGAATTCTATGGTATAGAATTGGGAAGAAATGTGAGAAAAGGCTTCATTGTGCTTAATGATCGCTATAATTAAATGTGGAAAAAGAACTAATTATGAAAACTGTGATGATTTTCTAAACACAAAGCCGAAAGTATGGGGCACCCAGTGAGGATCAAACTCACTACTCAGTAGTAATTGTTCTAGCAAAATAAGCTTACTAGCCATTGTGCCATATAAAAGTGCCCAGGGCAGACTATAAATGTTTCAGTAGAATTGTGTTCTCTTCTACATGACCCATGTGATTTAAAAGTTGATGGCCAAAATTTTTTTATAACCATGTCACTTTAAATATATGGCTTAACAGTTCTTATGACTCTAGACTACTAAAATAGGGATACTATTTGAGAGAGTGAAAGAGCCCTACTGTGGGCTTCTCAGTACTGAAGACTCCACCAGAGATAGCTGAGAATCAGCTGATCTGGCAAGTAATTACATCTGAGGCCACATCTAGGCTATCCTCAAGTCAATAATTTCAGAAAGCATCTATCAAACTCTAGATGAGTATAGTGAAGCATGGGCTGTTGCTCTGTACATCTTGAAAGCTTTTGACAGGGTTTGGTATACAGGTCTTCTTCTAAAGTTTAAAAAGTTATGGCCAAATTTTTGATCTGATCCAGTTTTCCTTATCAAATCATGAAATGAAAGTTATCCTGAATGGCCACTTTTCTAAGTCCTTTCGTGTCACCCAGGGCTCTATCCTTGGTCTTACTTTGTTTTTAATTTTCATTAATGACCTTCCCAATGGCATCAGCTCTCAACTTTGTATCTATGCTGATGACAATCATTTACCCCTGTCTTGATAGTAAGTCTGATAAGTTAAAAATGGTGGCTGATGTCTAAAACAACCATCAGTCTTTTGTTAACTGGAGCAAAAGATGGCTTCTTAATTTTAACACCCCCAAAACTAAACTGATCTATTTTAATCATGTGAGAGACCCCTTTCTGCTTCCTGTTAGCATGACTGATGCTAACCTCCAGGAGAATGGCTACTTGTAGACTAACATTCTCAGGTTAACATTCTCAACTGACATGAAGTGGAAAGACAGTATTGAATCTATTGCTAGGTCAGCTATTAAAAAAGTTGGTTTTCTTCATTGGGCTAGAAAATTTTTCTCTCCAAAATCTATCTTACATATCTATGTCTACTATTCATATATGATTAGAATATTGCTGTCACATATGATCCAGTGTTCCTGCTATATATCTAGAGATTCCTTATAAAATTCAAAGAAGAATCAGCAATATTATTGGTATCTTGCCTTTCCAACCACCATGAAGTTGCCTCCCTGTGCTTTTTCTATAAATACTTTTATGGTAATCATTCAGATGAACTGTTTGCTATTGGTACCTAGACTTTATGAATTTAAGTGTTACACTAGATTGGTGATGAGGTCTCATTAATTTACAGTTGAGTTGGTTAGATGTAACTGTAAGTTCTATACTGACAGTTTCTTTCTCACATTTCTTGCTTGTGGAACTCTCTTATGGCTTCATGTTTTCCAGTCAACTTTGCCAATCACTATCTACTATCAACCTGATTACTCTTCCTTTGTTTTGACTCCTTAGTAATGTTACTGTTATCTAATTCTTTAACACCACTTGTGTCTTAGTGGCTTTATTGCCTTGCTTGGTGTGAACTTAATTAAAAACAGAAGCTTCTTGTACATATATTCTACAAGCAGCAATAGGATATTAAGTAATTCCTATTTCCTGTGAAATTCATTATTTTTCACTCTTATACACTGGCATATATCATTATTAAAAAGGTGTTACAAATATCTGTTGAATTTAGGACATACTTTCATGTATACTGGAGTTGAATTATGGGTGACCTGAAATAACCTTATCAGTCAGTATTTTACCTTCTTTCTTTCCTCTTCCTTTTACACACACACAGGTGAGTTCAGTATCAAAGGATACCATAATCTAGCTTCTCTGTCTTTTTCTATGAATATTTTCCATGAAGCACAGTACCATATTGGCAGTTAAGTTTCATCATTTTACTGTTGAAATTGCTAAGTGTAAGTTCTGTTCAAATGGTTTCTCCTCTTAAATTTCCTACCCATGAATCCCTCTTCTGGCTTCTTACTTTCCTGTTGACTACAATGATCAAAAATTTAAATGCAACATCAGTTGTCACCTTCTAACTCCTTGAATCCTGTCCTTTTATTGCTCTTTCTGTTTCTTTTACACACACTGACATATATATATATATATATATATATATATATATATATATAGGAAGCATGGTGGAGTAGTGGGTAGAATCTCAGACTGAGCGTTGGTCAGGTAGGTGTAATGTAAGACATCTGTGTATATATATATATATATATATATATATATATATCCTATCCATATATTGCAGAGCTGAGTTCGAATTCCAGTTGAATCCGTTACATTCACCTATGTGCTAATACACTTGTGTAAGGTATGAATCTTCTTCATCTCCCTGCAGCTAGCAGGACAGACTGGATTCTATAGCCTTGGATAGCAACTGATCTACGAGAAGGACAGCTATGAATTCAAAACCTGAGCACATGTGATTTGATTATAGTGCTGAAAGTTTCGTGCAGAACCAACCACACTTTTTGAAGGGCTGAATAGAGAGATCTGGTGCACTACATGCCACGAGGTCACCAAACGACTCTCCAAAGGTTTTGAATTCAGACTAGTTGCCATCCAAAGCTATAGAACCCAATCTGTCCTGCTATTTACCCATAGCTGGGGGGAGAAGAAAAGCATTCATAACTTTCCCAATGGTATTAGCATGTAAGTGAATGTAATGGATTCAACTGGAATTCAAACTCAGCTCTCCAATATATGAATAGTATATATATATATATATATATATATATATATATATATATACAGATGCCTTGTTACACCTATCTGACCAACGCTCTATTAGAACCCATTTAAACATACACAATCTCCATCCGAAACATGCTAGTAGAAAACACAAACATAATAACCTCGTCCACCTGTAAAAAAAGATTAAAAATAATGGAAGCCCTAATAATAAAAATAAAAAAAGCCAACACTTAACAATATTAACTATGAAGAAGGCCACAATGTGCTAACTCTGTTTGGAAAATAAATATCTCTATAACACTAAAAACATACATATAACGCACACACTCAAACTGAAAAAATAAAATCATCCTTGATAATGGCTAAAAGTATAGCTGAAAGTGCTCAGAAGTATAAAACATTTAGACAGTTTCTACACACTCTGTTTCCAAAAAAGAAAGCACTTGTTTGAACACAAAAAAATTAAATAAAATGCTTAATCATAGTACCTTGTCTGTCATTTTTTAATGAAACAGGCATAAATGAAGGATTGCTGCCTAAATACACTATATATATATATATATATATATATATATATATATATATATATATATATATATATATGAATTGTGAAATTAACCTCTTATTAAAAAATATCACTCAAATTTTAGATACTTTTGTATATATAGATGATGTGTACAAAAGACCTGTATTTTTAGAAAAGGTAAAGGGATGCTACTTTGTAGGGACAGGAAAGTGACTGAAGCTGAGCTGCCAGGTCAGGACTGATAACATTGCTGATTCTTCTTTGGATTTTGTCAAGAATCTCTAGACACATAGCAGATGTACCAGACTAGATGTGGCAGCAATATTCAATATATGAGCGAATGATAGACTTATAAAAAACTGATTTCTTGGCTTGATGAAATAATATTCTACAAATATACGCATCCAAGTTTCCATGTAGGCATCTGAAATTACTTTAGGCAAAAAAAGAGTTAAGAAAAGATAATTCAGTAAGAAAAGAGAATGACTGAATCAAAGTTTTGTCCAATATAGTATGATTTTTATTGAAATGATGTGAATGAGAAAAAATAAATGAAATTTACCAGAGAAAGAATGTGTTTATAATTTAGTTTATGAGTATTTATTTTAAGTTATAGAAAGAAGTGAATTGTTTATATTTTAACATTTTTCCAAATGTTATTTGATATATGAGAGAAATAGTTTCAGTGATAATAATTCGGAAAATAAGAAAAAATAGAAAGAGATCTGCGAAGAGTTAAAAGCAATGACAAGTGGTGAAGAATACTTGGTGTGAAAGAGAGGGAAAAAGACAAAAGAATTTTAAAAAGTTAGGGTAACATAGGCTTATGGAGCCTATCCCTCTTCAGACTGATTTTGAAGTTGTGTATTTTTCTCCTGGATTAGTTGCTCTACCAAGGCTAAAGAGCCCAATCTGCTCAGTTATTATCAAATGTGTGAATTCAAAGTTTTTCATCTCCCAGACTGCTTGCTAAATTTAAGAAATGAGAAAGAGTGAGAATGATTGCTACATAAAGAGAAAAGAGAGTGAGAGATTGAAAGAAAGGTAAATGATTTGATGATGCAGTAAAGGGGGGAGAGAAGAAGAGTAAGAAAATTATGCAAAAGTATCTAAAGACAGGAGAGAAACAAAAAAAAGAGAAAGAAAAAGAAATACAAAGGGTTTAAGATAATGATAAAGTCATATTTTAGAGGACTTTAGCCCCAAACAAGGGACTTTGTTTTAGAAACACCAGATGAAAAGCAAAAAAGAGAAAAGAGGGAGGGATTGCACAAAAAGAAAGAAGAAGAAGATAAAGAAAGCATAAACAAAAATGAAAGGAGGAAAAGAGTGAGAGAGAGAGAGATTGTGTGTATTAAATAAAGGTGCATTGAAATGGAATGGGTAAGCAAAAAAGTAAGAAGAAAAAAAAATTATTTTTCTCTTGTAAAAGGTTTTCAGAATTGGATCAGACTATTTGTTTTGCTTATATATATATATATATATATATATATATATATATATATATATATATATATATATATATATATATATATATGTGTGTGTGTGTGTGTGAACAATTAGTCATATACACATTCACATTAGGGAAAATGGATTAAATCCAACATAGTTTTAATTTATTTTGTTTAAATGTTATTTTTGATGGATACTCATATTCGAGTAGAAGCTCTGTTTTTAATTAAACAGTATTTAATAAATTGAAAAAGAGATTTTAATTGAATAACATGACTTTGATTCCCTATTTCATCATCATTCAATATCTTCATTTTGTAATGTTCATTTACCTCTTAGAATTTTCCTTTTTTTAGAATCATTAACAGTTAATAAACCAATGCTATGTGCACAATGTTATGCTTCCTCCTCATCTTGGACAAACAGATTCCATGTTCTACCATAGTTCAGCAACATTCTTTTATATTGATATAAAAAGCTGTTATTTCTTTTATAAGGCATTGCTCTCCACAGATTTATTTCCTTTATTATCTGTAAGTTGCCATGACTTCTTCAGAAAAATAGCAGAGTGGTTTCCTACTGCCTTCTCTACGGATTTGAACACAGAGTTTTCTTTTTTTTCAGCATATAGGTGATCATGGCTCTCCACTTTTGGCTTTATAATCTGTGAATTGCCATGACTTCTTGGCAAAGATAGTGTAAGGGCTTCCTAATACCATCACAGTTTTGGATTTAGAGTTTTCCTTTTCTTCAAGACATAGGTGATCATGGCTCTCCACAGATTCCTTTTCCTTTATCATCTATGAATTGCCATGATTTCTTGGGAAATATAGTGTAGGGGCTTTCCAATACCGTCACAGTTTGGAATTCAGAGTTTTTCGTTTCTTCAAGACATAGGTGATCATGGCTCTCCACAGATTCCTTTTCCCTTTATCATCTAGGAATTGCCATGATTTCTTGGGAAATATAGTGTAAGGGCTTCCTGATACCTTCACAGTCTGGAATTCAGAGTTTTCATTTTCTTCAGGACATAGTTGATCCTTGGCTTCTCACAGATTCCTTTTACTTTATCTATGAATTGCTATGACTTCATAGTGGAGTAGTTTCTTAATGGCTTCTTTACAGATTTGAATTCAAAGGTTTCCTTTTTTTTTGGGACATAGAAAATCATGGACCTTCACAGATTCCTTTATCTATGAGTGCCATGACTTCTTGGGAAAGTTAGTGTAGGGGCTTCCTGGTACCTTCACAACTTTTTTTTCAGGACATAGACAATCATGGCTCTCCACAGATTCCTTTTCTTTTATCTATGAATTGCCTCACATTTTGGGGAAAGATAGTGTAGTCACTTCCCAATGCCTTTAAAGTTTGAAATTCAGAGCTTTCTTTGTTTTAGAACATAGAAAATCATGGCTCTCCACAGATTCCTTTTCTGTAAATTGCTAACTTTCTTCTGAAAGTTAGTGGAGTGATTTCTCATTGCTGATTTAGAGTTGTCCATCATGAAGATTGACTAACACTTAAAGCTAGTGAGCTCTGTTTACCTACTATTTAATCCATGGTTAGGGTGGAGAAGAAATGCATTTGTGCCTTTCCCAAGGGCGTTAGTGAGAAGTGGACACAATAGACCAGGATGAATCTTGAACTCAATTTGCCAATTCAACCTTTCATACTGATAACTATTATGCAATAAATTCGCATCCAAGCTGCTCTTACTTAAAATCATTATTGGCATGTTTCTCTCTATTAGAATGTAGTGTAATATAAACAAAATAAGCTCATAAAAGTGAGACAAGAGATATGCTTTGTGTTTGAACTAAGAGGTGAGTCTGTCTAGTTTGGTTGGTCATTTCTCTTGAGTAGTGAATTCAATCCTCACTGAGAGCCCCATGCAAAATTCAACATTAAATAACCTGGCATGAGTTGACATGTCTTAAAATCAACCGATCTAACCTCACAAGAGATGTCAGATCAACAGTTGGAATATCAGTAGCATATTAGAATTTACCTGAAAGAAGCTAATTATACATGGTGCTGTAAAGGAAAGGAAACAGATGCAATAACATGTAGTTAAGTGCTTTTTTTATGATTAAACCAAAAGATTTAACACTATTATTTGTGGACATAGAAGATGGGATTTAATTCTTGTTTCTTTCAAACACAACAATGGATTACAAAGTTTTAATTATTTTCAAAGTTAAAAGGATAAAGAAGTAGTTTTTCCTTTCATTTTTATTTGCCTTCTCATTTTTCTGGCTTTAAATAATATGGTTGTGAAGAAGTTCTTGATGGAAAAAGTTAATTTTGATTTCCATTGATGGTTTTTCTCTTTGTTATTAGCTGATTAATTTTTGCATTAAATACAAAACTTTTAATTTGGTTTTGTAGATATTTAGCTATTGAAATAAAATAATACACACAAACATTCATTATGATATTTTGAAGCCTAACTTACATCTATTAATAAATATTGTTTTTATCTCTCTATTTGTCTGTCTCATTGACTTCATATCTATCTATCTATCTATCTATCTATCTATCTATCTATCTATCTATCTATCTATCTATCTATCTATCTCAAACTCTGTTCATATCTATCTCCTTCACTTCATATCTATCTATCATATTCATATCTATCTCTTTCTCTTCATATCTAATTCTGTTCATATCTATCTATCTATCTATCTATCTATCTATCTATCTATCTATCTCCTTATATCTATTTCAAACTCTGTTCATATCTATCTCCTTCACTTCATATCTATCTATCATATTCATATCTATCTCTTTCTCTTCATATCTAATTCTGTTCATATCTATCTATCTATCTATCTATCTATCTATCTATCTATCTATTTCAGTCTCTGTTCATATCTATTATCTCAGTTTGTTCATATCTGTCACAATATATAATTAATTTTATCTACTCATACCTAAATAGGCAATCATTGTTATCTACA
>OZ010600.1:24527437-24532437 GCA_963932145.1 Acanthosepion lycidas | reverse complement strand
ATAAAATGAGTATTAGTTTTAGTATAAAAAATGCTAATGATAAAAAAAGGTATTTATTTTACATAATACACATTTTTCACCATAGTCAACGTTTTGTCAGAGCACTTTTTTTAATCATTTCTTCCCAAGCAAGGCAATAAAACCACTAAAATGCAATGTTACTGATTGTTAGAGAATATGAGAAAAAGTAAACATTATTAAGGAGAGAGAATAATAAAAGAACTGGAATTAAGAAGGCAGATGATAATTGACATTGCATAAAATCAAAGTTGACTGGAAAGCAAGAAGCCAAATGAGAGTTACACAAGCAAAAAAACTGCAAGAGAAGGAACTGCTAACATAGGACTTAAGGTTATATCTAAATATTTCAACTTTAAAATGATGAGACCTTGCCACCAGTCTAGTACTGTGCTTACATTCATAAAGTCTACGTACCATAAAGGAAAGTTCATCAGAGCAATTACTATGAAGGTATTTATAGAAAAGGTACATGTAAGCTATATTACAGTGGTGGGAAAGGGGCTGATGGCAAGATGCCAGGTCAGGACTGATAATATTACAAATTCTTCTTTATATTTTATCAAGAATCTGTAAATATATTACAGAAGCCCCAGGCCAGCTATGGCAGTAATATTCACTGGATGGATGAATGGATAAATGTGTTAGATAGATTATGGTGAGAAAAATTGTCCAGCATGACACAACTTTTCTAGCAGCTCACCTAACAATTGATTCAATATAATCTTTCCACTTCATATTAATGGAAAACATTAATCATGGAGGTTGCAAGGTGTCCTTAATTTAGAAATGAATATTAATCATATAGACCAGACATTATACAATGGAAATTTCAGATAAAAATAGGTTAATACTAACATGTTAGTCTTTAGACTTATTGATTCATCTTCACACACACACAGATATATATATAAACATATGTGTGTGAAATGTTTCTTTAATTCATTTGAATAAATCTTCATTTACCAATATGCAATCGATTATAGGTATTAGGAATTAGACTATAAAGCAACTTTTTCTTCTATGTGCCATGTCCCTTCAAGACATTGGTGATCATGGCTGGCCACAATTTCCTGTCATTCATAGCTCTTACTAAATTTTGTCCTTTTGTTATTTCTTTCTAAACCCTGTCCTGCCTTTCATTTACACAAACTCCCTAGGTAGGCTATGTGGTGCTTTCCTCTGTTCCTATTGCCTTCCATATATCCTGTGAGTATTAGATTTTCCAGGCCTTCTCTCTTCATATGTGCCCTAGAAATTTCAATAATCTCTTTAAGTATCTTTTTAGTTTTCCTTTTTTCTAAAAATTTGCTATTTCTCACATGTTCAATCGATGGCATTCCCAATATTCTTCCGTAAAACCACATTTCTATTGCTTCAAGTCTCTTCTTCATCAGTGAGGAAATTGTCTAGCATTCACTGTCATAAACCATAATTTTCTGAATTATACTTTTAGGTGCTTTTCTTCTTGGGGAAAAAAACTAATTTTTTTAGTATTTTGATATGTTGATATTATGCGCATATATTTGCACAAGTGCCATTCTCTAATTGCTTTTTTGTTAATGAATGAAGATGAAAAAAATTGATGGATTTTATCAAAATCCATGAATTTGAGGGTGGGTGGATTTGGCATGAATTTAAAAAAATATTTGCATTGTATTTGATCATGAATAATCTTGAAAAAGCTAAAGAATTATTAATGTAATTTTCTCACTTCTCGAAAATAGTCACGTACTGTCAATTGAGTTTTTTGCTTTTTCTTCTTATTAAATCATACCTCAATATATATTTGTCTAATGACTGCATTTTTTTGTGTTTCTAATTTTCTGAAAGATTCTGTTTCTTGCTCAAAAGTAACTTAGAACAATGCCAGATAAGTCTTGTGGTTATTTAAAACATTATGACATGGAATTGCAATTTACACAACTAATCAAAAGAAATATCCTAACTACTATTCCAATATAAAATCGATAATTACCAAGTTTTTTTTATCATTTCATCCCAAGTAAATCAATAAAGCTACTAAGATGCAAGTGGTGACTAAGTGTGACAGAATATGACAAAAATAAAGAAAACAATATAAACAATAAAAGAAAAGGAATTAAGAAGACAGAAGATAACAATTGATATTGCATTTAAATTTTTGAAAATCAAAGTTCACTGGGAAGCAAGAAGCCAGAAGGAGTTCCACAAGTATTAAGTGTGGCACAAGAAACTCTTAGCATAGAACTTACGGTTAGATGTAGCCATTTTAATTGTAAAATGATGAGACTTTGTAAAAATAAGACATTGCTGCCAAATACTGTGCTTAAATTCATAAAGTTTGGGTACCATAACAGAAAGTGATATTTATTTTGAATAATACAAAAATGTGGCACAAGGCCAAAAGGAGGGATGGAAGAAAGCAGGCCTTCAATCTATCTTAAACCTAGCTAGCCACAATTACTGGTACAAACATACCACAGTATTCCTTACACCAAAAAACACAGTGTTGCTTACCATTCTTACTACAGCCACCATAATCTCTATGTGGTCCTAACTAGGTTATAGATGTACAATTTGTCTGTGAAGAGTGTAGGATAAAAATAACAACATTTAAAAATGAAGCCCCAATAAATACAATTTATATACAAGCAACTAAACAAACTAGTGTTGATAATAACATAGTGGAAAGTTCATCAAAAAATTACCATGAAATTATTTATAGAAAAGGTACAGGGAAGATATATCACGATTGTGAGAAAGTGATGTTGAGTGGATAAAATTGCAGATTATTCTGTATTTTTATTAAGAATCTCTAAATATATAGCAGGAACACCAGACTAATTTTGAGAAAATAGATCTTGTTGAGTTGAGATTTTCTGATAGTTTTAGTTGGATAACAAAAGCAGAAAACTCTTACTTTGACACTTCATATAACAAACAACTTACTTAACTGCATGCAACATACTATTTAGTTTTTTTAAACAGTTTGAATAAAGAAAAATTTATTAAAGTTTGTTAATGTTCCTTTCAGAATAGGCTGAGTTGATGTGAAATTAATAAAAAATGGAAAGGTACAATAAATGTCAAATAAAAAAAATGTTCTTTCTTACTGTTATCAACTATGACTTAGTGATTTCCTTTGATGCCAGATTTCTCATTGCCATGATGGTAAAGGGAGAACCTCAGCTGGATTATCTAGCTAACTCTGTATGTATACTGTCTGTCCTGTTATGTGTTTTCTCTCATAAGGCTGGCTTTTGAAATGTGGTTCAGATAGATGTATTTATTTAAGTTCTTTTTCAAGTATTACATTGGCTGAAAAACATCTTAATTCTTTTGAATTACTGATGAGCTGATTTTGAATAATTTATTTTGAGTCAGTAATGATTTCTCTGGTGGGTCTTTGTTGGTTTTTAATTTCCAATATGTGACAAAACATTAGGGTGAATATTTCCATTAGGGATTTTTTAAAATTTTAAATATCTTTTTTATTTATTTATTTTATATCCGGGTTTCAACATCAATAAGTGGTACATTTTTTCTTATTTCAAGAATTATGAAAACCTTTTCATTTCACTCTTTTCTGTAAGTTCTTTCTGACTTTTCTGTGATCACCTCACCCCAGATTTAAATTTTTTCTCTCTTGTGTAATTTATAATTACTGGTCTATGATACAGATAAGAAGATTAATTTCATGTGGTTAGGACACTTACTATGTATCTATGGCTACATATGAATGCCCTTCTGCATCTGTTACAAACATGTAGATTATTTCAGGGAACTTAGTTTTCAAAACTACATTGAATTACTCATTGTCAAAATGATTAAAAATAAGTTTTCTACAATACTGTGCCTAAAAGTACAGTATATAGAAAAGATATTTGTGAAAAGTGGCTCTATGAAAATAGAATTTAAATATATTATGTAAAAATAGCCCGTCTTATATTTAAGTGATGTAAACCTGTTATTGGAAAGTGATCTAGACAATATATTGTTGTTATCATTTGATCTCTGGATTTTGAGAATACTTAAGTTGACTAAACTGTTGTTTATCATAACTGAGCCTCTAATTTCTGTCATTACCATCATATATATATATATATATATATATATATATATATATATATATATATGTATGTATGTATGTATGTATGTATGTATAGGCTAATGGTCATATCACATTGAAACACCAGTTCCCATATGATAACAAAAGTTAAGCAATGTCACTACCTGGATGAGTGACTGCATAGAAATACCAAGTGCTGTAAGCTTGGATTTGCAGGTGGTCTAAAGGGATAATGGCCATATCACATTGAAACACCAGTTCCCATATGATCATCAAAGTTAAGCAATGTTGAGCCTGGTCAATACCTAGAAGAGTGACTGCTTATGAATAACAGGTGTATAAGCTTGGATCTGTGGGTGGCATAATGGATAATGACTTGGAATTGTTAATAAGAGAGCTGAGATCCAATTCCATTTGGATTCATTATATTCAATTATGCACAAATAACCTTGGGAAATGTATGAATCCACCTCTTCTCCTCCAAGCTAAGGGTTAATTAGTAAGACTTGTATCCCTAAATCATTATTATCTCCCCTCCAATCTAAAAATATTTTCTGGTTTTAAAAGGTTGATAAGCCATAAAAAACAGATCAATCACTTAAATCATATATATATATATATATATATATATATATATAGTAGATGATTATTCAAACATATATTGTTAAATATAACAAACAATAAATGTCTATTATACTTGATCATGAGCCGTTCTAAGCTTCATATAGCTGATTTAATTTTGAGAGAAAATAAAGACAAAAACTGTCCAACATTTAGATATTTTTTTATTATGCTGTTCCTCAACCTAAACTTTTGGCTCACATCATCAGAGTGGTTATATGGACATTTCAACAAAGATATTCACCATCCAGTTACGTTTACATAGAAGTTGCTATGCAACAATTATATATATATATATATATAGTATTTA
>OZ010600.1:24327437-24519937 GCA_963932145.1 Acanthosepion lycidas | reverse complement strand
TGCATCCTCATGTAACCCTCTACCTCTAGTGGTCCCCTTGTAAAGGGTGAACCCTACTGTAAAGAAAATAAAATAAAGAGAAATCTGTGGAGAGCCATGATCCTGATGGGATATGTCATTTTAAAATAAAAAAATGTGCTTCTAGAAGTTGATTAAATACCACAATGTCAACTGTTTAATAGCTTATTCATTATAACTCATAATAGAATCTGTGATTTTAAGAAAGCTGGTAAAAATGTTTTAATTTTTAATAAAACTTTTAAAGCTATTACAGAAAACTTCAAATTATTTTTTATCTGAAGTTGATAGAAATTTTTATTCATCTAGTCATTGTTCAGTGGTTAAAGTTTAAAATTTAATACCATAAAATTTACAGTTCAATCCCTTTATTGCCATCATTGGAGAATGATCTTTTTCTATAAGAAACAATAGGGAAAATGTATTACAAAGTGGGAAAGTTTTCTTGCAAGGCACTCCATTCTTTAGGATTTCATCAGACTAAATTTGTTATGTTGGTATGACTACACATGCACACAAACAAGGGATGCTGGGAATTAAATTTAAAAAAAAAACAATTCAATTTTGTTTAGAATCATTTTCTTTTTATCACTTTTGTTAGTAGATATCATAAAATGTGATAATAGAAGTTCTGCCAGAAATGGTGAAATGTTTTAAGAGCCAGGGAACAAATTTACTGTAGATGAAATTGCAATCAAGGCGCTCTCTAGACATTTTTGTCATAGGAAATTGTTTTCTCCTGTTATCAGAGTAGTATTTTTTATTTTAAAGTTATGGTGGGCAACCAATACATTTGATGTATTGTTTTGTAAAATGTCCCTTTTGTGTTCATATAATCTTTTATTTAGATTCTTTGAGGTTTCTCCTATGTATTTTTGTGAAAATTATTACAGGCAATTGAGTAAATTCCTCCTTCAAGTTTTAGCTTATTGTTTTATTTAGTATCAACTATGTCTTTTAACAAATTTTATGTTGAGTTTAGATAGATTCTTTCCAAATGTAGATGTGATAGAGTTAGTTGGTATGACTATATTTTTTCGATTCATTGGATTTGTCAGGAAGGGCTGGTTTTCTATTGTGAATATTTTATGAGCCTTTTATTTCACATTGAATATAAAATAACTAGAGTAGTGAAGAAGCTTGAAAACATTTCAGTAAGCAGTACAAATAAGAACAAGATGAGAAATTCCTAGACAGTGGAATGAGAACAATCTACTCTAGATTAAATTCAATTTTAAATTTCTTCAAGCTTAGCCAATTCTAGACATCTGAAGAAGTTCAGAGGATATACAGCTGAAATATTGTGATAATAGAAACATTAGTCTAAATACAAATAATGATAACTCCTCATGCTAGAAATTCATCTTAAATAAAGTATTTAGTATAAAATTACCTGAAAGTTACCGAATGCAGCAAACATCTGAAGAAGGGTCACAATGGCTAAAATGTTGTGATAATAAAAACAAAGATGAGGACATTAGTCTAAATATAAATAATGATAACATCTCATCTTAGAAATTCAGATTAAATGAGATTCTGTTTAAAATTACCTGAAAGTTACCATAAGCAACAGACACCTGAAGAAGGGTCACAATAGCTGAAATGTGATAATAGCATCAAAAGTATGGACTTTATCTTGAATGTATATAATGTAAATAGGTTAAATGATTTCTAGGCAGAATTTAATTCACTTGTTTCTAAACTTGTGCATTAAATCAATAAAAAAATGAATATTCAATAAACTAGATATGCTCATAAAAGAAATAGCATTTTCATAAACTTTCTAACACTTCTCTTGTTGGTATCTTCATGTAAATGGTGCAATGTGCAGATTGTGTAGTGGATAGTGGCTGGGAATGAGAAATCAGACAGCTGAGTTCAAATTCAAGTCAAGTTCATTACATTAACTTATGCACAAGTAACCTTGAGTAAGTATGAATCTATCACTTCTTTCAGTTTTGGGTTAAATTGTAGGAATTGAGTCTGGAAAAAAACATTGTTATCTCCAAAAAATGTTAGTGCAATATTCACTCACAATAAAAAAAGAAAATTCTTACAATCTGAAACATATTTCGTTTTAAATAAAGGGTTGATAAGCTGTATAAATGAAATCAATCAATGTAAGTGGAGTTCTATTTATATTAGGTTGGTGCAAAAATAATTTCGTTTTCTCACATAGTAACATATGTTAGAAAACGAAATTATTTTTGCACCAACCTAATATTTTAATTTTTTAATGTGTGCTTAAAAAATAGAAGGTCAATGAAAAATGTAAATAAGTATATATATTTTTTATTTTATTTAGTTGACTGTAGTCAGAAACATTGAGTTAATGTGAATTCCATGATCCTTTCCTTAGCCACATGCTATGTGCTTTGCATGGTCTATATACGTTTTTGAATTCAGAGTTGTTCTTCTCCTTGTCTAGCTGCCAACCAAAGCTACAGAGCCCATACTTCCTCTACTATTTAACACATAGTTAGAAGTTTTGAATTCAGAGTTGTCCTACTCCTAGACTGGTTGCCACCCAAGGCTATAAGGCTCAGTCAGTTATACTATTATAGATGGAGGGAGAAAAGATTCATACCTTTCCTAAGGGTATTTGCATGTAAGTGAATGTAACAAACTTGGCTGGAAATCAAAATCACCTCTCTGATTCCTCAGTCTGAGCTACTGTCTATTACTCCACCATACCTCAAAATATATTTTAAAAGCTATTTAACAGGTTTAAATAATTCTAGCCAGCTTTTACCACCATAGCTTCAATACAAATTGTCTTGAGCACCAGTTACAGCAGTTTTTGTATAAGTTTTGTCAGCTATATCCTGCTTTCTCTCCCGAGGCCAATGTGCAGATGATGAGGAGAGCCTATGCTGATGACATACACATTCATAGTTGGGATAAGAATGATCTTGAACAGAAAATCATCATCCTCTACCAAGTGTTCCAAGAAATGGGACTCAAGATTTACCTTCCCTCAAACAGAAACTATGATCTGCAATTGAAATGAAAGCAGTGATATCACAAGCTCTGAGTCTGTCGGAAAAAAATCAGCATTTGGAATTAGTAAATACCAAACATTTCAAATACTTAGGAATTCTAAAAGTTTATAAAAAAATTAGTATAAGAGAAAAGGAAATTGAATATATAATAGGATTTGCTAGAAGTAGTTTTGCCCAACACTTCAAATTGCTACAAAATCAAAACATTAACCTAAAAACTCAACTCATGTCCTTAAATAGCATTGTCGGATCAAGACTTTCATATGGATACCATGCATAGCATGAAATCCATTCAGAAATATCTAAAATGTTAGTTGTATACAACTGCATTCTATGATTAATGGTTAAAAATGGTTTCAAACATTATGAACTGGCACTACAGAATGACAAAGAAAGAACTGTACCAGATAACAGAGACCGCATCATTTGAGGAATTTCAAGAGCAGTAAGAACTAAAATGGATAACACATATAACTCAAAGAGAAAATAATGACATAATCAAGATGTTGACATTTTACACTACTTTAAACAAAAAATTAGGAAGGAAACCCCCTGTCAGTACTAGAAAGAGTGATAACAGCCACTGGATTTGGGATACCTGGTATGTTTTGCTGTTATGTACTCTTCTTCTGTGGATGCTCCATTATTGAGACAATCAGTAAAAGTTAGTTTTTTGTCCAACAAATATATATAATGTCAAAAAATCTTGGCAAGTTAAAAATTACTTCTTTTGACGTAAATTCTCAGAAACTACACAGCAAACAGATCTTTTTCTTTGAATTTTTAGTTCATAATAGATAACATCAGTTTTATATTAACTGCATTTGAATAAAGACAACGTTCTTCTCCTCACCTTATTTTTTTTTTCAAACAAAAAGGATTTTAAAAAAATATTGTTAGCAGAATCTTTATAATTATTTTGATAAAAAGATATTTGAAGTAATATTTCCTTCGGTTCAACACTGATTGAACAAAATAGTATCAAGCCTCATTTTTATCCATGATCTGCTTTGTTAAATTGGGGCTTTGTGCATCAACAAATATGAGTCACATTTAAAAATGGCAGGCAGGACTTCCAAGCTTCAGTAGTTTTCGAAGTCATGTTTGTTAACAGAATTCATCTTTTATTGAATTCCAACTGAATGGTCAGCATGGAATAGTCTTTTTTTTTATTTTGTTAAGAAACCAAAAGAAAAATAAAAGATTCTTCAGAATTATTTTTTCTCTAAATTGTAATTTTTTGATAGAAAATATAGATCATTGAAGTTTTTTGTGAAGAATGATTTTTTTTTTTAAACTGGGTTGATTAAATAGTTGAAGGAATCTCATTGAAGCAGATAATTTTTGGACGAGAAATTATAAAAATTGAAATAACTGTAAATTATTTTGCCATTTCTCTGATATTCACATTTTTATTTATATTTTGACATTTCTACATCATCCTTATTTATTTGAAATTAGCTTAGTGTTCCTTTGGTATTTATTTACTTTAAAGAAAATTCTTTAAACATGAAATATTTCTTTGGATCATCAGTGGAATGTTTTCCTGAAATAAAAGCAAATTATTGTAATTTGATTTCCTAATCACCACATTTTAATACAGGGATTTGCTTTAAGATTTAAAATGTCTGAAGAATACTCTGGCCTTATTGGTTTACTTCAATTTTCTTGCATTGAATAATGTTTTTAGGTTGAATAGAACAGAATTAAAAATAGTAAAATATGTGAATAGTACATCGTTCTGAAATTCCCAAAAGAAAAATGTCCTCACAAGATAGAAAGGGTGAAAGAATGTGATAGGTTTGAGTGATTAAAAGAATAAAACGGAACAGGTATGTCAGTTTGGCATCAAAAGAATCCTGTTGTGGTTTTGGTATTAGCTGGATTGTGTTAGCAAATGTCTGTTTAAAGGTTATGGACAAATGGACTAAAAATTCATGATAACCAAATGAAAGAATTTGTGATAACAAGCAAACTCTGGTGGTATTTTGAAAGGATTGGAATAACAAGAATAATCTAAGTGGAAAAGGACAACTCAATATACTAAACTAAATTGAATATGCTGACAGCAAATCTGTACTTAGAACTGTCCTAGCACTTAAGGATTTTCATCCTCCTATATGACAGTGAGTGCTGGACAATCTCCTCAATGATGAAGGAGAGATTTGAAGCAACAGAAATGTGGTTCTGCAGAAGGATACTGAGTTTCTGATCTCCCAGTCTATTTCATTTTAGCAAACTTACTAGAAAATAACCTTTGCTAAAATTCCTGTTTATATCCATGTTTTTTAAGTTCAGTTTTTCCAAGATTATTATTATTATTATTATTTTTTGATTTAAAGCTTAATACAATCACTTTCTCAGTTTTTCTCTTGGTCCCTAAACTGAGTTGTTTTTTGTGACTTAAATTTTTACAGGTTATATACAATGCAAAAATCTAAAGATGATTGTAAGAAACTTTTTGAGATAAGAATGATTTACCAATACAAGTCCTACTAATTAATCCATATCTGTGCAGGGGTAAAGTGGTGGATTCATACATTTCCCAAGGGTATTTGTGTGTAAGTGAATATAATGAAGCTAACTGAATTAGAACACGGCTCTCCAATTTCCAATTCCAAGCAATTATCCATTCCACTATCTATATATCCTAACTTACAGAACCTAGACATAAACATTGCATAAACACAATTTTTTGTGTCTATTATTATTTACATTATTGACATTACATTTATATTTTTTCTAATTGAGTCCACCCCATGTAAGGCAGTAAAGCCACTAAGACACAAGTGGTTACTGGGTGTGGAATAATTGCAAACAGAAACATTACTAAAGAGTGAGAACAAAAAGAATAATCAGGAGGACAGTAGATAGTGATTGATGTTGCATTTAAATTTTTGAAGTTTGTAGTTGTCTGGGAAGCATGGAGACAGAAGAGAGTTCCACAAGCGAGAAGTGTGAGAAAAGAAACTGTTAGCAGAGAACTTACAGTTACATCTAACCAACTCTAATTTATGAGATTTCGATGTCGGTCTAGTACAGTGCTTAAAGTCAAAAAGTCTAAGTACCTTACCAAAGAATTCATACAAACAATTTATTATTATCATTATTTTACCATTATTATTATTATTATTATTATGTTATTATTATCATGTCATTACTATCATTATTATTATCACTGCTGTTGTTATAATGTTATGATCATTATCTTATTTTATGATCTTTTTATCATTATCATTATTATTATTTTATTTTCATTACTCTCATCATTATTTCTAACAGGTTTCGTTACAAAAGCCATGATTTCCTGTACTTGTTCTTATTGTTTACTTGGGAACCCCTCCTGTTTTAATTATTATAATGATATATATTAATTGATTTCGAAAATGTATAATTTGTGATGGCAAATGTTAAACCCGCTTTTTGATTTCTTTTATAAATTCCAACAGATGTTGAAAAATCAAAATTTTTTACCTCCCACAGAATTTTTCTTAAGGTGCCTTTCTTCTTTAAAACATTTCTGCAACAAACTGAAAATCCAATGTTAATTTTGTGGCTTCTATTATGAGATTATAGTCTGAAAGAATTATTTTGCATTTTGAACAGTTGTCTTCTTTCTTATTGTCTCCAGGTTCTCCCTCAAAAGACAGCATGAACGCATCAGAAAATACAGTAAGTATAAATCTTCTTGATAAATCTCTTCAGTGCATTAACAGATAAAATATGAAATGAACATGTTTGCTAATCTATTGTATTATTATTTAATTAATAAATGTGACACAATATGCAGAAACAGATGCTTGGTTATGTTTGTGAGTGTTAGTTGTGTACTATAGCATTATGGTTAAGGTACACATCAGTGGCTGCTGAAATCATTGAAATATTGCACCAGATGATTAATCAATCTGATGACTGTATAAAAGTCATGAAGAATTAAATTTTCATTTCTGAAAATGTATACAGCAGCAAAAACCAAAAGCATTTTATCATTTTGGTAATTTGTGTGTTACTATGATCAGGGGACATTAGGTAATGACTGATTTGATTGGGAATGAAACTGCTATTGGAGTTAACACTAGAAGCACAATCTGAAACCCTGCATGCAAGTTGTTTGAGTAATATATGAATCACTTGCTAAGTCTACTGATAAGAAAGTGTAAAGTTGTTGTGCCAATTTTTCTTGTCAGAACCAATCTTGCACATTTATGAATCTACAATTTGTGCATGTATTAATCACTGCTACCAAATCTGGACTCTTGCTTCTAGTATATATCTCAAGATTCTTGACAGAATTCAAAGAACAAATGTTATCAATCCTGACCTGGCATCTTAATATGACTTGGTTTTTGTACAAATATTTTCATCACAATTGTACTTTTTTTAACAGTGTGGTTCACCTTTGTACATGGCCCATGAAACACTCAGGTTACATTAAGTATCAGTTAATGCAGATAAGAGAGGAAGATAATAGTTAACTTTAGTCTTGAACAGGTTAAGATTCATTGCAATTGTACATTTTTCTTTTTTACAGCGAGGTTCACTCTGTACAAGGCCCGGGAGCCACTCAAGATAGGGGTTTACAGTTTATGTGGACAGACGGGGAAAATAATGGTTAACCCTAGACTTAAACAGGTTAAGATTGTAGGGATCAGGAAAACATCTTCTTGAGAGTCAGTTCCACAGAGCAGTGGTTCACAGAAGACACTGCTTGAGTGGAACATTTCTCAAAACTGGAATATGAAGGAAAATGAGGTTGGTTTGCTACAATGTGTGTAGCATAGCTGGTCCTAGCTATGAAGGTTAGAAATGGCAGAACTAAGGAATGTAGTTTGTTTGAGCACTTTCCATAGAAGTAGTGTTAGAGCAGTGAGAGGCTTGTGACATCTCGTCTGGGAGAGAGGGGTTGCAGGGTGGGAAATAATCTGTCACCCACAAGGATGCAGGGACACTTTTGGACTCTATCAAGACTGGAAAGTGAGAACTGGATAGTTTCTGTCCAAATATGACAGCAGTACTCTTGTAAAGGTAGAGGATAGCACAAGGAATGGTACAGGAAAGCAATCCTTTTTAACTGAATCTTTATTGATGGATCATATGTACGAGTTTCACTTGAGGTTTGGATTGAGCTTGAGGCCTAATAGTTGCTCAAGGCATGGGCCTCCCTGAGGGAACATCCATTCATTGTGACTGGTGGTAGTTTTTAGGGTCCAATTGGTGAAGAGAATGAGCTTCTAATTTTATGGAAGTTCTTATTTTGAGTAACTAGAAGAAATTAAAAATAATTGAAACAAATATTTCTTTGATGTTACTGTTTGTTTCTATGTTTTAGTGGGCATGAGGTAAATATTTGTCGTGTAAGCATGGAATATGACATTTTTTTGCATATCATTTGTGGCACTAATAGTAATAAAATAAACACTAATAGCAATACAAGAAACAATAAGAGTAAGTGGTTCATAACAGTTCCCATGAATCATTTACCAAAATTTCACAGAACTTATTCATAAAAAATGTGAATCCAGCCACTGAATAATCAAATATTTTTTCTGTTTTTGGCAGTTGTTCAGAATTTTTCTAAAACTTTCTAAACTTTTTTTTTTAGTCTTATACAGGGTCTCAACAAGAAGTATTGCAACTATTGCTATGGTAACAGACCTAAAGTATGCAGAACAGAACCGCTTAGCACAGATTGACCTTGAACTCTGTCAAACATACACACTAAGATATAATATTCTTGCTCACTTCTGTTGTTTTTAGCAGTGCTTAAAAGGAAAGTATGTAAAGTGTGGTCATCTCACCACACCACAGAAGTTCCATCAGTGATCAATGCTTGTGCAGCAGTTTTTGGCTAGGCACAACATTCTGCAGGTCTGACGACCACCATACTCCCCAGATCTTGCCCAGATTTCAAGATGATGAGGAAATCCAAGACAAGGCGACAAGGCAGCTGCTTGCTATCCTCAAGAAGGAGTTGCAGGAATTACACTAGATAAATTGTATGGTTTCAGAGGGGGACTGCTTCAAAGCAAATTTAATGATGAATTGATATACGTTGTAGTTTAATTTTTATAGCACCAGTCCAGATACTTTTTGATCAGCCCTTGTATTGATCATAAATTCTTTTTTCTATTCACAAAATTATAACTTAGAATTAGATTACATGTTATCAACACAGTTAAGAAGATGTAGCTGCATCACATCTATTGTGGATTAGCCATGCAGACAGCTCTAACTTGAATATATTTGGAGATTTATATAATTCTGTTACAACTTATCTAAAGGATACTGAATAAATTTCATGTATGAACATAAGCATATGTTTTTCCATATAGCTGTTTCTTTAACTCTCATATTTATTGACAGCTTGCAATTTGTATTCCAAGCATACATAAGAATAAGAGACCAAACAGGATTTATACCATTCGTATAAAAATGCTTTTTTCCTGTACATATTTCTACATTATTTTTAAGCATTTCAGCTACAGTCCCTTTCCCTTTGCTGTAAGGTATCTTCCCTATGTATTTTCTAAAAATATTTAAACATAGTACACACAAAGGTAGCTAGATCATCTATCCTAGGCTCTCCTTTTGCCATGGCAATGAGAAACTTGGCATCAAGTTAGCTGATAACAGTAAGAAAGAACTTTTTCTATTTGACTTTTATTGTACCTTTCCTCTTTTTATTAATTTCAAATCAACTCGACCTATGCTAGAAGGAACATGAACAAATTTTAATAAATTTCTATTTATTCAAACTGTTTAAAAATCTAAATGATATATTGCATGCAACAAAGTACGTTGTTTGTTATATGAATTGCTGAAGTAACAGTTTTCTGTTTTTGCTATCCAACTAAAACTATCAGAAAATCTTAACTCAAAAATTTTGTCAAAATTAGGGGATGTATACCAAGCACATAAAAGCTTATGACAAAACTCTCTTCAATTTAAAACTTAATTTAAATTGATTTAATGCTTTGAAAATTGCTGCCACATCTACTCTGGTGCTCTAGCTAAATATTTAGATATTCTTAATAAAATACAGAAGAATCATTATAGGTCCTGACCTAGCATACTGGCTTCAATCACCTCCCCTCCTGTCATAACATAGCTTCCCTGTGTCTTTCTATAAATACTTTCATGGTAATTGCTCTGATGAACTTTCACTATGGTACCTAGACTTTATAAATTTAAGCAAAGTACAAGACATGGTTCCATCCTTTTACAGCTGAAATGACTAGATATAACCATAAGTTCTATGTTAATATTAAGTTGGTGCAAAAATAATGACATAATAATGTCGTTTTTTGATGTTAAAAAATACGTCAAAAAACGACATTATTACGTCATTATTTTTGCACCAACCTAATAGTTTTTTCTCTCACACTTTTCATTTGTGGAACTCTCTTCTGGCTTCTTGCTTCCCAGTCAACTTTGATCTTAAAAAATTTAAATGCAATGTCAATTGTTATCTTCAGTCTTCTTAATTCCTGTTCTTCTATCAACTTCTCTTCTTAGTAGTAGTTTTCCTCATATTTTCTAACACTCAGTAACCCCTTGCATCCTAATGGTCGTATTGCTTTGGATGGGGTGATATGATTAAAAAAACAAAAGAAGTATCTGAGGAGTCATACATTACAATGTCAGCAATAATATAAATAAAATCACTTATGCTAATACACACTTCTGCAATTGGAAGAAACAGGAATCCAGGATTTTCTTCACTTTGTCCCATTCTTATTCCTTTTGACTGTTTCATTAACATTAGTATGTCATAGTAATAAATAATTAAGAGAGAGTGAACATCATATTACATTGATCTTTGTCATCAAGTTACATACATCAGACCTTGTTCTTTAAAACAAAGGATCCAATTTTTTAATCACTTCATTCTTTATATAGCAACTTTCCTCTATTTCATGTTTGCTTAATTCTTCTCAGCAGTTGTCAATATTCCAATACCCCAAATCTGCTAATTAGTCCCCTTGGTGCCATGTTGCATATTGTACAATGTTGCCCAGTTGGGGAAATACTGCTGTGTAGGTCATCAAATGGTTAGCCATTTGGTCCCTTAGGCATTCAACTTAACCTTTTGTGCTTGGCATCCTATGGAAAGCAATAAAGCAAAGTGTGTTTGAATCGTTATGTAATACATGATGAGGAAAGAAACAAAAGTATTTGAATTCTACACTGAGATTACTCTTTCTATAATAAGAGGGTTTTCAGGTGTTAGGCGAAATGATTAATTAGCAAAAAGATGGGGCATGGCGGGAAACAGGAACTGATTAATCTCCCTTGGAGATTACTAAAAATTATTATTGAAAATTATTGGTTTAATGATGATGACCTAAGTTGTGTTTATTTTGAGTTTATTGTTAGTGTGAACAAACAACTGTCTGGATTAAGTAGTTTTGAAATTATATGTTACCAAGTAGAATTTTTATTGCATGGATTTTATATAATATAATTAACAATGATTTTGCTGATCTTGATCTCTCTCTCTATGTGCCTTATCCCATCAGGATGTGTGTGACCATGGCTCTCCATAGCTTGTTATCTTTTCTGATACATTTTTGTCTTTGTAATATTTGTTCTTTCATCCATTTTCTCAAAATTGATATTAAAATTGTGCTAATTTTAAGTATATGTTCAAAATCAGGATAATCAATTGAGTCCAGTGCAGAATCATTTGTTTGGGTAGCCAATAAAGATATTTTGTTTCCTAGATAATATAACATATGGTCTCTCCGGTCTTGTGTCTGCTTCTTCATTCTCGTGTGCCATATTCCTCCAGGATGTGTGTGATCATGGCTCTCAATAGCTTCTTATCTTTCGTTGATACCTTTGTCTTTGTAATACTTGTTTTCCTCATCCATTTGCTCAAACTTGTCAAGTATGTTTTCTTTGGCTGCTCTTACCTTCAATTCTCCAACTTTTCTTTCCTCAAAAATTCCATCTGTCTCTTTCTGATTTGTTAGCAACAATTTCTCTTTTTAGTTTCAGTTGTTCTTAACATGTCTGCATTTCTCACAAAATCTGTCCATTGTAATCTCAGAATGTTTTGGTAGAACCACACTCCTGTTGCTTCAAGTTCTTATTTGTGTTGAAATTGTCTAACATTCATAGCAATCTACTTCAGTGGTTCCAATTTTTTTTCTCTGGGACACATTTTTGGGATTAAAATTTGCTTGCACCTCCCCAAATTTTATGTGATGAAAAGTATATTTAAAAATAAAGAAAGAAGGAGGATTAAAGGGAGATAACTGCAGACTCGAAATCAGAACATTATCATTGATAACTCTCTTCTGCAATTTATGGACCCTAGTTACTATATTCTTAATACTGCAAAATATATGATAAAATTGGTCACTAATTATTTATAACTATTTATACTGGGACCCATGCATGCATTTACAAGTAATCCATAATAATATTTTAAATTTTGAAATCATATTTATTTTTGAGGTATGAATTTTTTAAAACTGTTTCTAAACCTTTGATTGTTTTTCAATCATTCTGCCTCACCAGATATCCTCTTCCACCGTTTGGGTACTACTGATCAAGTTGATTAGTCATTACATTACTTTTCTTTGTCACTAAGAATAGTTTTTAATCCTTTAGTACTTTGTTCATTTACAGCAAAGCATCTTTTGCTTTTCCTGTGCATCTTCAAATTTCTGTCACATTTCGAATGATTGATTTTTTATGGCGTATCAACATTTTGCAGATTATTTGAAGCCAGAAAATATTTTTAGATTGTAATAATTGTGGGGGATGATAATGATTTACTGATACAAGTCCTACCGATAGCTGGGGGAGAAAAAAAAGTTGGATTCATGCCTTTCCCATCACAAGGGAATATGTCATAAGTAAATATAATAGACCTGACTGGAATTGAAACTCTGCTCGTCAATCTCCATTTCCAAGCTGTTGCAATGTTAACTTTATCTTATATCTTTTTAATTCTTGTTCTTTTATAGTCTTCTCTCCTTAATAGTATATTTTTCTAATATTCTTTAACACTCAGTAACCCCTTGCTTATTGCCTTGCTTGGGGTGAAATTATTTTTCATTAGAATGCAGTTCAGTTTTGACTTTGTCACTGTATATCACTGTTGCCCATTTTTCATTATTTAATTAAAGATTTTCATTTTCCTAGTTATTTTTGCAGTGGTGCAAGAAAGATAATAAATTTCATGAAATACCAACTAGCAAAATATATATTACTTTGGTAAAGTCCCCCTATTACAAGATATAGTGTAAGTGAAATATTCCAGAATTTCTATGAATTTTCTCTGATAAAAACATTACAGTGCTCCAAAGCCCTGACCTGTATCTCATGTCAAGTTCAGGCTTCAGTTGATGTCAATGGGAAACATACTCAGTACTGAATTTCTAAATATATAAATACATTAGATGATTCTTTTCTTCTCCTGGCTCATAACTTTTGCATGCCCTATTTTCAGTATCACCATCAATTCAGCTCCGTATCCATCTTCTTCAACATATTAATCTGATTATTAAATGGATATAGTGTTACTAATTTACCTAAGCTTGTGAGTGAAATTGTGTAGATAGAACTGTTTAGAAGCTGTTAATGATTGTTCGAGCACAAAATCAGAAGTCATCATGACAGAGGGTTTGAGTATATTAGCTTTGTTCAAACTGTTGATCACGACAGGTGATGTACTTTCTCCCAAAAACTATAACTAAGGTTTCCTCAGTATACATGCTGTATAAACTCCAGGTGGGTTTTGTTGGTGTTGAACAAACACAAATGTTCCTGAACAGACATTGGAAACAGGGAGTGGCCAACCATACTAGCAGACAGGTTCAAATATGAGTAGCCGACCATTAATAATCTCACTTTCTAATGTGATCAATGTGCACTAGCATCCTGAATTATCTTGAAATTACTTTCTGAAACACAGCTCCTTAGTGAATAATAAATCAAACTGATATTTATCTATGTGGCTTATTTACTTTACTTGCTACCAAATTGATATATATGGCATAAACAAAACTGTTTAATGTTACTCTTCTAAAGAAAAAATGTACCTATTCACAATAAATAGTATGAGATAGTAAAATTGAAAAGTGCAGAATAAATGGTACCTAAATTGGATTATGTCAATTCAGGCAGAGGCTATTTTTGGAAGTGTCAATTTAATATCTATAAAAGTTAAATTTTCATTCCACTAAAGTTAATCACCATCTACTCCAACAGTCTCGTCTGGAATAAATACTTGTTAGCACTTTCAGATGGTTAAAAGTTTTATTTTTCCCCAACTTAAACAAATTATAGCTTAAAGAATTTTAATTTTTCTTTATTTTTGCCTGTTGTCAGATCAAGCTCATAACAGGTATTATATGTTACATAAAGACATTGAATAAGGTCTGACATGAAAACTTTTTAAAATGTTAGAAAAGCTTGATCTACATGACAAGGATATACAAATAATATGCAGTCTGTGTAGCTTTTCTGTGAGTAGACAATAAATTAAGGTATTATGCCAAAAAGAAAACAAGTACAGGACAAGGATGTTTTCTCACCAGATTTAACTGGAGCATAAGGTTCCAATCTTATAAGAATTTCCAATATTTTATTATCAGTGGACATAAATATAACAATATACACTGTGTGTATTGGCAAATTCAGAAAGAAAGCTTAAAGAACAATTAGACAATATAGCTGAGGAATTTAAGAAAGAACTGACCATTAGTTGTAAGATGATAGAATGAATGGTAAGAAGAAAAAGAAAGAGCTCATGGTGTGAATTGTGCATTGTGGATACCGACTTTAAATAAGTGCAGAAATTCAACTATTTGTGCAGTGTGATAACAGACAATGGAAAGTATGGCACAGATTTGAAAGCTGATAGGAGTAGCAAATGTTACTTTTTTTCAGAAGTTTACGTACTTTTATGTGTCATGTCCTTTCAGGTTGTAAGTGATCATGGCTTTCCACCTCCACCTATCGCTTGCAGCTGTCAACAAGCTCCTTCTCTCTGCTATCACCTCCAGATCACATTCTGTCATCCACCTGTTCAAGCTCACCAGTAATGTCATGTCTGCTTTCCCTTATCTCTCTTTCCCTCTATTCAACCCATGAGTATCAGATTCTCAAGGCTCGCTTCCTCATTATGTGTCCCAGAAACTTCAGCTGCTTCTTACTGATGTCAAGGATAAGCCTCTTCCTTGTCTGCATTCTCTCTAAGACTTCATTGTTGCTCACATGCTTGGTTCACAAAATCCTCAGCATCCTTCTGTAGAACCACATCTCTATCGCCTCAAGTCTCTTCATCCTTTATGCAATTGTCCAGCATTCGCTGTGGTAAAGAAGAACAGATGTCATGTAACAGCTCAGTATCCTTTTCTTTGTTACCAGAGAAATTTTTTTGTCTCACAATACTCTGCCCAGCTTTTGGAATGTGTCCTTGGCCGTCCCGATATGTCTATGGATCTCAGTGTTGTACATAATGTCCTCTGTCAAATGCTTGCCAGATATTTAAACTTCTGCATCTGCTTGATTCTAGTGTTCTCGATCTGCTAAAATTGCATTTCAGGCTCATCCTGATGACCATGCATTTATGCTTCGTCCCTTCTTCTCACTCTCTATCACTATCTTCTGTAGAAGATTTTGTAGTTTCTTTTCCGTGTCTGCTATCAGTACTACATCATCTGTGTATCTTATGTTGTTGATATTGTGGCCACCAACACTAAATCCTGGAAGGGTTTCCAACTCTCTCAGAATTGCCTCGCTGTACAAGTTGAACAGGTTGGATAAGAAGATGCATGCCTTACGTCCCTTTCTATTCTTGTATATTCACTGAACTCATTCCCTATGCGTATGCATGCTGTTTGCTGCCAGTATAGGTTCTTGATTATTCTCATATCTTTCCTGAATATGTCAGGGTTGCTGAGCAGTTACAGCAGATATTTGTGGCGTACTTTGTTGAAAGCCTTTGCATAGTCTATGAAATATAGGTACTAAGGGATTTAAAAATATCATTGAAACAAAGAAAAGAGTGTTCGACTGCTATGCAATGTCTAATTACCTAATGGTAGGGAAAGCTGGGGTAATGTTATAACAGATGAAAAAAAAAAAATGACACAACCAAGATGTGATTGTGCGTGGACAAAGTGTATGACAAATGCAAAAGTTCTAGGGAGAACAGGAACAACAAAATGAAGAAAGGCTTATGACCACATCATGTTGAAACACCTGTACAATCACCAATGTGAAGTAATATTGATCCTGGTCAGTACCTTAATGAGTGACCATTTGGGAATACCAGGTGCTGTAAGCTTCTATGTGTAACTAGCGTAATGGATAATGGATTGGAATTGTTAATTAGAGAGCTGAGTTCCAATTCCTGTTGGGTTCATTATATTCATTTACATGCAAATACATTGGAAAAATGTATGAATCCACCTCATCTCCCCCTGCCATGGGTTAATTAGTAATACTAGTATCACTAAACCATTATTATCTACAAAAAATTCTTACAATCTAAAAATATCTTGTCTTTAAATAACCTGCAAATATTTGATAAGCCGTAAAAAACAATAAAAAAAATATTGGCTTGCAATGTAATGTAAATTATTGGATATGTCAAGGCATTTTTTTCATGATGTTCTTCACCCTGTACAAGGCTCAAGAGCTACTTGAGGTAGAGAGTTACAGAGTAAAGGGCACGCTTTATGGGGATGTGTGGGGAAGATAATGATTAGTTCTAGGCTTGAGCAGGTTAGGATTGATGTAAAAAAAATCAAATAACCAAGATGTAGTGCTACTGATTAATATTGAGAATACCATGAACAGAGCCTATGGCTCATGATATGGTCCTGAGAAGAAGAATTACAAAGAAACTGTTGTTTACAAGACAGCAGAAATGTTTGCAGGCATCTAATGAGGAAAGAGTGCTTGGAGAATTTAACACACAAAGGACACGTCAAAGGCATGAGAATCAGAGGAAAACAGTGAGTAATACTGATGCAGGAAAAATGGCCAGCTCCAATAAGTACAAGAGTCCACATGCTATCCTCTCTACCTTTACATGAGCCAGATCTGGCCTAAAATAGAGTAATGTTGTTTCATTTGGGTGGGAGATATCCAGTCATCACTTTCAAGTCTTGATAGGGTCCAAAAGCTTCTCCAAGTGCTTGTAAGTGACAAATAATTTTCCACCCTCCAAATTCTCTCTCACAGGTGGTATATGTCAAGCCTCTCACTGCTCTGTAGCTACTTCCATGGAAAGTGCTCTGCTGGACAACATTCCAGAACCTTAAGTTGTTCAAGTCTAGGGTTAACCGTTATCTTCCTCTATTATCTGCATAACTGACTCTTAATGTAACCTTCTACCTTGAGTGGCTCCTGTACAAGGTGAACCACACTGTAAAAAAAGTACAATTGTAATGAAAATATTTGTACAAAAATTACATCACATGGATGTGCCAGGCCAGGATCAATTGCATTACAGACCCTTCTATTAATTTTGTCAAGAATCTCGAGATATATAGTAGAAGCAATAGAATAGATATGGCAGCAGGATTCAATGCACAGATGAATGGTAGGTTTATAAATTTGAAATGGATTCTGACAAGAAACATTGTCTGGCATGACATTGAACTAATTTTCCTAGCTGTAGACTTAGCAATTGATTTAATATAATCCTCGGTGTAAAATATAAAAAATTGTGACAAAAAGGAAGAGGGGTTATAAAAGAAGATGCATTGCTGAGAGAACAACAAGAGCTGTGTAGAGCCATGATTGCCAACATCCTAAAGAGTCATAGCATGCAGAGAAAGATCGAAATCCTTATCCTTACTTTTAACAGTCTGGGCTTGCACATTATTTCGTTAGTTTTATTTCCTGTTTGTCTCTGAATCTGCCATTCACACAAGTCATGTACTCAGAGATGAGCTTTCTGTAGTTATATCATTCCATACCCTCAATGCAGAATGGCATATTTCACTAATGCATGACACATACTGAGAGAGATGTTAGCATTTAGTTAATCAAATATCAATTGAAGGCCTTTTTCGGGTTTTTGTCATTTTTTTCTCTCAATAATTTTCTGATTCTTTTCTCTTTTGCCTGAATGTCAGTTTGAAGATCTTATTGGACTGTCATCGTAAAATCAGATCATTGATAATCTCCCCGTCTCTTAATATTGCTCATATTGGGTGACATAAAAGTCATCACTATATTTCACTCATTGATTTTATGCTCAAAATATAAAATGGGTATACAGGGTGCGATGGATAAATTGTCATCTAAATTATGTGAAAATTAAAATAACACTCACATCTCATTTTAATAGATATATTAACCAAAATTATGCAAAAATATCTTAAAATACTAAAGACTAAATTCATTCAATAAAATCGCATTTGGCTTCAACCATGGCCTCCAGATGAATTTGGAATCTCTTCTGGATGGTCTCCTTGTTTAAGTTGATGAATGCTGCCATAATCCTTGCCTTAATCAAGGGGGTTGCAGTCTGGGGAGTTAGGTGGCCAGATGTAAGGGATGATGTGGTCACAGAAATTCTCTGACAGCCATGACTAAGTCCTCCTGCTTGTGTGGCAGGGTACAGAGTCCTGTTGCCAGATATAGGGTTTTCCAGTAGTCACCCTCTTGACCCAGGGCAGCACTATTTCCTCAATGCATTTGACGTAGGTCTCTCTGTTGAATCTGACATTCTCACCAGCAAGTCCGGGAGTTCTTTTCTTATCAGAATGATAAGAGTGAGTTTTCCAAGCTGCCATACCACAGTAATCACCATCAGATTCATCCTTCTTCTTCTGAATTCTCTGCACTGTCCTAAGATTGACACCTAAAGAATGTTTGTATTGAAGCTTCTGGTGTGAATGCCTAGCAGTACATTATGTCATTTCCAAATTTCTGGTGGAGTAAATTGCATCATAGTGCTCTTTTTCTCAAAGATGGTGTCCAACTATTATACTGTGTAGTCAACAAAAATTTGAAGTTTATGAAATCTTTCTAGTAAAATAATTTTTCAGGAAAGTAGGTTTCTCAAGTCCAATATCCAAAGATGTACTGGGATGACCAAAATATTGACTCCAAAGACTAAGTAGAATATTAAGAGATATAAAAATTTCATTAAAAACAAAGAGTACTGAACTGGTATGTGATATCTGTCCTCCTGTATGACTGAATGCTGGACAATCTCCACAAAGATAAAGAAAAGACTTGAATCGACAGAAATTTAGTTCTCCAGAAAAATGCTGAGGATACCATTGACCAAACATGTAAGAAATTGACAAGGTTTTAGAGAAAATGGAAACTTATGCTTAACATCAGGAGAAGTAGTTAAAATATGGCAGCACATAATGAGGAAGAAGTGCTAGGAAAACATGCTCCTCACAGGATAGATTGTGGGAAAGAGGGACAGAGGAAAGCAGTATATACTTTATGAGCTTCAGTAAATGGATAGTAGAACAGGGTTTGGGAGAAATAACAAAAAGACAACACTTATTAAGAGCTACAAGGGACAGGAAGATGTGGAGCACCATGATCACTTACTTCCTGAAAAGTCACAGCACATAAAAGAAGTCATCCAGTAGCTGTTATCACTCTTTCCAATATTAATGAAGCCTTTCTTGCTGACCTTTTTTTTGATGTAATGTAGAATTTCAACTTCTTCATTGTCATTATTTTCTCTTCGAGCTACATGTGCTATAAAGCAAACCTCATTAATACTGGAAAGAGCAATAACAACTACTGGACTTGAAAAAACCTAATTTCCAGAAAAAAAATTTAAGAGAAAGATTCTATAAATTTCAGCCAACTGTAGTACTGGTTGCTTGGTCAATGAATGCCAAATGTTTCCTTATAAGGAAGCAGCTGATATTGCCATTATCATTTTCAGATTTCATTATGCAAGTCAGTAAGGGCACATGGCTCAGGGGATAAAAGCATTGAAGTAATCCAGTTACTTGACTCAAAGAGTTGTGAGTTCAATACTTGGCCAAAGCTGAAGTGAACAAAAACTTAGAGAGTTGAGTTACTAAAATGGAGATAACTGAAACTGAGATATTCATGGTACATGGAACTAGAACAATTTACTCCCGTGGACGAAATAAAGAAATTACATCATATATCACCCGAAGAAGGCTGGAGAATACAACAACCAAAATGTTGGGATATGACAATAAAAATGAGGACAATAGGTCGAACAATGAAAATAATGTAAATAGTTTCAATATCTCATCTCAGAAATATAGATCAATATTATCACAATAAAATTGGTATCAAATATCCATTTTGTATTTTCAGGATATATTTCGATGAGCAATGTAGCATGGCAGTTTAACTTATAACATCTATTATTATAGTAAACATTGATGCTAACTCATTTGATGGTCTTTAGTTTTATTAAACGAAGCACAGCATTAATTTTCATTGATAAGTAAATTCAAAATATAAGCTACAGTAATATATATCTGATTAACACAATAGTCTGTAAATTTTAAAGAACTAATACATCTATTTCGAATCTTAATATTTTATTACTTAAAGTTTATTATAGTGAAATAGATTTGAAATAGATGCCCCATTTTTATTTTTACTTTAAACAGTGTGTATTATGTCTATCAGCATGCATATTTGAGAAATCTCAATAAAGATGATATGCTGTCCAACAGGAATTGGACCTGTCTCCTCTTTGTAGCAGAAACCATCATTTGATTGAGTGTGCTTTACCACTCGGACGTGAAATGCATTACAGTTTAGCGAGGCCCTATTTTCTGTTTTATGAGAATCACACTTCTCACTAAGATATTTTTCTTCAAAGCCCATGTTGGCACAGTTTTGTATCTGAAAGAAAAAAATGTTTGAAATAATAAAATTGGTAGATTAACAATAAATAAATGGATTTATTTTTAATCTAATAATTTTATTACTTCAAACAGTTTTTTAGTTGATATTTTTATTTGAAATAGACACCTCATTTTGCTTTATATTTGAACAGTGTGTATTATGTCTCCTGCCAGAAAGCACTTTTTTTTTTATTATGATTTCTCAAATACACAGATAGACATAATACAGACTATTTAAATAAAAATAAAAATGACACATCTATTTCAAATAAAAGTATCCACTCTAATAATGTTAATATAACTGTAATATCATATTCTGGTTGGGATAGATGGATGGATGGATGGCTGGCCACTTGTTTCTAAGTATACCTGTCTACTAGGGTGGCTAGCCAATCCCTGTTGCAGATGCCTATTCAGGCACATTTGTGTTTGTTCAACACCTACAGATCCCACCTGTGGCTTATACTGCAACTATGCTGAGTGGAACTTAGTTACAGTTTCTGGCATGTTATCTAGCATAATCAACAATCTGAACAAGACTAGCACACTCAAATCCTTGATCACAATGACTTGTGACTTCATGCTAGTACAATCATATCATATTAGAGTTATTATATTATTATTATAGTGGATACAAGTATCCACTAGATTAATATTAATATAACTGTCATAACAATATTCTGTATGCCTGAATATATCATTTTAATATTCAGCATGTTAATATGGGTTCCTTGAAGTTCTATGACCTTCAGCAGTAATTAAAGCATTGATTTTGTTAACTTTTAATATTTCAATTTTAACAATGATTTGAAGCAGTGATTATTGTTTCCAAGAAATCTTCTTTACTTGAATATTTTTCTCTTCTCATCTTCATGCCATTTAATATTTCTATTGGATTAATATCAAAGTCCAGTCAACTTTAATCTTCAAAAATCTAAATGCAGTGTTAATCACTATCTACTGTCCTCCTGATTACTCTCCATTTGTGCTTGCTCCTTAGTAATGTTTCTGTTTTCTAGTTCTTCCATGCCCAGTAACCCCTTGTGTCTTTGTGGCTTAACTGCATTGTGTGGGGTGAATTCAATTTAAAAAAAAAAAGAGAAGATGAGTAGGAATTGCATTAACTTGGTATGTTGAAATCTGGATGGAATATTGTTTTGAATGAGTATAGTCTTTAGATTAAGGTGTTTTTGTTATGATCTGAATCCACTCTAAAATATTTTGTCTAAAGATGTAGAACAGCTGTTTGAATTTACCTTAACATCATCAACTTCAGAGAAAGCTATAATTTTACTGCCTATGATAATAGGGAAAAATGTTAAGGCACCTTTTCTCTTTTAATTTATAACTGATCATATTAATGTGCCAAAAGGCATGTGATAAATGCTTAGTATCATGTAGGATCCCTTTCTAGTTTGGCAAAGTGCAACAACTCAACATATCCTAGTTTAACTTCAATTCTGTCTTGACAGCTGTACAAACCTCCCTGATATTTGTAGCTACATTATCTTACATGTGATTAGACTCCTCCATCTTGGTCTGTAAATAGTCAATTGGGTAAATATTGGAAAAACGTTGTGGCCCCACCATTCATCATGTTTCCAAAATGCTCCTCAAACAAATTCTGGGCAGCTTGGACCCAATGACACTGCATTATCATGATAGAATAACCTATCATTTTTAGGGTACTAAATGGGTGCAAATAGTCCTGAAATAGTGCAGTGTAGTAGTTACCAGTCAATGACATGTTTAAGGATATGAGATTCAACACATGCCAAGTGAAAACATCCTACACAAACCATGACTCATCAAACTGCAGCACATTTTGCCATTCCTCCAGAGTCCAATTAGTGACATAACAAACCCAGGTGAGATGCAGTGTATGGTGTTGTGGCATCAACAATGGTACCCTGGTGGATTTTCTGCTCCCATATCCTAAACTAAAGGACAGTGTACTTAACTGCTGAATATGTTTCTGTTAGTCCCTCCATTGAATATAGATGTGACTTGTGCCAATGTTCTTTGTCTGTTACCAAAAACACCTCTGGTCATGAGCATTAAGGACTCATGATTGGCTACCATTGTGGGTGATAATGACTTCCATCTCATTCTGGCTACCCTTATGACATTGTAGCTCAATGCGAGTCAAATGTCCTTGCAATTTCCCACCTGTCTGGTACCCACTATCATGTTCTGTTTGAACTCAGAGCAGCCTAAGTGTTGTTCATACACACTGACAAGATCAGATTACAACTTATATAGTTCAAGGTATGGTGATTTCACCTACTATTACCTTCACCTATTGCTCTTCCATAACTTTTGATATAGTAGTGTATATGATTTATTCCAATGAGGAAGAACCCTTGAGTTGTATATCATATTCACCAAATAAGCTGAAAATTCATATATTTCACTTATTATGAATGTAACTCTGGAAAATTCTTACCAAAATTAGTTGGTTAATAACAATTTTATGGGGAAAACATTGACTTACATCATAAAATATGTTTATAGATTCAGCTGATGTAAAAAAAAAAAAAATCAAGAGATTGATATGTCTTTGTGAAATGACTCTCTTGCCTGACATGTCTAAAATAGATCAGTCAGTAAAATGATTGGTGCAAAAAATTGATTGGTTGATATATGAATTACTGAATATATGCATTTATCAAAGCAGAAACACGGACGCATTGATAATGAAAAAAAATCAAGGATATTATAGATATGAAAGCTTAGATATGAAACAACTGTTAGATAAGAGCATATTAATAGAGATATCTAAAGAATTAATGAATTTATTTTTAATACATTATTTTTATGACTTCAAATGTTAATTTTAATGTATGCCCATATTTGAGTAGATTCCTTGTTTATTTAAATAATATCTATTATGTCTACTAGTGTGCATACTTGAGAAAACTTAATAAAGATATTGTTTTTTTTTCCCTGCCAGAGAACACATTTTCTTTATTATCTTGAGTATGCAGGCCAGTAGATGTAATAAACATGTTTAAAAATGAGGCATCTATTCAAATATGGGTATCTACTAAAAATAACATTTGAAATTATAAAAATGTTCAAACTATTAATTCTTTAGAAATTGCTTTATGTTATGTATATCAAACAGGGCAGATATGGTCTTTTGAGAAAATCTGAACAAAGAAATTTTCATTGCTTAAATGTGGGTAAATAGGACTTTACTGAGCTATCCAGGGTCAAGCAGTATAAAGCATGGTGGATGAAACAATGGTTTCTCCTACAAAGGGAGATGCAAGTTCATACTCTACCAGAGAGCACATCTTTAAGTTTTCACTAGTGCACAGATTGGTAGGTATAATACGCACTGTTTAAAAAAAACAAGGTATCTACTCAAATGCTAACATTTAAAGTAATGATAATGCTATATGTAAAATACATATCATATAGATTATTTCAGAATTAATAAAAGGATTAGTTACTCATTTCTAAACTAGTCTAAATTTACTCATTTTTTATGCTTCTTCAATCATGAAAACCATCATCCAAATGCCAAACATCGGCAATTCCTTCTGCTCTATATTTATTTTATAAGATTAATATTTTGATGTAAAACTGTTTTAATCCACTTTATGGAACATTTCCAGATTATGTTTAAACAAAAATAAATAAAAAATAAAATGTAAAAATGATAAATAGTTTGTTCCCGAAATTAAAAAATACAAAATTTAATCAAAAAGGGTCTTGATATTTACATTTGATAATCTATCAAATAAGCTGACAGCTATGTTAGAAATGGATAAAATTCTATTACTTTAAAAGAATTTTTATTGGAATACATCTTAGAAAGCACTTCAAAATTATCAACCATGAAAAACAGATTTTTTTTTTTTTTTTAAATTCTTATGACTGAATGCTTTGGGTGAATAAAGCTTTGAGGTTATTCAAAGAAATTCTATGAATTTAGGAGGCTAGGAATGAGTTGATTTCTTTGGAATGCTTATCTCAATAATCCTAAGTTGGAGAATTGATTCTAGATTGGTAGTTCATTTTATTTTTCTTAAGATTTGTGACAAGACCACTTGCAACAAACATTAATAATTTGAATAGACAATGTTAAATGTGGCACAAAAATGCAAAGGTGCATTGGAATAGTGAAAACATTTCTTCCAAAAACTAAGTAAAGTATACATTTTTATGTGTTGTATCCCCTCAAGACATAGACAATTATGGGTCTCCACAACTTCTTGGCCCTTATAGCTCTTAATAAACTTTATCTTTCTCTTATTTCTCATAAACCCTGTTCCATCATCCATTTACTCAAGCACACTAAGTATATTATGTGTTGTTTTCCTTTTTCCCTTTTGACTTCAATCTGTCCTGTGTGCATCAGATTTTCCAAACCCACTTTCCTCATTGTATGCCCCCAAAACCTCAACTGTCTCTTCCTGATGTTAAGTATAAGTTTCTTTTTTGTTTTGTTTTTTTCTAAAACTTTGCTGTTGCTCACATGTTTGGTCCATGATATCCTCAGCATCCTTCTGTAGAACCACATTTCTGTTGCTTCAAGTCTCTTCTTCATCTGTGAGGAGATTTCCCAGCACAAGTCTGGTGAACTGCTATTTAATATCAATTTTTCTATATGGCAGAGAATGCTAGACAGTAATCTTACAGATGAAGAGAAGACTTGAAACAACATAGATGTGGTTCTCCTGAAGGATGTTGAGAATACCATGGATGGAACATATGGGCAACAAGGAAGTTTTAATGAAATAGAAGCAAAAAGATATTTTTATACTTAGTAAAAGAAGAAGATAGTTGAAGTTCCTAGGGCACATAATGAAGAAAGATGGCTTGGAGAATTTGACATTCACAGGATATATCAAAGGCAAGAGGGAAACAGCAAGTAACCTACCTAATGAGCCTAATGGATAGCAGAACAGGGACTAGGAAGAATAGTAAGGAGACAAACATTACATCATGCTACAGAGCAAAGAAAGTTGAAGAGACACATGATCACCCATGTTCTAAAAAGACATGCATATACAATTAGAAAGAAAATCAATATATCGTACAACAGTGTTTATATAAATTTGTTGCATGGCACCAACCTATTCAGAAATATCTAAACTGTCATCTGTATACAATCACTTTCTAAAAATCAATGGTTAAAAATGGCTTTGAGCGAGTGAAACCTGTAGGTTTTGGGGAACACCAGCCCTTTTTGAACCTTGTGAACTGGTATAACAAAATTACTAATCACTATTACCAAATAACAGGAACCACATCACTTGAGGACTATCAACAGCAGCAACAATTAAAATGGATAGCACATGTAACTCAGAGAAAATAATGAAATAATCAGGATGTAGGTTAGGTTAGGAAACCACCATCAATCATGGAAAAAGAGTTAGCAACTGCTGGACTTGAGAAACTTATTTTCCTGAAAAATTGTTTTAAGAGAAAGATTTTTAGAAATTTCAACTGAAAGTAGCACAAGCTGATTGGTCAATGAAAACCAAATGTTTCCTTATAACCATTAGAGATGAGGAGAAACAGATACTACACATTGATCTCCAGGGAGTGAAAAAACAGTGTAAGTTGAATAGCACTGGTTGTTTGGTCAATGAATGCCAAATGTTTCCTTATAAGGAAACAGCTAATATTGCCATTACCATTATAATATTAAACATTTTCTGTTTTGAAAAATAAATTATAACAAATCCAAACATCTTAAAATTTACGTAAATTATAACTGGACAATTTTTTTCCTGAAATGTAGAAAAAATGGGTACTGAACAAAAATATGATTTTCATAAATGCAGTACAATTTCCTCAGAAAGTTTGCCTCGAGAAATACACTGTACATTAATTTATAAAATTAAAAACAAATCAATTCTTATTCAAGTTGACTAAATGAGAGAAGAGTGAATATTTAATTTACCTTTCATTGTTAATTCAAAAATATTACAAAGGTGGGAAAACAATAGAAATTATATCTGAGGTCACATGGGATCCAACCCTAAATAAATTATCTGATGATTTTTAGAGGAAATAAACTGAATAGGCCATTTATATTTACATTAACTAAATTATTGTCACAATGTCTAAAATACATGTTAGATACAATGGATTTGTCTTTTTTTTATTTCTTATTTGTTCATGCATTTATTTTTCTGGCATCTTGTTTCCTTTTCTTAACAACAATAATAATAAGCCAGTCTTTATTTTAGATGAAGTTTCTTTAACTATTCAAATTAGATTTTCTAAATTATATTCAGCTGTGATATTTTTAAAGTTACAATATTTCTTGATTTGCTACACAAATTTGATAAAAAAAATGTTTGCTTTAAACCTCTAGGCTAAGATAAAATACAAATCAATTACTTCCAATCTAACATCAGTGATAACTACAAGCTGCCAGATTTGTGATTTACTCGGTCACAAGTTATTAGGTGCCTTTGATTTACAATTATTCAATAAAATAGTGAATCTTTTTTTGGTTTGGTTTGGTTAGTGGATTTAACGACATTTCAACCCTTGCTGGGTCATTCAATGTTGAAATCATTCTCTCCTTTTTAATTTTAATTTTTTTTTATTTTTAGTTTAATAAATAATTGTAATGTTAACTTTGCTACATTAATTACTTCTATAATTTTTTAAATGTTTATAAATATATATATATATATATAAAATTTCTTGAGCGTTTCACTATCAAATCTTACAAAGTATAAATCTGTGCCACAGGTTTTTTCAAACATATTCTGAAAGAATTACTACTTTCTCAATCCAAAATACATGACTAATGTATTTTTAATGTTAAAAAGTTTAAAAAAATATTTTTAAATTCATAACCTATTATTTAAAATATATAATGCATAAATTAATCCCAAAACTAAAATAATATAAATACTTACATTATAAAAAAAATAGACATTAAATTACATTAATTAGCATACTCAATAATTTACAATGAATTTTCAGTTTTCCTCATGTATATTTATGAGTGTTCCTAAATTTTAAAATTTTGCAAAACTAACATTTTTACCTTGTTTGTAAATACTTGTTGCAAAATAAAACCCCAATATTTGTCATGATAAAGGAAATCAGAGGACAAAAGGCATCAGCTAAAATAACTTTCTCTTAGTCTGTTTCGGACTGCCCACCAATGTAGGCTGACATCAGTATCCACACTTCATATTTTTATTCATGTTCTATCCTGGATATTGAGCACTTTTACTCTATATTATAGCATAATTTAAAACTATATTTTATCACATATATATACATATATATATATATATATATATATATATATGTATCAGGGAAAAGAACAGTTTCATAAAAATAAAGTTCTTCTAAATCAAAAGACATTGTATAATGTTTACTTTAAAATATAGTTAAATGAATTTTTCAAATAATTTATACATTACAATTACATAATCATTATCTTATTAGTATATAACAGTTTGCATAATATTTACTTAATTCTTTGATTTTTCCAATTTTAATATTGCCTTGTTGCATTGCCTATTCAATATAATAAGTATTGAATTTTAGACTCCCTATATATAAAAACAAATTTAATTATACTAGTGACTCCTTTAAGAAGGTTTTGTAGTATAAAAATTTTTCAAATTCCTTAAATATAACATTTTGTTTAATATAATTCTGTCTAGTTCACCTTATCTAAACTTTGTTTGGAACTGTTTGTCTGCAGTTGGATGTGTCTAAAGTCAATTTATCTAGACATGAATTAATAACCCACCTACCTACACCCTCTGACCATATTTTTCCCTTACCCATTTAGCTTAGATCTGTCTCTTCATTGGTTAATCCAGACATGCCCGCAAGTATGTTTTTTTAATTTTAGAATTAGGGTTTTCCCCCCTCCTTTTTAACTTCCAAATTAGGTAATGATTTGTTTTCTAGTTTCCCAAATAAATCACTTTCATCATAATTTATCTATCATTGCCCAATTAAGGAACATTATAGTACTGAAACATGAAAGCTTTTGTGTAGCATTGTAAAATAATATAATATAATATAATATAATATAATATAATATATATATATATATATGTATAGAGAAAGAGAGAGAGAATTAGATGCTAAACACTTCAGATAGCTTGGTGTGTGGGTCAGTTATAACAAATTTAGTATAGGAGATAAAGAAATTGCTCTAAAGTCAAAACATTAACCTGAAAACTAAAGTCATTTTCTTAAATAGCCACAACAGATCAAGACTTTCATATGGATGTCATGCAGGGTGGTAAACCCATTCAGAAATATATAAACTGTCCACTGTATAGAAGCATTTTTTAAATTCAATGGTTAAGAATGTTTTTGAGCAAGTGAAGCCTGTTGGTTTTGGCAATGACTACACTTCTTTGAACCTTGTGGACTGGTGCTACAGAATCACGGACAAATCTCTAACTAATAATAGAAATCACATCACTTGAGGACTTTGAAAAGCAACAGCTAAATTGGATAGCATATTTCACTCAAAGAGAAAACAATGACATAATCAAGATGTTGATGTTCTGCACTACTTCAAACAAAAGGTTAGGAAGGAAACCTCTGCATCAGTGATAGAAAGAACAATAAAAGCTACTGTGCTCAAGAAATCTATTTTCCTGAAAAATTGTTTTAAGGGAAAGATTTTATAAATTTCAACCAACAGCGGCACTGGCTGCTTGATCAGTGAATGCTGAATGTTTCCTTATAAGGAAACAGCTAATATTACCATTACTATATATATATATTTTTACCACACTTCATTGTCAGCTTTATCAGATATCAAATTTAATTTTTTCTTCCTTTATGATGATGGTGTTGATTCATCACCAATGTGCACATTCAGGACAAGAAGCTTCCAGTTTCTCTAAAACTGGCTCCTGTCATTTATTCACTATTACCATATTTGACTTTGCAAGTGTTAGTTGGTGAAAGGAAATCAAAATAGAAAGAAGTGTCGATGGCATGCATTTGTTTAAGGTGGACCTCAACTTGCCATAGTAACCTTCACACTTGATTTCATTATCTTCCTTTGCAGCACATATGAGAAATGCAGAATCCATTATCATCCACTTGTTCCACCATTGGGGTCTTTGGGATTGGTCACACAGTCTGGATCTTTCATCAATCTTGTCACTAATATATATATATATATATATATATATATATATATATATATGTGTGTGTGTGTGTGTGTGTATGTATGTATATATATCAGATTTATGAGAAAAAACAACCTTCCTGCTACCATGATTTCACCATTTGGTATTGGCAGACATTAAGTTGAATTTTCTATTTCAAGACACACTTATGTACATATATGCTGCTGACAAAGGGGGAGAAAGAAAGATGGGAAGAAGAAGGAAACAAAAAAAATCATCTTTTGAATTCATAGTGCTTTTCATTGATTTAACTGTTTTTGACAAATATAACATTTTGTGAAGATTTTATTTTTGAAATACATCTATTTTTGTGTGTACTACATTGACAAAGAACCAGTATTGTGTAACACATAAAGATCTGTTCCTTCAATCAAACTGTCATCATTCAAAGTGAGGACAGTGTAGCTATTATTCACTTTACACCAAGATGTACTTCTTTTAGACATTAGAATAATAACTTAGATTAACTAACAGCAGGTTGTTAAAATAAATGCAAAACAACAGTAGCTTGCCCGAGTTTTCAACTTTATGCCTACCAATGCTGTCATTACTTGTGCCTACAAAACTATATTTTTACTGTTGGCAGAATAATCTGGATAAACACTGAGATATTATGGAAGAACAAATGATGGTCATCTAATATTTGCCAAAGGCACCAGTATGTACAAATGGACTCGGAAAACATGATAAGAAACAAGGTTAAAAATCCACCTGTAAACATTATATTTTGTTCTATTTTTTGAGATGTCCAAATATTTGGTATTGTTAAATAGAAAATTATGGTACTCTCTGGTGGTCTGCCATTGGTCTTATCCATTACAACTTTCTGAGCATAACTGCTAAAGTCTACTGCTAGTGACTGGATGAAATACACATTCAGTTAAGCAAAATGCTATTGCTATGAGTTAATCATCAAGGCCCAATCCTTCTTCATGACAGTGCTCAGTCACATGTTGCCAAGATTGCACTGCAGAAGCTTACCAATTTTGGATACAAGATTTTGCCACATTCACCATTTTGCCCTGATCTCTCACCCACTTAACTACCACTTTTTCAAGCATCTTGACAATTTTTGAAATCAAAAAACATTCTGTTGCAAAGATGATGAAGAAAAGTTCATTCAAATATCTTTTAGTGTCTAGACTTCTAGAGCTTTCTTATAAAGGCATAAATATCCTTGTAACTCAATGACAAAAATCTATAGTGTTCCTATTTTGACTGATTTAAAAGATGTTTAAATATACTAAATTTAGAATAAATGGTGATTCTAAAATTGGGCAATTATTTTCTGAAGAACCTAATAAGAACTGAAAAGAGTCAAGTTTCTTAGAACGATCTGAAGAAACGGCTAACATCAAATACTCAGTGAAACATTTACGTTTCAATCACTTAATTGATTCCTGCAATTCCGATAATCCGATAAGCTGAATGTCTTTTTTTGTGAGCTGCCCACTCAGTGCACTCTGGCAAATAAGGAGCTGGGAAAAAGGCTTTATGGTTATTAAGGCACTTGTTAAATCCTTAAATATTGGATGATATCAACCGCATATTCATGCACCTATTGCACAACAGGCATAAATAATTACTACAGATAATCGTATGCATGTGAAAATATTTATGTAATTAGCTGTGTATATGTAGTACTATACACATGCACAATTTTTCTAATGCACACAAATATGTGATTTCACATATATATTTTAGTGTTTTATATCCACTGTCAGATTTTATTATGCAAATCAATGTGCTCACAAAAAAAATTGGTATTAACCAACAAATTTATGCCTTAATTTCTGAGATAAGAAGTTAACAATATTTTCACTATTTATTTGTGGACTACTGTCTTTGTTGTTATCACAGAATTTTGGCTGTTGTGCCTTCCAGCCTTCATAAGGTGTATATTGCTCTGGGTAACCTATAGCGAATTCTGAACTGAACCCTTATCTACTGAGGTAGATGCTTTTTGTTCCACTGCCCATGTTTAAGGATATCTCATCTAGTTCATACTTTTAGTACTGCTCAGTTACTGCTTATCCTATTTCGACTTGAGTCCAAGTACACATACCTGTCACAGTTGTCACCCAATTCATGAACCAAATGTTTAATCCATTTGGCTATTATTCTGATGAAGGCCAGAAGGCACAATGGTCAAAATGTTGTGATCAGGACAATAGTCTGAATGCAAATACTATAAATAACCAACAAATCTGTCTATATTTCTGAGATGAGGTACTGTAATTAATTTACACTATTTACATTGTTCTGACTGTTGTCCTCATCATTGTTGCCTCAAGGACACATGGTCCAGTGGATAAAAGCATTATTAGGTTGGTGCAAGAATAATGTCGTTTTCTCACATAGTAACATATGCGAGAAAACGACATTATTTTTGCACCAACCTAATAGTTGGATCCAGTGACTTGACCCAAAGGTTTGTGAGTTCAGTACCTGGTTATTGCAGTGGTGAACAAAAACTTGGAGAGTTGAGTTAAAGGGAGATAACTGAGACATCCGGAAGAGGTGTGGCATGTGGAAGTAGAACAATTTACCCTGGTGGATGAAATAGAGGTTTCAGTTCGAAATTCCAACCACGTGAAGAAAGCTGAAGTGTACAATGGCTGAAACAATGTAAGTAGTGTAAATAACTGACAGATGTTTCTAAAATCTACAGAGAATATTTATATGAGCAGTATATCATGCAAATTTCAGTTTATGTTATCTATCATTACTAAAAATATTAATAATAACTTGTTTTGCCAGGCTTTATTATGCTAATTTACTAAGGGTAACACTAATTTCTTTATTATGCAAATTTACTAAGGCTAACACTGATTTTTATTTGTAAATACATTCAAAAGATATTGGCCATAGCACATCTATATCAAAATAAATTATTTTATGTGTCAATGAAAGGAACAGTCCCAAAATGCAAATTACAAATTGGAGATACCAAATTTAAACAAGTCCTTCAATTTAACAGTGGATGGAAAGTGTGGCACTGAAATCTGAAAGTGCATTGGGATAATGAAAGGTGACTTCCCAAAGCTAAGCAAAGTTTTAAGAAACTGGAAAATTTTGTTACAAACATAGAAATGAATACTGAACTCTCATGTAAGATCAGTCCTCCTATATAGCAGGGGCACCTGACAATTGCATCATGCTTGGAACTCAGTTGTGCTAACGAAGAAAAAATGTATACTTATTAAGAAATTTCTATCTCTCTCTCTCTCTGCATATATATATATATATATATATATATATATATATATAGGAATGAATAAATGTAAAAGCATGTTTATAAATAATATTAGATAAACTAAGAAGCACTGTGTTGAGCCCAATTCTAATAAAATCTTGAATCCTGAAAGAACTTTCAAGCATGAAATAATGAAAGTAACAAATTCTTGTAGGAAATTTATATTTGGTTCCCAAACAACAGATGTTACTAATTTAGTTAAGTTTATTCAAAAATATAGGACTTTAAATTTGACCTTTTTATTGATCTATCATTAAAAAAAAAAAATCCTATATGTATGCTTCCTGGTTTTGTATATAAAATGTCATTCTGCCACTACCTTCTCTCATCTGCTGCCTGTTAGACCAAAATATGATACGATCTTACATTGATAGCCAGAGTGCAAAAATTAGCAACACTCCACTATCATATACTACATGTGGTCTCATGCTTCTACTATATATTTAGAGATTCTTGATTATATACAAAGAAGAATCTCTAATTTTATTGTTCCTGATCTAGTATCATATATATAGTTTGTGTCATACATGCTGACATATACATTCTTTTCTATATATATATATATATATATATATATATATATATATATATAGAACTACAACTTAAAGTTTCATTATTCTACCAACTCATATATAGTTATTAATATATACTTCTTAGCTCTAACCATATTGATTAGTGTTTTGTTTACAACTTAAATTGAGTAAATATTTATTCACTTACCTGAGTATGCATGCTAACCACCTATATAGAGTTGCCAATATATAGATATTTGATTTATCCACATTAATACCTATATATATATATATATATAGAGAGAGAGAGAGAGAGAGATAGAGTGTTTTTGTCATATACATTATATATATATATATATATATATATATATATATGTGAAAATATTGTAGAAAATAGGAAAGAAACTGGTTTGGTAAATAATCCAAAGTTCCTTAGTATTTTTGTAATTATTTTTAAAAAATAGTGCTCGATACGAAAGTACAGCAAAAATATAATTATTTATTTATATAATTGGAATCATATTTTTAAATAAATAATTATATATATATATATATATATATATATATATATATATATGAACTGTGGCAACTTTGTGTTAGACATGTATTTTTAATAAAATTTAAATTATGTTATGCTCCTATTCATGCTACCAGAAAAAAATGTTTATTTATTAATATATATATATATATATATATATATATATATATATATATATATATATATAATAAATATACATTAGTGAGTAGAGTTGCTCTACTGCTGATAAATAAAGAATGTAAATTTATTATTAATATAAATTATAGCTTTGTTCTTATCTATCAAACACTATTTTTATTAGCATCATCACTCAATATGCAATATTTTAAATTCATATATTATATATATATATATATATATATATATATATATATATATATATATATATAGTTTTTATCATAAATACTGATATATACCCTCCATTATTGATATATTTATTGTTGTTCACACAATATTGTCTATAAACATAACACTCTCTCATCCTCACTATTTCACAGAGTAAAATGTTTTAAATACATTTATCAGTTTTAGTAATATTCCCAATGTGGGGGAATATATCCTGACCGTTATGGAAGGTCATGTGGGCTGGGAAAATTGCACAAAAGGAAAGTTCCTCCCCCGCTTATTCAAGTGAAGTCACTTAATCTGCTTTCTCCCTTTTCCTGCAATCGTTTCTGGTTAGCACTTCAGATTAATATAGGCTCACTTAGAATCACTGTTTGTCAGTTGAATTATTACAGATTCCTTTTTCTTAAGTGTAGGAGATGCCACAACATCCAGCCATGCAAGGAAAAATGCACAGCCCCTTGTGATTTGCACTGCAAATGCACACTCTGCCCCATGCATGCACCAAAAGCTGAGGGATGCATGTGCAAAACCATTCCCTCATGCAATGTCACAAAAAGGTGCATCAGTGGGTGTGATGGTAGGGGTGGTCAGTGAGTAGAGATTGCATGGTTCAGCTTATCTTTCAATTCCGTGCTCAGGAAGATGTGTCGGGAAAAAAATGCCTGGGCATCAGTTGAGTTGGGTGGTGAGTAAAATCCGGGGCCAGTATAATTCTTCAAGAATAAACTTTTAATGATATAAGGAACTGTCAAATATTTTTGCCTTGTGCAAAATTTCAAGCAAGAAAATCAAACAGGAAGGAAAATATTTTCAGTAATGTAATTGTAAAATTAGAGAAAAACTTTTCTTTTTGAAAACTTGGATAAATTTGTTCATTTACATGAATCTATTTTTGGTATGTAAATACTTCTAGCAGTTATTTTTATAATTCTTGATATAAGACAGTGTTAGCATATACATTATAGGCCTCATTATAATTTATAAGACAACCTTTGGGAGATTACCCATTACAATATATCGAGAAATTGGAGAGCCAAGTTTGAATTCCAGTCAGGTTTGTTACATTCACTTATGCGCAAACACCCTTGAGAAAGGTATGGATTCTTCTCATCTACTCGCTATGTTTGAGTAGAGACACTGTTGTTGTTTTTTTTAAACAACAGTGTGAATTAATAAAGTAAAAGAGTGAGACTTAATAAAGTAAAATATGCTGACTGGCAATGTTCAAACTGTGTTTCCCTCTTTTTAGGGGAAACCACTGTATGATCTAACATACTTTACACCGCTCAGTCACAGAGAGCCTCACAAGCAAGGTTTGATTGCCATTTTTAGAAATGTATACCTTCTCATTCAAATCTTTTTAAAAGCTCATATTTGCTTGAAAGTCAATATCTGTAAAAAAATAAAAAAATTATTTACACTATTTACATTGGTATGGGATGAATAGCAGGAAAAACTGGGTTCTGTAACCTTGGTTGGCAACCAGTCTACTGCAGAAAGAAATGGCCGCTCACTGTAGGAAAATCTTTTATCTTGTCAGTCATGATCACCCAAGCATGTATCATGTGTGGCAGTTAACTAACTGGCCCATGACAATTTTATTAGTACAAGCTGCTAAAGTTCCGTGGTGTAAAAAGATGGTATGTTATTTAAATAATGCCTTATTTAACTAAAATATTCTTGATGAAAATACAAACACTATTTTAATATGCTTAAGTTGGTTCCTTTCAAAGTAAAATGACACTTATACTTAGAATCAGAAAGGGACAGTTGAAAATTCTGACTACATGTAATGAAGAATGATAGTTTGGAAAAATGATACTCACAGGGCAGTTTGAAGGCAACATTTTTTAATAGTTTTTGTTTAGTAGCATATCAAGTACTATGGGTTATTTAATGCCAAAATCTAAATATTTTGTATGCAATTTTTATTTTTATTTATTATTTACTTATTTAATGGGAGATAATAATATTTTAGTGATACAAGTTTTTAACCCATAGCTGGTGGGAGAAGAGATGGATTCATAACTTTCCCAAGGATATTTGTGCATAAGTGAATATAATGAATTCAACTGGAATTTGAACTCTGCCCTCCAGTTAACAATTGCAAGCCATTATTCATTAAAACACCTGCACATCCAAGCTTCTAGCATTCCCAAGCAGTCATCCTTCTAGGTACTGACCAGGCTTGATGTTACTGAACTTCAGTGATCATATGGGAACCAGTCTTTCAATATGATGTGGCTGTAAGCCCTGAATTTCAAGAGGGACAGAGGAAAACAACACATAACTTAGCCAGTGAGCTTTAATAAATGGATGGCCAAGCAAGGTTTAGGAGAAATAAAAAAGACAAAATTTATTAAGAGCTACAAAAGATGGAAAATTGTGGAGAGCTATGATCACCAATGTCTTGAAATTTATTATATAAATACTATTATTTTAATGCTTACTTTTTTGTAATTCCTTTACAGTTAAAAAGTAAATTTGTAGATTTAATTTAAATTTGTTCCATATTTGTCTTTTGGCATTGACGTTATTTATTTTTATTGAATATTAAAGTTTATACATTTCAACTGTTATATTAAGCATATTGTGGAAGAACAATGAAGGTTTAAAGAAATAAACAATTGTATTAATATAAAATAGAACAAATGATAAATCAGCGTAAATGTCTCTTGTTGAAAAAAGGAGACAAGATGAGTTGTAACAGGCATCCACAAGGAGAGGGAGGATGAGTTGTGACTTACTGGTGTGACTGCCTTTGGCAAGATGTCTCTTGGAGATGGGAGGTCGCTTTCCAACAAATTCTGCAATTCCGGGCCAAGATGCCATCTAACTGCTGAAATGTCCCTTTGATGAGCTTTTATGTCCTTTCTTAGGCTCAAATCAGCTCCAGTTTTTATTTTGTTTCTTTAGACAAGAGTGGGTGCTACTGGGTGGAAATTCTGGATTCTATTTCTTATTTTTTTCTTTGAGTGTGTGAGTAAAAACAGAAGTTGACGGAATTTTAGCTCAGTTTTGGGTGTTAAGAACATTCACATCCGGCCAATGGTGGAAATTAGCATGAATCCAAAGAAGCTCTGGTTTTAGGAAGAATGTGTCAACTCAAATAGAATCAAATTTAAAGAAGAATAGAGACTTGTACAAATTACTATTACTGCCCAAAACCACTTATGGATTTGTGAGTAGCAAGGTACTATGTGATTATAGATTACTATATATTCTTGAGTATAGTGCAAGTTTTTATGAGCACTTTTTTTACACAAAAAATAGGGGGTCACACTATACATAGATAATTTTTTGAATAAGTTAAACATCATGCATTTTCAGTTACTGGTTACAGTATACACAAGTAAACTTTTTTTCTGGAGGGGTTCAAAAATTGTAACTGACCTGGTAAGGCTGCATTCTAACAGTACCATTGGTTAACCTTAATGACACAGGTAAACACCTGTTATGTCCATAAAGAAATACATAAATAAAAATATTAATTATACTGTCCCTGTGACATGTCCAAAAAATAAAAAATAAAAATAATTAGTGTCAAAAATAATTATAATTATAAAAATTATAATTATCATTAATTTACTCTTTCTAAACCAGTGAGAATTGACCACACTTTTATTCTCTACACACACAAGCATGTTACATTCTCACTAATGACAGGCAGTCAATATGGACAGGCCATCACCATGTGTTTCAAGAGAAATTTCAGCTCCTTTTCCTTTTTTGGGTCATAAATATTAACATTTATCTCAGCAAAAATTTGAGGTAAGAAAATCCCAGACATTTCTATTTTCCAACTAAACATTACACACATTTATAAAAAAAAATCATATGAGAAAGACTGTATAGACATTACTTATTTTTTATCTTACCATCTGATTCTGATCCATATTAGATCTACATTTGACTCAAAATTTTACTCAATATTACTCTTTATTGTGTCCCCAAGACCACATAAAAACCAGATAATAAATAAGACTCTTTTGTACTTTCCATGTCTTGCTGGCTTTTATTTTTAAAGTATGTTTATATATATGTATATATGTATGTTTATATATATGTATATATATATATATATATATATATATATATATATATATATATATATATATATATAAATGTTTGTGGGGGGTATAATTATTTGCTCAGAGTTATAAATCCCCTGCCCTCCTTTAGCCTGCTCCTCATAGCCCAGATTTTTTCTTTCTGTTGCTACATAAACAGAAGAATGTCATTCATTATGTGTGCACTTAAAATTTACAAATGCCTTATATAAAGGAAGAATTAACAATGTTTACTTTTCCTTTCTCCAGTTTGCGTTCACTTCCTTTTGCCCGTGTTTACATCACTGAGATATTGCTTTTCCAATAGCAATTTTGTCTGATATGTATCTATGCTGTATGTTTTCCAGTTATGTTACTTATTCTTTCTCTGATTATTTATATTTATTTTTATTTATTATACTCTTTATATTTACTGATATCATTTTATCTTATAATTCTCCATTACATATTCTTAAAATATTTTGACAAGATGTACTGGAATAGATGGTAAATAATGCCCAGAAACTGGAATATTTGATTACTATTGCTCAGCAGCTGAGGTTGCATTATACATCAACTATATCAAGTTCTTCACAAAAGATGCAATGATTGCACTATATATAAAGTATACCTATGCATAAGTATATACAGTAAATGTGTTATATTAGAAGTAAAATACCGTAACATAGTAGATATGAATATTTGTCATAATATATGGTTAAAGTCTAATTTTATCTGCTGAAAGCTATGAAATACTTCACTTTCTTCTATGTGCTGTGTCCCTTCAAGACATGGGCGATCATGACTCTTCACAACTTTCTATCCTTTATAGCTTATCAATGTCATTTTACTATCTCTGTTCTGTCATATATTTACACAAGCTCGTTAGATATATTACTCATTGTTTCCTTCTGCTCCTCTTCACTTCACTATATTCTGTGAGTGTCAAATTTTCTAAACCTTCTTTTCTCATGATGCATCCTAGAAATTAGAACTATCTTTTTATGATTCTAAGTATGTGTCCTTTTTGTTCTCATTTCCTTTAAAATGTCCTCATTGTGTTGAACTACATCCCTTTTGCTTCAAGTCTCCTCTTCATCTGTAAGATTACTGTCTATCATTCACTAACATTTGGGAGGATTTATATTAAATAGCACCCTTTTCTTTATTTCTAACGAAATGTTCTTGTTTCTTAATACTTTGCTTAGCTTTTGGATGGCATCTTTTACAATTCTAATACACCTTTCCATTCCAATGTAACATTCTAGGAAATTCAGTCATTCAGGATTTTTTTTATGTTAAACATCCAAAACGTCTGAATTCCAAACAATAATAAAGAAAAATAAAGAAAACATGGTTATGCTTATTAAATAAATCATTTGTATTTACAAATATGTGCAAAAATAATGACGTAATAATGTCGTTTTTTGACGTATTTTTTAATGTCAAAAAACGACATTATTACGTCATTATTTTTGCACCAACCTAATATATATATGAATTAGAAAAGTAGTAAAAATATTCCTTTGTATAGTTGGGTCACAGTAAAGACTTGTTGGTCAATGGAAATAAGCCTTTACTTGAGGAAAGACTTTTCTTATTAGGAAGGATTCACTGTCTGTCTTTGTTGTTGGAGATGATTGCCTTGAAGTCACCAAAACATATTTCTTTCAGCAAGAGCTGGAGGGAAGGAAAAAGCTATGTAGCCATGTTTTATCTTGTGTTTTACAATTGCATCTCTGCTCTCTGAAAGCTAAAATCTATGGGGTTTTATGAGAAAATTTTCCTGAAAGTAGGCATGAGAAAAATAGGGTTTTATTTCTGGTCAATTATTTCACATTATAAGGCTAGGAGTGAGTTGATTTCTTTGGAAAACTTAACACAACAATCAAGTGAGCTTTTCACAAATGTTAACAAAACTAACCTAGCAATCTGAAACCAATTTCTCTAACTTGAGATTATTAATAATCATAAATTATAACGTCATGAAGGAAGGTCAGTTTTTTTGTTTAAATATCTGGTTGAGCTGAAATTCCCTGAAGATCTCTATGCAGATGATATATTTTTTATTCAAAGTACTGGACTAGTTTGGATTAAAATACACCAGTCTTCCATTAAGGAGGCTCACCAGTGTTGAAGTTTATACATTAGAGAGAGGAAAATTTGACCATATCAAAGAGTTATTTCTCATGTAAAACAATTCTGCTCCTTCAAATAGTCTTTGAAATAAAAGAGCAGGAGAATGTGCACATTTTGAGTGCTGTCAATCAAGATTAAAGCTATTCTCTCCCTACCTGATTATTAAGTGCCTTTTAATAAAGAAGTTAATACTTTAACCTTATATAACCTCTTCAGAGATTTTTATGACTCAATTTTTTTAATAGTGCAAAACAATAACACATCTGAAGCAAACATGTTTTGCTTGCATGTTAGCAAGTCACGGATGTTAACTGCTTTGTTGGTAGACAATTGCACTGAAAATTTCCAGGTTCTTGCTAACTCAACTTGGACAAAACTTTACAATATATGAGAGTTTCTCTCAAGGCTCAGTTAGAAATAAAACCTTTTAAACACATGATATGGATCAAAGTCTAAAACATGTGCCTAACCTTCATTCTTTTGCACTGCATCTTGCAGATAGGAATCACAGAGATCTTGGTAATTCCTGTACATTTTTTATAGAACATGACTTTATATCTCATTATAAAATATGCCAAGTCTTTTTTTCTCTGTTATTTTTGTAAGTTACAGCTGTCATAAATTTTCTTCTTTTGCACTGACTTCATCAGATTTAAGAGTAATCTCCCTTGCACTAGCAATGACAAGTGGCAGTGTCTTTGTTATAAAAGTGGTGGACTGTCCCAAGATGTTTACAAAGCTAAATGATAAAAAGACCAACCCCATGAAAGAGCATAGAACAAGAATAATATAATGGGAAAATATTCTTAAAATGGTATCATTTTTAAGACCATGAGTATTTGTAAAAAACAAAAAAACAAAAACAAGAATACTATTATTTACACTTTAAATTAGTAGGATATGTGAGTAGAGTAATTGTTCTTTTATGTGCTGAATCCCTTGATATGATCGATCATGGCTCTCCACAACTTTCTATTTTTCATAGCTCTTAGCAATGTTCCTGCCATTGACAAGCCACCTGTCCCCATTTTGCCATCTATTCACACAAGCTCATTAGATAAGTGGCTCGCTTCCTTCCCCTATTTCTCTCATCCTCAGTATGCCCTGTGAAGGTTAAGTTTTCCAAGCTCTCCTTCCTCATTATGTGCCCAACAAACTTCAACTATCCCTTACTGATGCTAAGTATAAGTATATTTTTTCCCATTTTCCTTAAAACTTTGTCATTTCTCACATGTTCAGTAGATGGTATTCTCAGCAACATTGAGATCAGTTTTCTGAACAATTTTTGGACTGACAAGAATTGTTTTCAAAATTAGAAAATGTATAATCCTTTTCCATTCCAACTAAATGAATCCTAGATCCATGAATGAGAAGGAATGCAGAATGTACATAACCTATCATAAATTTATAAGTTAGTACACACTGTTTTATTTCTATGCAAACAATACATTTAAAAATAGTGATAAAAATTTACAAACAAAAGAAAATAAGTAAAAGATTTGGAAACTCAGTGTAAATTCCAAATTAAAGGAATTTGTACATGGAATGGATAGATAATGTTTTAATTGGGCCCCTTTGTTCTCCACATGTGTGCCCTATCTAAAATGACCAGTCAGCCCCTTCTGGGTAAGCCACCCCTTTGCTGAAGGAGCAATGCGTGAAGATTAACAGTTCTTTCCCTTCCTTATTTTTTCAGCATCAGGTGTGTGTGTATGTATATATATATATATATATATATATATATATAGCTCTGCAAAAAATATATCAGTGAATGTAAATTCATTAAACAGATGATTCCTTAGGCTCTGATATAAACCCAAGAATCTTAAATGATGGTACTCCTTTCTTTGAGTCTGCAGTTTGTACATCAGTTGCTATCCAAGAGATTTCAGCAATTTCTTTTGTATCTATCATTTCTCTCATAATACCCATTTCTATGTGAAGTCTCTTATCAAAAATTTGTGCTGATGAATGCACTGCATCATAGAGACAGGAATTATCAGTTTTACATATATGTTGTATATCTTCATTATTATCTTCAAATTGCAACAGTTCTATAAAAATTTCCTATAAAATGATTTGATTCTTCTGCATCAACCATGGTTAATATTTCAGCTGCTAGAGTACTTTTGACAACTCTTCTAATACATTCTGATTGCCAAGTAATAGGGATATATATGTATTGGTACTTTCTACCAAAAAGAATATATACCCTCCTTATGATCTACCATCAATCAAATTGACAAAAAAGGCATCACTATAGGAAATAATTATTAAATGTTCTAGGTTTCCTAAATAAGAAATGTCTACTCCTCTGCTTGTTTATTATATTCTACATGTTTTTTGTTTTAATACAGAATTGAATGCACCAACATCCTAACTTAGATCAAGTTGACCAGTCAGTTGCCATGGATATTGTGTCTTTCAGATTTCTTCCTACTTCTACTTGGATATATTTTAACAATTTTACATATTCATTATGTCTTAGTTTGAAATTATTTCCATTTCTCTTCATGTCTAATCTTGTATATTGGAATTTGGCAACTTTTTCACATTTGACTTCAAATAGATCGTGATTTTTTTTATAACTCTGATCTGAAACATTTCTTTTCCTACAAAGCAGAAATCATCAACATTGGCAGCAATTATACCCTGCAGTGTTTCCAAATTGTCATGTAAATACTGCCTGCTCATATTTTGAAACTCCTGCTCCTAATTTAATTAATTCATCCTTAACTCTCAAGTACCAGAATCTTGAAGCATCAGACAGACCATATACACATTTAGAGAGCTTCCAAATGTATCCTGGAGGTACAGTGGCCTCTTTCAGAGGATCCAAATAAACCAGTCAGTCTGTTTACTCTGTAGAAATGCAGTTTTTATGACCATGGATTTACACATCCAATGGTTAGATACCATTATTCCCAATGTTATGCATAGACCTTCTTTAGAGCAGGTTGGAGAATGTTTTTTTATACTTCAAGCATCTATGTCCTCAAAACCTCAAGCTACAAGTCTAGCTTTACAAAACTGTTTACGATTAGAACTTTTGTAAGTATAAATCCATCTTGTGGATATCTTCGGTTGACCTTGGTCAGGAATTTGCATGTAAGCTTTATTTTCAACCCAACTTTGGAGCTTCTTCTTTTTTGCCTTTTCAAGATCATCATTTGAAGTGGAAATCATTCTATTTTTATTATCACAAGAAGTGTTTTTGTCTTCTTTTGTTTGCTTGACCTCACTTGCTTGCCATTCTAATACTCCATTCTTAAAGTCCAGGCAAAAGGTTTCACCCTGTTCCATAATTACACCCATTAACTGTTTGTTTCTGTCTGTTACTTTGCCTAATCTACTTAAGACTTTCAATTTTTACCATTCTGATGAATCATCATTGACAAGCTTGCATTTAATAGTTTCTCCTGGTTTTGTGAGCTCAATTTTCTTAAGAATAGGGTTTTGCTTGGGTAGTCTACTTCTTGCTGTTATAGTCTGATGTGGTTCAATATTTCCAATTGGACTTTCCTCATCTGTATCATTCTCTTCAAAAATTGATACTTTTGGAGTTTTATCAGGTCCCATTTTGTAAGGTTTTGGGCCTCAGCTGTTCCATTATTGTGCCATCTTCAGAACTTTGATATGCTTCAGAGTAGGGGATTAAATGGAATGGATGTGCTCTCACATATGTACCACCATGTTTAATGAGTACCTGCCTATGCTCCCACTTTATGACAGTTCCTGGTCCAAGCCATCTATCACATGTTTCTCTTATAGAGAATGATATCACCATTTTTGTATGACTGCTCTATATTTGTTCAAATTTGGTTTTTCTGAAGATTCACATGTTATGTTTCCTGACAGCATACAGTGCACTGAAGTTGCTTTCACCAACTTCACTAGTAGAAATACCTTCTAAGGCAGGGAGTTTGTTATTTAAAAAAGAAGGCAAGTTGGGATTCATGCCAAAAACAAGCCGACTTTCCTTGTGGTGGACGAAGCTATTGACTCAATGTATTTGTTCCATCAGTTAAATGCAATATTTTATTTCAATTAATTTTTATGTTCATGGTAATGTTTTCATTAAAATATGATCCTAATGGGAACCCAACAGTGGGTCAGGGTCCTGACTTTTTGTATCGGGTGCATATTTCACATGAATTAGGAAGTACTTGTAAAATTTTTATGAATTCTTGGTATTTTATTCCTGCATTTTTGACTAGATCAAACGATTTTTATTACTTGGCTGGCTGAAATATCTATGCAATTTTGTTGCAATTTTAATTTTTCTGATCTGTTTTTGGTAGTAATTTCTTTAATGACAAGTATTTGATTAAACTTACCTCAATCTGGTGGATGTCTGGTAATAGGGATGTGATAGTGAGCAGACGAGGTACACCACAGAGGAAGTTTTTTCCAAGCATTGTGACATTTTCTAAATTGAGACATGTCTTGGCTCATTTCATGGCATCTTTGCTTAATAAAAGTAGAATGTCTGAGTCCACAACATCAGTAACAATAATGAGGTCAATGCCAGCAATGGCACATGGTAGACTAGCTGTGAACAGTGATTTTAGTTTCTTTTCATCGTTCAACTTGTAAGTTCTCAGTCCTTCTTAGAACATTATTTTTTGTTGTTGTTGTTGTACAGGAATGGTTTTCAGAAAACTCATACCATTTAGTCATACAAACAGTGGCAGAAGCACCACTGTCTAGGGCTGCAGAACCAACTGTCTCAACCAAAAATGTTTGACCATTGTCTTCCTGCTTCTTCTGATTAATCAGCAAAATGTTGGCAACAGATATGTAGTCATCCTTTTGACACCTATCCTGCTTCTTACTGGTGTTATCAGTGTATGAACAATTGTAACTTCAGTGGAATTTGCAGCCACATGTGAAGGATTTGGTGGTATTGCTTTCAGGTTCAAATGAGCCTGAACTTATGTCAGAAGATTCTGGAATTTTGTTCTTATGTCCTCTTCTGTTTCTGTTACCAACTGAAAAAACCGAGAAGGATGCCAGTTTGACTAGCACCTGTAATATGCTTCATTAGTGTCTTTTTAGCTGTTTTCATTGTAGGCACAATCCATATCTCTCTTTCTCATAACTGGTGGAGTATTTGTTGACAAAAAATCAAAAAGCCGTCAGTGCATAATTTTTAAAGTTGTTTGGACAATGTTAATTTGCCGAGGGTTGCTTTTACTAGTTGCACATTTTCAGGTGTCAGATTCACACTTTTTAATGCACTGTATGTCAAAACCGGCTCTGGTATTTTGTGGTCCTTTAACTTTGTGACATGATGGTTGAATATAATAAGGTAATTGTCTATTGACATAGCATTCTGTCATTGATATTGCTTGAACGACTCATATGTCATAAGAGCTGATTGGTTAGTGTCCTCTAAAAAGAGCATATCCAATTTTTCATATAAGTTTTCCATTCCATCATCAGCATGTAATGTGGTAATGTCCAGTTCCAATATGTCCTCTCTAGCTTTTCCTTTCAGGCATAAAAATACTATAGGCACACGGCAAGGTTTGTCAATGCAAACTTGCATATCTTTTTCACAAATGTTGTATTTACCTATGTTTAAAATAGGTGGAAGAATAAATTTGGAAGCCATTGTGTTGATACATGTGCTCTGCTACCAATGCAAATTCAAATTAAAAGAACTTGGACATGTAATGGAAAGAGAATGTTTTATTTGGACTCCTTTGTTCTCCATGTCTGTGCCCCATCTAAGATGGCAGCACAGCCCCTTCTTGGAAAGCTGCCACTTTTTCAGTTGAAGAGTTTCCAAGGGGAGCAATTCATAAATATTAACACTCAGATTTGCATCTCTTAGCAACTGAATAAAACAATAGGGATAAATTCTTAGCTTCATTAATTAAACTGAATTTATTCAACCTATACAGGGAAATGATTCTAAGAGAATTAGAAGTTCGACCATGATTCATTATTGGCAGACACAATCTTAACAACATAAGATATGAGGATGGTGCAGTGTTGATAGCAGACATAGGAAGGAAACTACACAAATTCCTAAAGAAGGTAGTGAAGGAAAGTGAGAAGAAAGGACTAACCATAATTGCAAGAAGATAGAATGTATGGTTGTTAGCAAAAGAAACAGCCCAACAGGTAAATTACAAATTGGAGAAACCAAAATACCAACAATTTAAATATCTAGGAAGTGTTTTACTAGAGCACAGAAAATGTGATACTGAAATCCAAAGGCACATTGGAATAGTTAATGATCCCTTTCAAAATCTAAGCAAAGTATTAGAAATAGAAAACTTTCCTTAGAAGCTGAGAAAAGAGTACTGAACTGTTATATAATATCAGTCCTTTTCGTCAGTGAATGATGGACAATCTTCTCACAGATGAAGAAGAGACAAAGCAACAGAAGTGTAGTTCTACAGAAGGATGCTGAGAATAACATGGACTGAACATGTGCACAACGACAATATTTTAAAGAAAATGGGAACAAAAAGAACACTTATACTTAACATCAGAAAGAGACAATTGAAATTTCTATGACAAATACTGGAAGCACAGTAACACTGAGTAGAGCAAGGTACCACATGAGTTAATGATGAGCAGGCTGTACATAGCTATCTGTAACAAGGTTTGTCACACAACTTGCTGTTTTTCACAGCATAACTATGGCATATACACTGTTTGGTCTCCATAAACATTCAGCAAGCATTGATGAATATCAATGATTATAATTATTTTTCTTGGTGGGGCCATTCTACTTTGTTTGCATTATCTTGTCAGATGCTATTTTGCCAGACTACTGCTTCCCTGCTATTTGTCAGAATAGAAAAACACTAACATATGTCTCTAAATTCATAGACCGGCACAATAAAATAGGACCAATTATATTCAGTGTACCTCTTGATATATAACCATAATTTAGAAGCCAATCTAAGATCATTAAAATATTTACCCATCCCCCCTATATATATATATATATATATATATATATATATATTACATCAAAAATGCAATTTTACCTCATGTGAGTATAGTCTATTTTAGACCTGCACAACTTAATGCTAATCCTCATCAGCCTTTGAATGCCTGTCTGGAATTGGGGTTTTGAATATATTTTAGATAGCAGTCCTACTCAAAAGGATGCCTTGTTTTTGATAAGGGGTTTGTGTTGGGGACAAGGGGAGGGCATAAAGTATCTCTTTAAGGGGAAGTGGTCTGGAGTTGGAGTTTATTTATGGCCAGAGTCTTTCATTGTATGTAAATGAATTTCAGTTCCTACTATGGGATGCTACACTATGCAAGCAATAAGTATGTTTTACTGGGATTTACAGTAAGTAGTATTTTGACAATAAGGGTTTAATATTATTAATATGTGATGGATGATTTAAATATAAAACAAATTACACTTGAAATAAATTGGTTGAGTGATGGATTCATAAATTTTGTGAGTAATACTGAGACACCCAATGGAATAGATCATGCTGTACAACACACATGCATATACCCAAACACACATGTATGTTTACATACACATACATGTGTATATATATATATATATATATATATATATATATATATATATATATATATATATATACATATATATATATATATATATACACACATATGTGCCATTCAATTACACCATGTAAATTAGTAGGAATAGTAAGCTGCACCCATAATTCTATAAGATATTAAAGTAAAAATAGAGCTGATGAAGATTGGCATTAAGTTGTACTGGTCTGAAATAGACTATACCCACTTGAGATAATTTTGTTTTTTTGCTGTAAAAAATATATATGCTCTGTGGATCAGTTTTAATATTTGATATTACTAGCATCCATCTGGATTCTATATCAACAGATCTATTACCTGTACTGTATTGAGCCCTGTTTTAACTTAATGTTTTATTTATATATATATATATATATATATATATATATATATATATAACACCAACCCCTAGGAGGATATTTTTCCATTCACTACAATCTTAACCTAAGCAAGTCTAGGGTTAATGGTTATCTTTCCAACACATTCACATAAACTGTGCCTCTAAAGTCTGTAGGCCTCTACCTCAAGTGGCCCCCTGGCCTTGTACAGGATGAACCTCAATGTAAATATATATATATATATATATATATATATATAAAGAAATATAGTCTTAAGGTGTGCTATATTTATGGAATAAAGTGCTCAATATCAGAGATAGAGCGTGTGTAAATATAAAAGTGAACATAGAAGTCAACACTTAGAGGCGACAGTCTGTTTCATGCTATATGCAATCGTCAGGTGGCCTGACGATTGCATATAGCATGAAACAGACTGTCGCCTCTAAGTGTTGACTCCTATGTTCACTTTTATATTTATATATATATATATATATATATATATATATATATATATATATATATGAGGCAGGGTACATTGGATGACTTGTCATCTAAATTATGCAAAAATGAAAATAACACTAATATCTTATTTTAACAGATATGTTTACCAAATTATGCAAAAATATGAAACACTAAAGAGGAAATTTATTTAATTAAATCACCATTGGCCTCAACCATGGCTTCTAGATGATTTCAGAATCTCCTGCAACTCTTCTGAACAGATTCCTTGTTTAAGGTGGTGAATGCTGCCATAATCTTTGTCTTCAGTTCATTTTTAGTGTTACAAGGAGTTTTGCTGGTCTCTCACTCAACTCCACCCCACACATAATAATCAAGGGGGTGCTGTCTGTGGAGTTAGGTGGCCAGATGTCAGGTGTGATATGGCCACAGAAATTGTCTGACAGCCATGACTGGGTTCTCCTACTTGTGTTGCATGGTGCAGTCCTGTTACCAGACATAGGGTCTTCCAGCAGCTACCCCCTTGACCCAGGACAGCACTACCTCCTCAAGGCACCTGATTTAGGTCTCTTTATTGAGTTTGAAGTTCTCTCCAACAAATTTGGGACTTCTTTTTCTATCAGAACAATCAGATTGGGTTTTTTGATCCATTGCACCTTTTAATCACCATTAGACTCATCCAAGTCTTACCAAATCCCCTATACTGTCCTCAGATTGACACCCAAACACTCTGAAATTTGTATTGGAGGTTCTGGTGCACAGACAGTGCCCAACTGACCCTACTATACTTTTATATAATATATATATATTATGTGTGTATTTAGGCAACAAATGTTCTTAAAGACAACAGATGATTTGTGTTAATCAGTTTTATTGAAATAATATGAATTGAAATAAATTAATTGATACAGAATATCTGTTGTCATTAATATATATATATATATATATATATATATATATATATATATATATATATATATATTGAATGTGCATGGAAAAACATTTTTATGGTTTTAGAGTGTCTTCTGAATTATCTACATATCTACAGGCAAAATGAAAATATTATTAATGTTCTATATTTGGTTGTCTGTTGTAATATGAGTCAATAAGACACTGACAGTGTTTGGCACATATCCAGTGATTCATAAGACCTTTGAAAAAACATTTCTAGACATTAATTTCTCATTGACATATGTCTGGCTTTTAACAAAAGTCTATGTTGCAAAATATATCACTTGAGATAATATTTTTATCTTCTGTATAATCCAATGAATAACGGCTTTTGTATTTCCAGTTGACATTAATTCTTCAGAAATTTGAAATATAAATAGATCATAATATTTCTCACCTATTTCTATTTAAGAGCCTTTGAAAAATACATAATTAAAATTATTCTGCAACAAATTAGGAGCATTTCTAGAAGACTTTCAAAATACATGTTTGTGTCCTTTGCATAGATTTGATATTCTTCCTCTTCTGTATGTAATGTCTCTTATATAGATGATCATAGCTCTCCACAACTTCCTATCCCTTGTGGCCCTTAGCCATTTTTTCTCCCTTTGTTAAGTTTCCTATCTCTTGTTCCACCATCTATTCACACAAGCTCATCAGGTATGTGTCTTGCTCCCTTTGTCTCTTTCTCTTGCCTTCAATATGCACTGTAAGGGATAAATTTTCCAAGCCCTTCATCCTGCCATCCATTCACACAAACTCAACAGATAGGTTACTTGCTGCCTTTCTCTATATCTCCTGCCCTCAGTGGGCTAAGTTTTCCAAACCTTCCATACTCGTTAAGTGTTCAAAGAATTCTGGCTTCAAGATAAGTCAGACTGGAACTGAGTCAGATGAAAGAAGATTTATTGGCTAGGAAAAAATGCCAGCATGCTTTTGTCTGCTTCTGCCTATAAATTGGGGATTGGAAAGTGTTTTGCAGTGATTCCTAATCAACATTGGAATCAACACTTTTTGTTGCCATTTTCTTTCTTTCATATTTAAGAACCTATAATATCAGCAAACCACCAGCATATGGATTGGAAATGGAGTAAATATACAAAAATAGAAAGTGGTGTAAGACAACAATGTGTCTTCTCACTGGACTTAGAAAACCTATATAATGAGGTTTGAAAATGAAGTACTGTTGCCATAACTGAGCTGGAGCTGTCCGGTCCTCACTTTCCAGCTTTGATAGATTTCAAAAGTGTCTCCAAGTCCTTGTTGAAGAAGAATTATTTCCAACCCTCCAAACTCTCTCTCACAAGAGAGATGTGGCAAGTCAGGGAAGTATCTTTTTATTTCCTGTTAGTTCACTTAATACAAGACCCAAGAGCCACTCAGTGTAGAGGTTTACTGAATGCAGTTGTTCTAAATATCTACAAATTGAGTGTAAGGGTGGAATATGATGAGGATATGTAGGATAGATAACAGTTGACCCTAGACTTGAAGAGGTTAAGATGTAGTAGTCAGGGAAAAATCTTTTATTTTTAACTTAGTTCACCCAATACAAGGCCCAAGAACTACTCAGAGTAGATGGTTACAGGGTGAGATTGTTGTAAGGGTGGTTGAAGGAGGAAATAAGAAATGCATATCATGAGGACATATAGAACAGATATCAGTTGACTCTAGACTTAAATAGATTGTTTAAGATTCTTGCTGACAGAGAAGCATTCTCACAGGAGACTGTTCCAGAATGGAACAGTCTCCTGTGAAAGAATCTGCCTGAGTGAAACTTCCTTCTTACCAAAGGCATGCAAAGAGAATGAGGATGCATCTACTCTGAGTCTGTGACATGACAGGTCTTAGGTGTGAAGGTCTGAACTGGTGGAACTAGGGAATGTATTCCTCATGGGAATAGCAATAGTCAAGTGAGAGGCTAGCAATGTTTTATTTGTGGGAGAAGGATTGTAGGCTGGAATATCAATCATCCACAAGGCCACAAAATCAGTGGGGACTCGGCAGCACCAGCATATACTCCATTTTTTAGTCTGATTTGGCTATCTCCATACACATGCACATTTATATATATATATATATATATATATATATATATATATATATATATATAAATTGTGTGTATGCTGTTAGAAATCATCTGTTCAGAAAGTGGGATCTGTTACGAAAGTGAGAAAGCTGAGTCTGTTGGATTTCCATTTTACGCAAATGCTATTGAAAAAAGGATGAATCTATCAGTTCTCTCCCCTGCTATATTCTAAATATTGATACAGAATAGGGTCACTAGTCTTTGTTCGCAATCAGTCTAGAAGAAAGTCAACTTTGAATTAAAAACTGATTGGTTATCAGTTTAATAACTCCATTTACTTGCTACTGAAACTACAGCAGAAAAACCTAGCATAGTGAGGCTGTAACCCTATAATATATAGGGATTTTACAGATTCAGTAATAATAATAATAACTGTCCCAGTTATCACTTGGGCATCAGGTGTCCATAACTCTGAATATAAAATCTGACATTATTGAAATCGGAATAAAGGCTATTATCCTATGGAGAACATCCATAATGCAAGATCTCTGGTTGAAATGGAAAACCATATGGAAGAAGAGAAGATATTAATAACAATAATTATTATTGACATGGTATTTACTGCAGATTCTAATGTATCTTTGAAGATCTTCAAAACACTATCAAAATACAGGGATCTTGAAGTGGAAATCTCAAAAATGTGGTACATGAGGACATCAATAATTCCAGTTTTAGTTGGAGCTCTTGGATTGATTGGAAAAAGTTACGATAGATTCATTGAAGGGATTTCTGGTAACCCAAGCCTAAAAAAAATACAAATATTTTACTCACAAGTACAGCTCATACATTATGAAAAGCTTTTTCTATGTAAAATTTATGTGATCTTTTTTACAAAAAATGATCAGTGGAAAATGTCATGAAGCCATTTCTAACCTTAGGTCTCTCATTGGGCCCCGGAAAGAAATGCGTATACAATAGAAATCCAAGGAAATAATAAATATAGTAATAATTATAATAATATGTGTGTGTGTGTGTGTGTGTGTGCAAAAATTCAGATGTAAATAAAATATATCACAAAAAGACAATATGAATAAATTTTTTCTTTTCTTTTTGGATATATATATATATATATATATATATATATATATATATATATATATATATATATATATCTTTATGTGTTTGTGTGTGTGTCTCTCTTTTTTAAAAACATGTCTGATTGCATATATATATATCTTTATATGTGTTTGTGTCTCTGTGTGTCTCTCTCTCTTTCTCTCTCTCTCTCTCTCTCTCTCTCTCTATATATATATATATATATATATATATATATATATATATATATATATTATATATGCAATCAGACATTTTTTTAAAAAGTGACAGGGGATAATATGCTTAGCATCTCTATTTCCAAAGTTACTAAAAATACATGTGTTCATTTTCACACACACACACATATATATATGTATATGTGTATATATATATATATATATATATATATATATATATATATATATATATATATATATATATAGTGAGTGAAATAGAGAGAGATATTGATAGTGTTTATGTGCATATCAATAGTATATGAACATATTTAAATATATATATATAAATACACTTAAATCAATATATATATATATATATATATATATATATATATATATATATATTATCAATGAATATATATATATACATAAATATAATCAATGAATATATATATATATATATATATTGATTATTATATATATTCATATATATTATATATATTCATTGATAATATATATATATATTCATTGATTATATATATATATATATATATATATATATTCATTGATTATATATATATGTGTATATATTCATTGATTTTATATATATATATATATTCATTGATAATAAATATATATATATATATATATATAAATATATATGGATTGCATGTAATCAGTGAAGTTTTTGTCTACTTGAAAATCTGTGCATTATATAGTTTCAATAAAAGAAATAGATTCTTTCTTTTAAAATATAATATTTATTCAAATTTCATATTCTGCTCACACCTATTGGAAATATGATGAACTATGAGAAACAACCATAAGAAAAGAGCAAAATATCCAAATGGAGATGTGTTGCCTGGTCTTTGTATTAAGACGTGCACTTGAGAAGAAATGATTGTTATCATACGTAGAATATCTCTGCTTAAGGAGGGAGCTGTCATCAATAATGTCTTAAGCAAAGTTATTAAGGGGGAAATGCCTCATTATTCATACTCTCTTCTCCATATAAGTATGCAGTAAAGTCATGCCTGGAAGCAAACGTCAGCGACACAATAAACAGGAGACAAACAATATGCAATGTTTTATGGGATGTTGGTTTACATATCAAATTTTTCTCTTTGTCTATTATGTGAGTATGGATGTCAATATTGACACATTTCACCATCTAGTCTAATTATCTGCTGATTTGTCTACTGCCATATCATTCATACATACATATGCATTTATAGATGGATGTGCACACACATTTTTATCTATCCATTCATCCATACAGATACACTGCTTCTTCCCATGAATCACTGCTTTGTGGAACCAACTCCCAAGTGGATGCTTTCCTGACCACTATAATCTTAACCAGTTCAAGTGTAACAGTTATCTTTCCCACTCATAAACAGTACCTCTTACCTCCTACTCTTACCATTCTCACAAAAACCTCCCTCAGTAACCCTTTACCTTGAATGGCTCTTGGGACTTATATAGGATAATCATTTATAAAAAAAAAATTCTATATATTTAAATAACTATCTATATTTCTGAGATGAGGTATTATAACTATTTACACTGTCTACATCGTTCTGACTATTATCCACATCTTTATTACCATATTCATGACATTTCGGCTCTTCTATACTTTGGACTTCTTCAGGTGATGGCCCAGTGGGTAAAAACATTGGTTGAGTAATCCAAAAAAGTGACTTCACCCAAATAGTTGTGAATTTAATACATGACCACAACAGAAGGAACATAAACTTTGAGAGCTAAGGTACTAAAGGAAATTAACTGAGACTGACATATCCAAAATAAAGCATGGCACATGGAATTAGAACAATCTACCCACATTGGACTAAATGAAGGTTTTGAATAGAAATTCAAACATATACCACTTGAAGAAAGCCAAAGCCTAAAATGGCTGAAATATTGTTAATATGGCAATAAAGATGAGAGTAACAGTTCAAATGATTTTGATAGTATAAATATTTAAATAAATTTAGGTTGTAAGAATTTATTAAAACAAGTTATATTAAATTCAACCAACAAGGTTTGTTTAATTTTTTATTTTTTAGTACTTTTAACCTTCTTGGTCATTATTAGAAAATTAATTTTGTCAGTCTCCTAAGCTACATTCTGACATTTATTTGGAATGTGACAATTCAAATTTAAATATACTGGTATTAGATAAGAGACATCAGATGTAGAATTCTTTCACAGAACTTGATAACACTGAAAATAAGTATATTAAATATTTTATACTTAATTTATATATATATATGATTTCTTTTGTGCATTATATTATAAAAATTTTGTTTTTATTATTTTCAAAACCATGCTATAATATATATTTAGATGTCCTGAAGATTGTGTTCAAACATGATTATCACTGCTTGGTGTTGTCTACTTTTATATATATATATATATATATATATATATATATATATATTATAGCTAGCTGCTCAATTCATTTTGACCAGCAAACCAACCATAGTGAGATTCAAACCTGTGTCTCGTGGTTGGCAAGCAAATATTTTAACTGCTGTAACCAAACATTGCCAAAACATTAACCTAAGAACTCAAGTCATGTCTTAAATAGCCTCATCAGGCATTGAACTCATTAGAAAATGTCTAAATTGTTAGCTATTGGGTTTGAGCCATTATTAACCATCCTTCATTATGGATTGGTTTCACCTATTGGTTGTAAAATATAGCATTTTTTATCCTATAATGATAAAAATCCTATATTTTACAACCAATAGGTGAAACACAAATAAGTAAGAAACACCCACACATAAATAGGATCAGAATCACTAAAACAAAAACTTTTGTACAAATCAGTAAAAAAAATAAGAACCAAAATTAAATAAGTGGTTTCTGGATTTTGATTGGACAGTAAAGTTAAGTGCTATGCTTCTGACTATGTCTATACATGTGAACTTCAAATGAACTGGTTATTGGGTGCTATCATGTGTAAACTAAAAAGTTTTCATTTGGAGCCAGTCAAGTGATCGGGATAACTATATATACACTGATTTCGGGGGCTATATAAACCCATGCAGCAAAAACCCAGTCAGCAGGTGGACATGAATCACCTGTCAATGACAGGTAGTTGAATCTGTAAACACCCAATCAGAATTCTCTCATTACCATGACAACACCTCAGCCAGCAACAACAATACACGAATCAAAGGAATATTCACACAACTTTGAATTTGTGAAATTTTTTTTCTGAAAAACAGTTTTGAGAGAAAGACTTCTAATTGATAGTAACACTAAAGATCTGATCAATGGATGCCAATGTTTCCTTATAAGGAAATAGTTAATCTCACCATTAATATAACTGTTTTAGGCCTGAATCAGTTCCCCAAATCTGACCAAATCAGATATAATTTTTTTCTATTTTCAAGAGATTCTTGGTCAACTTTCCTTTTGGTATTGTTTCATACACTTTAAATGTCAGTACACACACAATAAAATAAAGAACGCTATATAATAAATACGGTTACATATAAATTTTGCATATATTGCATGAAAAGATTTATGTTTACACTATTCAGATTGTTGTCTTCATCTATATTACCACATTTATGACATTTTGGCCATTGTATGCTTTGAACTTGACCCAAAGAGTTGTGAGTTCAATACCTGGCCACAGCAGTGGGAACAAAAACTTGAAGAGTTGAGTTACTAAAGGGAATTAATTGAAACTGAGATAGTAAAAAAAGGCATGGAATTAGGAAAATCTATTTCAATAAATGGTTCAGTTTGAAATTCCAACATATATCACCTGAAGAAAGCTGGAGTGTACAATGGCTGAAACATCATGAATATGGCAATAAAGATGAAAACTACAGTCTAAATTCAAGTAGTGTTAATAGTAAAAATACCTCATCTCAGAAATACAGATAGATATTAAAAAGATTTATATTCTATACATCTAGAATAAATATATATATTGTATATAGTGCATAAAATGATTTATACTCTATAAATATACAATAAATATATTTATATATGATTCTTATATATATTGGATACAATGTTTTTTACTTTGTTCATGCAGATTTATTCTTACATAGTAATATTCTGCAAACTGAAGAAAGATCTGATTTTGGCAACAGGAAAGAATTTATTCTGCATTTGACTAAAAACAAAAAAAGATATTATTGGTACTGGGTGTAATCACTTTCAATCGCCTGAGATAACCTGTTGTCAGTTTTTGGTTGATATAACCAAGCTTCGATAAAGCAAAGAAATTCTACCCAATTTATAGAGTTAATCAGAATGAAACTAAGACATGTAAAGCTTTTTAGATAATTTAAGTTTGACTTCACAATGATCCATATCCAGAGCAATACACTGATAACAGATATGAGAGAAGTACTTCAATTATGTTGACAAACAAAATACTTCCAACATAGATCTGATATATGCTGATTGAAAGAAGGAATGGATTTAGAATCATCTTTGTCAGTGGTGATGGTAAACTTCTGTAGAATATTTTAAAGAAATTGCTTGGTTGCTGTAAATTCTTTTTGAATTTTCATACAATCTATATGCAGAGAGAGAATGACTAGAGTAGAACATATTTGATCGAGTGATAAATAACTTCTGTTTTTGTTTATCAAATTTATTCTTCAGAAAATAAAAGTACAATTACACTTTATTCAATTATATATCCATCGTTATTTTCAATGACATGTTGCCACTTATCAGGCAGTTCTTCATTATCAATTGAGTAAGATTCCACAGGTTTTGATGTGAAAAAGTTTTCATTGATCACTTGAATCTTGTCTTCATTAAAGAACGTTTTCCCCATCAAGGAATTTTGCAGTGATTGCCAAAGTTTATAACCAGTTGATACAAGTGAATATGGTAGGTGGAATAGAACAGACCAATCAAGTTCCAAAGATTTTTCTGTCTCATTTTTACTGTATATGGCATTGCATTGTCATGGAGAAGAGCAATTTTTTTCCTTTAATTGACTGTGTATCCTGCCACTGACATATGAAAACTAAATTATGTTAATTTACTCCAAATTTATGCTTAACTGCCACATAAGATATTAGTAGTTAGGATGATACATTTGTCATTACAATTGGTTTCCCCCAAATGGAAATTACTTATGACTCAAACCAGTACCAAAATAGAAACTCGAATAAATTTATTTAACTTTTAATGATTCATAAATAAGAAGCAGGAGTTGCATCCACCTACCTTGTTAAGTTATAGTAAAAGGAAGGGAAATAGAATTCCCATAATGCATAAGAAAGACAGTTTGGTATTACAATTCAAAGTCTTTCACTGACTTAACTGTTGGACCAGAAAGATGTGTTTTCTTAAATGAACTCACAAGAAAGACGTCTCTTCATACAGATAAGCCTAAAACCATTTCTTTCTTTGCATTAATACATATAAATCAATATATATATATATATTATACATTCAACACCATCACTTGATAAGACACTAGAAGTGTTGAAACAAGATGGCTATTTATGTCATAATTTTCAAAAAAAGAATTATATATATATATATATATATATATATATATATTTATGTTCTGTGAATAATATGAATCAATTGTGTATGCAATTGTATGTTTAATCAAAAATCAATCATTTGATAGATATGTTATATATTGTTGCATGCACACCAAAAACTGTTTATATTCTATTTTATGCTTTCATGTAATATTGCACGAATATTAATTCAACATGCTGTGGATGGATCATATAATCCCACAAAAAATAATAAAACTAAGGAAAAGGCCTCAAATCATTGGCATCCCCACAACAAGCTCTATACAGTGAGATGGATGCTAAAAGTAATAGTGTATCTACAAGGATTTATTGCGAACATATTAACCTTAAGAAGATACTGCATGCAACTTACAAATCGTAGATGGCAGAGCAGAAAGAACTATTAGAGAAGTTAGTTAAAGAAAGCGGTAAGAAAGAATTGTAAGAATATGGAATACCTGGTTATGAGCAAAAGACCTAGTCCAAGAATTAGATTATATGGACATTGTAATAGATGATGGGAATTATGATAAAGAAATCTGAAAGTGTGTCAGAATAGCAAAAGAAACATTTCAGAAATTGTGTAAGGTATTAAGGGGAGGGCCTACGAGAAGAGGGTCCAGCCAGTATTTTATTTTGTGGCTGAAGATGTAAGAAGTGTTCCACAGCAACACCCATCCCCCTTAAGAGCAAGAACTTTCTACTACCCACCAGTCTGACAGACACTTGCATTCTCAAATATCACTATACTTATCACATCACACTTACTTCCTTTTAATAGTATTTATTATTAATTTTCATTGGTTCAGCTGTATAAACATATGGTAACACCAAGAGTATCTACCTACAGTAAATGCATATATGCGTAAATTAATGTAATGATGTGACTAGCCCATACCAGAATCTTTGTGTCGTTATGTCCCTGTATGTATTATTATTTTGTTTTGCAAGGACTTTATGTGTTATATCTGATCATGGAAATAAAGTATTTATGAGACTTTACTGGACATCAAATCCTCATTTTGAGAAAAATCTTTGCCTGCTTCAGGGTACCAAAGGGGTTTTGTACCCCCTTGCAAAATTTCTCTTGGAGGCCCTGATTAAGGGATTAAAAGATAATGTCACAAATGAAAATATAGTGCTGGATTACTGTCTGCTCTCTTATATAGTAGTTATAAATGGATAATTTCATCACAAATAAAGAAAATTCCTGAAGGAATCAAGATGTGTTCCTATGGAGAAATGTTGGGAAGACCGTGTATTGAGACAAAGGGAGAAGTTTTAAAGAGAATTGGAATTACAAAGAAACAATTGCAGACAATAAAAAAAAGGCAGATGAAATTTTGGGGAGATGTTATGGAGGAAGAAGCCCTATAGAACTCAATAATTACAGGGCATGATCAAAGGCAAGAGGAGCAGACAGTGAGAAACCATCTGCACAATTTTGAGCTAGTCAATGGAGGACCAAGTACAATAAAGACAATAAGGCTATAAATATGCAAGTATTATTAAGAGCAATAAATGGTAGAAGCTGTGGAAAATCAAGATCATCCATATCCTGACAGGTATAGCATGTGTGTGACATTTTTATACTTTTGCCACACTGTAAATGTATCAAATATTAAAAGATCATATAAACTTCGTTTGACCTTCATACATTTTATAAAAAAAGCAGGAACTAAAAAAATCATTTTTCTTTTTTACTGGCAGAGATTTCTAGATATCTGTATTCCTTAAGTCTGTATTCACTGGGAAAGGCTTTCATTTTTATTCCCACTGTGCTTTAACGAAAAAAAAAATGGATTGCATTCAGCACTAGTCAAATTTTACAAGTGTTGGTCCTGATATTTATGGATGAAAGATAATCCATCTGTTGGATATTCTCCTCAGCTGCATTCAGAATCTGCTAAATAATCGAGAAATTCAAACAACAAATGAAAAGTCAGTATTCATCCATACCTCATCAGGAGATGTAGCAAAAAAAAAAATTAGAGACAGTTCATGAAGGATAGTCTTTGAAAGCAAATCTCCTGTGCAACCACCTCACTTCTACCCGAAGAAAATTTTTATGAAGAACTAAATTCTAACCAGTTTCAATAGAGAAAGTAGAGGATAAGGAACATAATAAACCAAAAACATGTTAGTCCCAGGAATGGGGTGGTGATGAAATAAGGTATGATGGTTCATGCAAGGAGGGAAAAAGGAGTAGACAGATTTCTGTGCAATGATGCTGCAATAACAAGAATTACAATTGGAAAATAAACAAGCTGAAAGTCAGTATATATGACATACTCAGATAAACATGTCAACAAGCTTAATGTTTGAAATACCATATATACTCAGAAAGATCAACGCAAATGGAAAAGGATATATACCTATGTGTAGTATTGTATATAAATGAGATACTGCTATAAAAGTAGAACGCCACAGCAAATGCCAGTCGAGCTACCATCTGTTGACCTGACAACATCTATTCAAGGGATTACTCTACTTCATAATAATATGGTGTCACCTATAAGATACTTAACTGCATTGGATGAACTGGAACATGTAGAAAATGGGATTAGATGTTTCACAGTGTTGGCTAGGGTAAAGAAACTGAAATATAATAAAGCCTCTGGAGGTCGAGAATGAAATTACTGATTTAATTTTGGCTTCAGCAGGATATGAAGCTACAACAAAAATATCCATTATGGTGTACCCTAAAATACTGGATGACTTAACATATGAGGAAATTTCAACCATTATAAAAAGAAAGATGTGACCAAAAAAAAGCTGGTTATTGCAGAGGGAACAAAATTTCTGGAAAATAGACAGAACCCAAATGAAACTGTAATGCAGTATTTATACAGATTGAAAGAAGTGTCAAGATATTGAAAATTTGAAAAACTGGATTTGAAAGAAATGTCTGTAAAAGATGAACTGATACTTCTAAGATTAATTGACGACATATATGACATTACATACAAATATAAGATCCTAAAATGGCTTCAAGTGAATGATATTAATTTAGAAGCAAGTGTAGAATTATTGCAGCAATTAAAATTAATTAATGAATTTAAAAATTCTAAAACAATGTGAAAGTGTACAATACAACTGAGATCTTAATTAAGTGCATATATTGTGACAAAGAACACAAAAGAAACAAAAACAAATGTCCAGCCCTAGGAAAATTATGTTTAAACTCTAAAAGAAAAGATTATTTCCAATCTGTGTGCAGGTACAAAAAGAGAATAGAAAGGGTAGAAAATATAAACCCTCATACTGAAAATACAGATATTCAATAAGAACCCCTGCAAAAAGTAGAAAGATAGTAAAATTGAATGGCATAATTTTTCCAATGCAGGTTGAGATGGGAGCAATGTTACCTTGATCCCAAAGGAATTTCTGGGTAAACCCAAATTAATAAAAAGTAATCTTAATTTAAAACAATTTGATGGAAATGTTATCAAAACTCTAGGTTTTCTTTGAAGGAACTTTCAAGATGAAAATACTTTTTGAGATTATTCCCATCACTGTTGTAGAATGCACAAAAAATCATGGATTCCTGCGAATAGACATTTTAAAAGTTTATACGGTGAAATTAATAAATTGTATAAAGTCAGGAGAACCTTACATAGGACTATTAAAAGCATATAAAGTTAGTATTTATCTAAAAGAAAATAATCACCTGATTTAATTTGAATCTTGAAAAATACTTATTCACATTTTACCAATGGTAATTGCAAAACTAAAGAAAATGGTAGAACAAGGCATATATCAAAATTCGCTAAGCCTTATTGTTCATCCTTGAATTGTGGATCAGTATTCGTGTTGAAACCAAAGCAAACCTGGGAAAAGATTACTGTTCAATTATCCTAATCGAACAATGTTCTTAAAATATTTTTTGTTTACCAATTGTCCGTTATCATGATCTGGGAGAGATAGCCTGTATCTCTCCACAGGTGTGAGAATGTATATATCTTCTGGTCAGCATATGATCGCCTTATAAACCCATTCGTCGACTAGGGCATATGACAGTACCTGTTGAAAAAAATTAATGTCAACTGAATCTAACTACTCAAATATTGAGAAAAAAGCATTATCAATAAAAGAAAGAGCTCAAATTGTTTTGTTAGGATGAACATTTTTGTTAAAGTCAGATCACAAACCTTTAAAGTTTATATTTAACCCCAGAAAAGAATTACCAAATGTCACATCTTCTAGAATTTTAAGATGGGCTATAAAAATCATGGCCTTTGATTTCAATGTCATATAAAAGGGGAACACTATTCCACACATGGATGCGCTATCCAGACTAAATTTTGACAGTAAAATTTAGAAATGTCTGAAAATTCAGAAGATAAAATATAGCACTCAGTTGAAATGGATGTGTTACTCCTAAACTGTCTCAGAATGGAAACTATACAAGACCCAGTGTTAAGTAGAATTTCAGACAGAATAAAAAGAAACACATGGAGCAATTGTTCAATGGTAGAAACGCCAGATGTAAGGGGTGATGTAGAAGACTATGTAAAAAGATGCCCAAAATGTGCTGAAATAAAAAAAAAATTTTGGCAAAACAAAATTCACTCATGGCCTAAAGAAAAAGAACCATGGGCTCATGTACACATGAATCATGCCCATATTAAAGGCATGGGGCTATTTTTAATTTTAGTGGACTCATTTTCAGGATGGCCTGAAGTCATTGAGTTTACTGACAGAAAGTCCACCATAGTAAAACAAATATTAAGAGCAGCTTTTTCAAGGAATGGGGTGCCTAAAACTTTGGTCTCAGATAACATGCCAGAATTTTGCAAGGATAGTCTGTGTGAATGGCTAAAGCTTATTAGATGCATCCGATATGAAAGACCACCATACCACCCACAATCAAATGGAATCACAGGAAGAATGGCGCAGACAGTGAAATTGAGATTAAAGGCATTTTCCCAAATTAAAATTAATATAGAGAATTACTTACCAAGATTACTGTTAAGCTATAGGACAATTCCACGTGCCAGCAGACTACAAAGTGCCTCCAACTTTAAAGGGTAGACAGATTAGAGCTCCCATGACAATCTCATTTTCAACAAGTGAAAGTGTATGGTATAAAAAAGACAAAGAATCTAATCCAGTGAAGGCGAACTTTGTAGTAGAGAAAGGACACAACACAGCAATACTAACGAAAAAATGGACAAAATTGCTGCAGATAAATTCAGAAGCAGAATGGAACCTGAGGATATAGAAATGGATAGAGAATCTGAGGAGGGGACTAATGAATCCAGTAGTGAAACTGAACAATCTGTGGATAATAATGACCAGGAATCTGATGAGGAGTTGGAAGAGGAAAATGAACTCAGACCGAGGTCCCCTATAAGAAGAAATCAAAATACACACTACAGAAAACAGTTTAGATTACCAAGAATAATTACAAGTAGTCAAAGATCAATGAAGGGCATAAGACCATTTCAGTTCAGGTAGGGTGTTGTATTGTATGTAAATATGAGATACTGCTATAAAAACAGAACACCACAGTGAATGCAAGTTGAACTACCATGATGACCTGACAACATCTATTACAGAGAGTATTCTACTTCATAACACTATGTTTTATAGATTAAGCAAAATGTTTGACAAAGTATGTCTTAAAGAAATGTTGGAACTGCTAGGTAACCGTGACATATTTGGGAAGGATATTAGAATAATCCAGAAACTATACTGACAGCAAACTGCTTGCATATGGATAGAAAATGAATTCAGTTAATATACAATAATAGGAAGGATTGTATGACAAGGATTTGTCTTCTCACCAGACTTATTCAACCTATGCAATGAGTTGATTCTGATTGATTTGGTTTTTTTTATGGCTTATCAACACTTTGCAAGTTATTTAAAGCCAGAATATATGATTAGATTGTAAGAGATCTTTGGAGATAATAATGATTTACTGATACAAGTCCTGTTAATTTACTTGTAGAAAAGAATAAAAAAATATTTTTCACAAGTGTGTAAGTGAATATAACAAACCTGACTGGAATTAGAATTCAGCTCTTTGAATTCCACTTCAGATTGTTATCCCTTACATCACCAATATATCCAAGCTTACAGAACCTGATATTCACAAGCAGTCAGCCTTCTAGGTAATGACCAGTCTCGAACGTTGCTTAATGTTGTTGAGTGTACGAAAAGCAGTGTTTCAATGTGATGTAGCTGTAAGCTGAGTTGATTCTGTGAGAATTAGAAGTCCTACCAGTATTCACTATTGGCAACCACAATCTTAATAACATAAGATATGCAAGTGACACTGTGTTGATGGCTGATAGAAAGGAAACTCCATAAACTCCTATGGTCAGCATGCAAATTATAAATTGGAGATATCAAAATCAAGCAAGTACAATGATCTGGGAAGTATTTTAACAGAGGTAGGAAAGTGCAACACCAAAATTAAAAGATGCACTGGGATTGTGAAAGATGCCTTCCAAAAGCTAAGTAAATTATTAAGGAACGGGAACATTATATTAGAAACAAATAAAAAAAAAAGTACTGAACTGTTATACAATATCAGTCATCTTATAAGGCAGTTTATGCTAGATCATCTCCTCACAGATGATAGAAATCTGGTTCTACAGAAGGATGTTGAGAATACCACAGACTTAACATCTGAGCAATGAGAAAGTTTTAGAGAAAATGAAAGCAAAATGAACACTTATGCTTAACATCAATAAGAGATAAAAATAATGTTTAAAGTGATAAATAAAAAAAAATTGTATAATTTGTAATTTTTTAATCAAATTTACCCTATGCAAGGCAGTAAAGCCACTAAGACACAAGGGATTACTAGGTGTGAAAGAATTATAAAACAGAAAGATTATTAAGCAGTGAGGACAATAGAAGAGTAATCAAGAAGACAGTAGATAACAACTGACAATGCATTTGAATTATGGAAGATCAAATTTGGCAGGAAAGCATGGAGCTGGAAGAAAGTTCCACAAGTGAGAAGTGTAAGAAAAGAACTTCCAGTTACATCTAGCCAATTCAACTGTAAATTGATGAGACCTTGTTACCAATCTAGTACTGTGCTTCAATTCATAAAATCTAGGTATCATAGCAAAGAGCTCTTTCAAACTTTTATCATGAAAGTATTTATAGAAAAGACACAGGGAAGCAACTTTACAGTGGTGGAAAAATGACTGAAGTCAAGATGCCAGATCAGGACCATAATATTGCTGATTCTCTTTTGGATTTTATCAAGAAATATCAGAAAAATACTATATATTAAAAAAAAAGACCAAAAAAGTTACACATATCATCCTTGGGGATATTATCGATAAAAAAAAATTTCTAAGGGAAAATTCTTATTGATAAGTATTCTAAAGATAAATTCAAATTCATTCACTTTTTTTTTTCTTGTTCACTTTATTACACATTCTCTTTTTCATTTCCTCCTCACTCTTTTATTAGTTATCACTCTTTTCCTCTTACTTAAGTTTTATTCTCACTTCTACTCCTTCTGTCAGCCAGTCTCTCTTCTTTTATTACTTTTCTAATCATTCCTTCTTGTATTCTTAACAATTTTTAAATATTTTCTGTTGCTTTATCCATTCTGCACTAGCTTTTGATTTCTCTTTCATTATCTGTAATCATTACTTTGAATTTTATTTTCCATTTTCTTTCCTTTCTTTCTTATCACGTTCTTCTTCCTCATAATCTTTTGATAGTTATTTTATTTTTGTTTTAACTTTTTTCTTATCTATTATATTTGTACCTTTTACTTTCTCTCTATCATTCACTCTGACATGGCTTTAATACGAAGAGTATAAATATACTCTTCGTATTAAAGCCACTCAGTGTGTTTTCTCTCTTTACCTCTTTCCATTCTGTCTTTGCCTGTTTCATTTCTCTATTTACCTATTTTCTCTTTGCCTATATTTCCTCTATCTCCCATTTTCTCTGCCTTTTTTTTTTCTTTCTTTCCACCATTTATCCCTTTCCTTTCCTTTTTTTGTCTCCTTTCTTTCCTTTTCTTTTCTGTCCTCTCTTTCCATTGCTGCCTTCTCTGTTTTTCCCTCGTTCTCTCTTTTTATTATTTTTTTGTTCCAGCATCTACACAGTTATTCTATTTTGCCTCATGAAGTCCAAGCCATATAGAGTTTTCTCCATTAAATGGCAATGGCTTTGTATTGCACATCCCAGTCTGTATTGTCATACCACAAAGTGAAGTGCAGTTGGCGCTCTTCTATCCTCTCTTGCTACATTCTCTTCATTCAGCTGTGAATGACACACATGGATGTTTTGCTCAATATGCTCACTTTATTTCTTTTGCACAGCTTATGAGCAAGAAATTAAAAGTAAAGCACTTGAAAAAGTGTCAGCATTGTCATAGATGACTGCAGATTTTGTTTGCTTCTCCAGATTATTTATTTGCTTATTGAAATCTGCATCTGTGACATTTACTTTCCATAGCAATGAACATGCTGAATCTTGGATTTTCTCTTTTTTTATATACTCCATGATTGCCTTGCATATGAAACTTTGAGTAGCATTTTCTAGTAAGAATTAACAATATTATCTTTTAATATACTTTTATCTCTTTCTCTCTCTCTCTCTCTCTCTCTCTCTCTCTCTCTCTCTATATATATATATATATATATATATATATATATATATATATATATATATATACTGATCCTTTCCAGTTGTCTAATCAGTTTCTTGATGTTGAAATTAAATTCATCAGGGAAGATACCACAGTTTATAAAATATAAATGCTGTATACACCTTAATATATTGTTGCTATATTTGTAATAAATTTTGTTGAGTGTTGGTTAATTGATTGATTTTGATATTCTTGAGACCCTCAATATCATTTATATACTAATGCCATTTTATATTTCTACCAATTCCTGGTCAGTTGAAATGCTTGATTTGTAAAATGTTCCATAAGTATAATGGATAAATTTTAAAATTCTAAAATAACTATAACAGAGTGTTTTTGCCATGTTTTTAAAAATTACTATGACAATGGAGTGCAGATTTTATCACAGTTACAATAACACATTTGTCTTTGTAATTTACCAATGAAGAGAAAAGGTCAAAAGTACTTTCATTAAAAAAAAAAAACTACAGTGCCTTCCTTGATGAATTTCATTTCAATATACAAAAACTGGAAAATAATCAATATAAAAAATATATGAAATGTCTATATTATTCAATGGAACATCCATACATATATATATATATATATATATATATATATATATATATATATATATATATATATATATATAATTTGCCACAATGCTGATGGTTATTATATTCAGTACTTCAACTCTGGAGTTTTGTAGACAAATCCTTTTTGTAATTTTCCGGTCCATGTCAGGAGGTTTCAGCAATTTTTAAATGTATTTTTTAATATGTCTGTGAGACAGTGAAATAAATAACAAACATTAAAAATCCATTTTTTAAAAGTATTTATGTTTTGAGGATGAAAATGAAGCTAGCCAATATAGATTCGAAGAAGTCACAACAAGACATGCGTAATTCTTTAAATAGTTAAATTGAATTTTGTTTCCATTATGATGGCCTTCTATGGCCAAAGTGATAACAGTGCAATTCAGGTAGAACTGGTTTTCTGATAGAAAAATATATACACCTTTGATTCCTGTCAGAACACATATTTTTCTTTAGCAGGACTTCACAATCTAGGCTGGATGTTTCACTGTTTGAGAAAAGAAAAAGAATAAGGATAGCAACTCAAATATGTGTTCCCACTATAATTAATGTTTATAAAGGTTGTGATAGATAAATTGTTGTATAAATTATGCAAAAATGAAAATAACACTAACATTTCATTTTAATTTTCATTCAACTGCACCCCACACATAATAATTATGAGGGTTGCAGTCTGGGGAGTTAGGTGGCCAGAGGTAAGTGGTGATGTGGTCTCAGAAATTGTCTGACAGCCATGACTGGGTTCTCCTGCTTGTGTGGCATGGTGCAGAGTCCTTTTACCAGACATAGGGTCTTCCAGCAGTCACCCTCTCGACCCAGGAGAGTATCTACCTCTTCAAGTCACTTGACATAGGTCTCAATGTTGAGATGAAGCCCTGTGGGAGGATGAGTGATATGAGTGATGGCATGATATTGTCATCACTCCAAACACCTTCATGATCACCATTAGAAACAATCCTCTGCAATGTCCTCAGATTGACATCCAAACACTCTGACATGTTTGTATTAGACCTTCCAGTGTGAATGGCAAGCAGTACATCATTCCATTTTCAAATTTCTGGTGGAGTGAATTGCATCATGGTACTCTTTTTCTCAAAGATGATGTCCAACTGACCCTACTATATTGTGCAGTTGACAAATTAAAAACAAGTAACGTGTATGCATAAAATGAAAAATATAAAATGGCGACAACTTACCCATCACACCCTGTAGTAATAAGAAATACACATACATATATATATATATATATATATATATATATATATATATATATATAAGAAAGAACAGTAAGATATGTAATCTGGTGGTGTTGTTGATATTTTTATTTTTTACAAAATAGTGCTCAATGTAAATTTACAGACCATTAATATTATAAATTAACTGATTTAAAATATGGATGAAATGGAACTAATGTTTTTAATTTAATTACAAAATTAAATTTAAATTTTTAGCTTCCATTTTTGAAACATGGTTATTACTGTGTAGCGAAAAAACATTTTACATCAGTTAATTTATAATATATATATATATATATATATATATATATATATATATATATATATATATATATATATATATATATATTAATAAAAAAATAGAAGTGTAAAAACTGTTCTTAGATAATGTATTTTATCCTCTAAGAGATTTTATCAAAGTAAATGTCAGTGAATTTATTATTATCCAGTTGCCTGACCCCTATAAGTAGACTGTTTTTACTGTTGACTTACACATTTTTCATTTTTGATTTCCTAATAGTATTCCTTTTTGATAGTGATGCCTATGCCATTGTAATTTTAAAATATATATTGTTGGAAGAGGAGTTCAACCATGATCCCAGATGGAGAAATCATGTGCTAAAGATTTTCAGCTGAGAATATTATAAGATCCCCTGTTTGATTGAAAGTTCAGAATTCTATTTTAATTTCATTCACTATTTCGTGCTAGACAATTGGCTTGATAAAATCCCTCAGGGGGTGAAACATGTTGGCTAAGAATAGTTTTTGCTCTTATCATTTTATTCATTTTGTTCCTTTACAGATACACTCTATATGAAAATGATGTGTGTGTGTGTGTGTGTGTGTGTGCATATATATATATATATATATATATATATATATATGATACAAATCAATAACACCTATCAAAATATGTATGAATTATTAGAATTCAATGTATTTTAGAAAGTACATAACTAGAGCAACAATAGTCAATAAATTAAGAAATTCTAAATTCTCAAGCAACTTATCTCTTGACCAACTCCAAAGTTTCCTGTAGCACTGCACCTCAGGTTCAATGAGTTCAATAAATTTCTTGAATCTCACATTTATACTCTACAAAATAAACACTAAGTGTGGACTCCAAATTTCAAATTTGATATAGGTATTATATTATAGCATAGTGCATATATCTAATTTGAAATGGTTTGTATATGATAATAATTCTGTAGATTTATTCAACCCTCTGATCCTGATGAGTGAAACTTTGCAATTGATCATCTTATAAATCACTTGAACATTTATTATTTTATTAACTATATATATATATATATATATATATATATATATATGAAAGTGAATATTGAAGTCAACACCCAGAGGCGATTGTCTGTTGCATGCTAAATCCAATCATCAGGTCATTTGCATTATGTTTTTGTTCAAATATTTATATAAATAGTTCAGTGATGCATTGTGGGTAGTCTATTGTATTATTCTAATGGTTACTTTGGTGTTTTGAATTTTTCTAGGGATTATTGAGTAGGAATAATTATTGATCTGAATGCAAATTTTTTTGGTATATTTATAGTGTTGTTTGTTAACTTTTTTATTGATTATCTATATATATATATATATATATATATATATATATATATGGTTATATGGTATTAGGGGTTGATTGTTTGACCTAATACAATCATTCCTGTCAAACCGTGAATTGAAGGTCGTTCTCAATGGATTCTCCTTCAGTTCCTATCCCATGAACGCAGGTGTTCCTCTAGGCTCCATCCTAGGCCCCACTCTATTCCTTATCTACATAAATGACCTTCCTGATGCCATAAATTTCCGAGTTAGCATCTACGTGGATAACACCACAATTTACTCCTGCCTCAAAAACAAATCTAGTGTCGCTGACAAAACTAACCTGACCGTGCATCTCGAAAAGAACCTCCAATCGATTGTGAACTGGAGCAGGAATTAGCTGGTCAACTTTAATGCCTCAAAAACAAAACTGCTCTCTATTAATCACCACAGAGATCCTTCCCTGCCCTCCATTAGAATGTCTGATGCTCAACTTCTCGAGAGCACCTCTCTGCGGCTGCTCGGTCTCACGTTGACTACTGACGTGAGAGGGAAAAATACATTGAGTCAATTGCTTCGTCCACCGCAAGGAAAGTTGGCTCCCTGTGCCACACCAGGAAATTTTTCTCCCTGGAATCAATCCTTCAGATCTACAAATCAACAATTCACCCTTACATGGAGTATTGCTGCCATATATGGTCTGGAGCCCCTTCTGTTTGCCTCGGGGTTCTTGATAAGATCAAGAGGCGGATATGCAATGTAATTGGCCCTGTTCTGGCATCTCGTCTACAGTCACTCTTCCACAGACACATTGTTTCCTCTCTCTGTCTTTTTTACAAATACTTTCATGGTAATTGCTCCGAGGAGCTGCATGAGCTGGTTCCCAGACTTCATGAATTCAAGCGCCCTACTGGCACCCCACTCTCACCCTTTCACTGTTGAAACTATTAAATGTAGCCGTCTTCTACTCCAATAGCTTCATATCTCATGCCTCTCACCTGTGGAAATCCTCCCTACTCCAGTTTCCCCGAGAGCTATAATCTCCAACTATTCAAATGTAATGTCAATCGACATCTCCAGTTGCCTTGATCTATCCACTATCCTTCTCCTCATCCTTTCCTCTATCACTCCTATCTGATCTTGCTCCAAATCTTCTGTAACCCTTGCATCTTAGTGGCTTCCTGCCTTGCTTGGGGTGAAACGCTTAAAAAAAAAAAATATATAATAATAAAAATATAGTTTTAGGATATACTATATTTATTGGCAAAAGTACTCAATTTCAGGGATAGAGTATGTGTAAATATAAAAGTGGACACTGAGGTTGACATCGAGTGTCGACCGTCTGTTTCATGCTTGAATACAAACTTCAGGTCATGCAGTTTGAATTCTTTAAAATTTATTATTGTAAACGTTATTTTCAGTGAATCCATGTGCATGAGTTGCTATCTCTGTTTGCTTTTTTTTTTATTATTATTATTAAGCAGTGGAAATAGTAAGAATAAGAAGTGTGCATCCCTTTTTTTGATCAGGGAAAAAATACTGGATAAAAACTCCTTTAAAAAAAATTACTATTGTTCAAGTTTCAGGCAGGAAACTGAAGCTAGCAGAAGTCCCAAGAAAACATGCTTTCATTAAACAGGTAATTCAAACCTTGCCCTATCAGTCTAGCTGAACCAGTAGAGGCACAGTTTGTCAAAAAAAAAAAATGTTTCCCTGATGTAAAAAAGGGATACAAGTTTGATTCCTGTTGGAAGTACAATTTTACTTAAGTAGAAGTTCTCAATTTAGACAGGCTGTTATTAATTTCACTGTTTAATAAAATATATATATATATATATATATATATATATATATATATATATATGATAAAGAACAAGTTGGAAAACAGATCATAATCTGACATGTTTCACTTTATTAAAGTTTTGTCAGAGATCAAAATAGAAATGATAAAATAGATAAAAAGCATATATATATATATATATATATATATATATATATATATATATATATATATATATATATATATATGCACTAGGTTATTTTTCTCAATGGAATACACAGGTTTAGTGCTGCTCTTAGAAGTCAAATGTATATACAATCTACCTTGAGTAACTCTTAGGCCTTGTATTAATCTCTTCAAGTCTAGGAACAACAATTATCTATCCTACATAGCCTCATAATATCCACATCTTACTCCTACCCGTGTATGCACTTAGAACACTCTAATTCTATTGAATACAATTAATTGACTCTAAGGCCTTAAACAACTTCAAGCTAAATCTAATTCATTGATAGAAGGAGTTTTACACTGGCTTAAAGATTTCTTAAATACTGTTTTGCTACTAATTTTAGAAAACTCCTCATATTGTATCTTCATGCTTACAGTGAAGTAAGCTCAACCAATGTTTGGATAGAGAAAAGTTTCTACATACGTGACAGCATCGTAAAAGTTTTAAGTCATTCATGACAACAAGAAAAATCGGTGAACTTGTTTAAAAGAAAAAGGTGAATAAATTATGCTTTTCAAAATGATTTCTCTGCAAATGAAGGCTGTCAACTACTTTTGATTTTCTGAGAAAAAAAAAGAGAAAAAAATCCTCTCATAAAACAATTACAACCAATTGTAAACTCTTTTCATTAGGAACAAAGTAAAGTTTTCCAAACATCTTTCAATGATATTGATTATCATTGGACTGAAGAAAAAAAAACAAAAAAAAAACAAAGAAATTGTTTCTTTTTGTTGTAGTTCTTGGTCTTATTGCTTTTTCTGTTTTGTTTATACTATGAGTTTATTTCTGTATTGGTTGAGAAAAATTAGTAATACCTAATATTTTCCCTTTTGGCTGTTTACTTTTTATTAGTTTGACAAAAACTAAAAAACTTATCCCTTGAGACCAAAGATGAAATATTTTAAATATAGAATTTGGATAAAAAATTAATTATGGCAACTGACAAGAGATCAGATGTTGGCAATAAGTTTCTAAATACAAGTACACATGCAAATACACACATATGATCAGGTTTTGCATGTCACGACTCACATTTGTATTTGCATACATTCATACCTTTTCTTTATTTGTCCTAAGTTGTTATTCTTCTGAGTTGGAATTTCTAAAATAAATACATTATACCTTTCTTCTTGTCACCTTTTCTTACATGTTGTCTCTGTTTATATCCTTACAAATTTTATGGATAGTGGGCAACAGACGATGTCCTATTAATATATTAGGTTGGTGCAAAAATAATGACGTAATAATGTTGTTTTTTGACGTTACGTCAAAAACGACATTATTACGTCATTATTTTTCCACCAACCTAATATATTTATAATATTGGGTTGGCCAAAAAGTTTGTGCAGTTTATTAAGTAAATTTTCTACTTATTTAATAAATTTTTTGGCTAACCAATATATGCATATTCTGGACTCTCCCGAAGGTATGAGGGTCAAGCAACTCAATTCCTAGGAATCGACAGCCAGACGCCTGCACATATGATTTGATTATAGTGGTGAAGATTTTGTGCAGAACCATCGACATGTTTTAAAGGGACAAATACAAAGACCTGATGCACTATGTGTCACAAAGTCGCCAAAAGACCCTCCACAGATTTTAAATTATCTTTCTCCTAGACAAATTGCCATTCAAGGCTACAGAACCCAGTCTGTCCTGATATTTACCCATAGCTGGAGGGAGAAAAAGAGGATTCATTCCTTTCCCAAGGGTCTGAGCATGTAACTGAATGTAATGGATTTGAATGGAATTCAAACTCAAATCTTCAATTCCTCAATCTGAGCTGCTATCCATTACTCCACTGTACCTATATATATATATATATATATATATATATATATATATAAACAATGAATCTTTATATATATATATATATATATGTATATAAACAATGAATATTTATATATATATATATATATATATATATATATATATATATATATATGAATATAAACAATGAATATTTATATATATATATATATATATATATATGTATGAATATAAACAATGAATATATAGAATATATATGTATAAAGTATGAAAATATATAGATGTATGTATATAAACAATGAATATATATATATATATATATATGTGTGTGTGTGTGAGGTCTGATCAAAAGGTGTGTCAGGACTTGATATGACAATGGAGCTAAAGGACACAGATTGAAGCGATTGGCCAATGATGTCTATTGCCCATACTACTAGGTTATAATGTTCTCATTCACTTTAGTTGTTTATAATAGTGTTTGGAAAGCAAGTGTGTAGAGTATGGCTATCTTATCGCACCACAGAGCTTTCTTTAGAGACTTTGGCTTGTACTGCAATTTTTGGCTAAGCACAACATTCCTGGGTCTGACAACTACCATATTCTCTAGAATACATTACAACTTTCTCCTCTACAAAGCTCAAACCCCACTTGAAAGGAACAAGATTTCAGTATGTCGAGAAAATCCAAGATAATGTGGATGAGGCAGCTGCTTGCTATCCCAAAATTTAAGTTCTGGAAATGCGCCCATCAATAGAAACAATACCTGGACAAAGTGTGGCTTCAGAAAAAGACTCCTTCAAAGGAAATTAAATGGTGAAGTGATATATATTGTAGTATTCTTTTTATAGTACCACTCCCAATAATTCTTGATCAGTAATTCTGGATAAATATATTATCCAAATATACATGCATTTCCCGTATTTTAGGTTTACACATTGATTATCCCACCTTTAAACCATTTTAACATCTATTATTACTTAACAAGTTAACCAGCATTCCTCTTTTAAATTTTAAGCTTGCCTTTTTTTACAATAGCCTCCTACCTACACTCTTCATTCTGTATTTACACCCCAATATTTTAATATTAAATTTATATTAAATTTGAGTTTTGAATCTGATTTTTATTTAGTGTCCCTCCTGTGAAACTCAGTATATATTTTTTTTTTAAATCAAAAGTAATAATTTGTGCCTGATGAGTTGGTAGAACAACGAAACTTTAAGTTGCTCTTCAAACATAGGAACATATATATTAATTAATATATATATATATATATATATATATATATATATATATATATATATATATATGTGTGTGTGAGAGAGATAATTGATGGATGTGCAAGTAGTATAAAGGATAGCAGCTAAGAAATTGTAGAGGTAAGTTTGAATTCCTGTTGAGTTTGTTGTATTTACTTACATGAAAATACCCTTGGGAAAGGTAATGAATGCAACCCTGTGTCTCTGTCTCTAAATAAGAATTAGAAAATTGCAGTAAAACTGATAAAGCCTTTTTTAGATAATGTGACTGTCTCTCTCTTCATTAGTTTGCATGACCATTATGTCCTGCCAGTAATTCATAAATAATGGACTATTCTGATTTGATTGTGTGGAAAGAGGAGAAAAGACACTACTTGGTTTCAGTAAGAAAATTTAAGAAAGAAAGAAAGAAAGAAGGGAAGATAGAAGTCTTTAACAGCTGTTTAAGTGAAATGTAAATAGTTGTCAATTTCAAATCTTTTTATTTGTACCCACTTCTTAATATTGCAACTAGCATTCATATTTATGATTGTTATTTCAATATTTTGTTAAAGTTGTTAAGCTCAAATATTTAACGATGTGATAAGTGAATTTCTAAGGATATTGTATTGTCGTAGAACTCGCCATGAGCTTATTCAATCATTAACTTAAGAATTAAGATTCATCAGAAATTTAAAATAGGAAAACCGTGAAATTTTCACGGCTTTTTTGAGTTATTATTATTATTATTATTATTATTATTATTATTATTATTATTATTATTATTGTTGTTGTTGTAATGGCAAAAGTAAGCATCTGTAGCCTTTAAGAAGCTTTATTCAACTGAGAATGCAAGTTTCGTGTACAGTGTCCTTTTATAGTCCCAGTAAACAGAAATAGCTCTCTCAAAGAGAAGAGTAACGAAACAAGGGGAGGTCATCCTTGACTATTCATAACAATTACTACTACTACTATTACAGCTACACAGTTCCATATCTGAAATCCTTGGGGCTAGTTATGAAAAGGTTTTTGATTTCGAATCTTTTCATTTGTACCCTCTTACTTCTTAAAATAACGACCAGCATTCATATTTATGATTATAATTGCAATATTTTGTTAAAATTGCTAAGCTCAAATATTTAACGATGTGATAAGGGAATTTCTAAGGATATTATATTGTCGTAGAACTCGCCATGAGCTTATTCAATCATTAACTTAAGAATTAAGATTCATCAGAAATTTCAAATACAAAAATTGTAAAATTTTCACAGGTCAAAACTAGTTTGGTTTGGTTTTATTTAATTTTCTCACATATTGAAAATGAAAATTGATTGTTTCTCTTAATTCAACCAACATGATCTATGAAAATATAGATCACTCTATCATCATCTTAGAAACATCTTTTATTGTTAATATACTAAGAATCATTATTTAGTTGCCTACCAATGAGTGATAGATTTTTTACTTTTTACTTTTTATATTTTACTCTAGGGTGACTTTATTATTTATAATTTTTTATTTTACTTAATCTGGAAAAAATATGTCATTCAGAGTCCATCTTGCACATTTATAAATCTACCATTCATCTGTTCATTGAATATTGCTACCTTATTTAGTCTGGTGCTCTTGCTATTCACCTCTAGGTTTTTGACAAAATCCAAAGAAGGATATGCAATGTAATCAACCCTAACTTGGCATCTTGACTTTAGTCACTTTTTCATTGACATGACATAGCTTCCCTCTGTCTTTTCTATAATTATTTTCATGGCAACTGCTCTGATGAGCTTTTTTCCATGGTACCCCAACTATGTGAATTTAAACATGGGACTAGATTGGCATGTAGGTTGCACACATTTACTGTTGAAATAGCTAAATGCAAATGAAAATATCATGGCACACTTAGGAAAACTTTTAAGGGTCTGCATTTAATTGTTATGAAATAAAACCATAGATTTTACAAAAATACCTACAAAAATACAAACTTTATTTCAGTGTTTCTATTCAATTATTTGTGCAGCTTATCTAGTGTGAAACCTGTGTCTGGTGTTTTTTTGTGATTTCTTCAATGTTTGGTGAAATGTGTGATAAGCAGACTCTCATTTTTTCTTCAGTTGAATGTAGTCTTTCTTACTTCTTATTTTTTATGTTATTTAGGGTTGAGAAGCTTACTTCACGTAAGATGTAGAAAATTGCAATATAACTGATAAAGCCATTTTAGCTCATGCATTCTTTTTGTATTGAAATCCAAAATTCACTAGAAATGGTGGTCAATTCTTTTTCTTCACATGACTGAAGTTCAATATTAGAAGGGATATTTATTAAGGGATTTTGAATCCAATCATACTTCCATGGCACACTTAAGAGGATCGCAGCCCTGTGGTTAAAAATCACTGTTCTAACCTTTGGTGGCAACCACTAAAAGAAAGACAACTCTATTCCTGTTTAGGATTGGGTTTCTGGATCCTTCTAAAGGCTTCTCATTCTTTTTAACTCTCAGTAGCGCCTTGCATCTTGGTGGCATTGTTGCCTTGATTTGTGGGTGGGGTGATAAAGATGGAGAAGGCAATGTGAAACTCTAAGAAGAGATAGCAATTCACAGATAACAAATAAATGCAATTGGGGGAGAGCCATGGTTGTCTGCATCCTGAAGGGCCATGGCATTATAAAAACAACTGAAAAAAAAAGAGATATATGAATTCGTCAGGAAGACAAAGTTAAATATACAACACTGTAGTAATTATCATAGCAAACACAAAGGTAAAATATAAAATCAGGTATATACATACAAAAAATTATATACAAGAGCATCCTGAAATGTTTTTGCTCCAACCAAGGAAGGGTTCCAAAAGAAATGATGATGTATGGTCAAATATTTAGAAGGGGACCAAGCTGAGAACTTATCAGCACTCCTTTGTTATATTAATATAAAATTATACTAGCCACAATGCCACAATGTTTTTATAATGCTATAAAGTAATAAATTTATCCCCACTCCTACCAGAAATAATAAATACCAAAGAATGCTGAAAGTTCTTGACTTAATCAAGAAGGGATTCCAAATAAAATTTTTATGTTTGGGTATTTGGTCAAATTTTGGTGTGTGTGTGTGTAAGGCTGAGAAATTTTCAGCACTACCATGTCATATTAATATAAATGTACTGGGCATAAAGTGGGGGGTCGCTTTTAGGTTTTTATTAAGTAATGAACTGATCCACCAGTATTTTTACGTAGAAAAGGATACTGAAAAATTATTGACCTAACAAAGATATGATTCTAAATAAATGATGTTTGCTCATTTGTTCAGATTCTGGAACATGTGACCCTCTGAGAAACTTTCAGCACTCCCTTATCATATTAATATAAGATAATACTAAACATAAACTCGGGGTTCATTTTTAGGTTTTTATTAAGTAATACACTGATCCCCCAGTATTACTACAGACAAAGGAATGCTGAAAATTTCTTGACCTGACAAAGAAGGGATTTTAAATAAAATGAGTTTTGGTAATTTGGTCAGATTTTGGGAAGTGGATCAGGCTTTGTCATATTGTCATAAAATTCTGCTGGGGATCATTTTTATATTCTTACTAAGTAATAGATTACAGAATTACAAGATACCAATAGATGTTGAAAGGTTTTTGACCGTATCAAGAAGGGATTCACAAAGTGATTTTGATTTTGAGAGGTTGCGATATTATGACCAGCACTTTTCAGCACCCTTTTTATATGAGTAAAGTTTATATGAGCCTCATCTCAAAACAACTTTATGGTAATATTATTTGATGCTTCTGATTTTTCTACGTTTTTTTGTGATTTTTTTTTATTTTTCTTGGATGTGTTATCATTAAACTTAACGATAAAATTATAAATAAAGAGGTGAAAAGTGAAATTAAGCAAAAAGTCATGGTATTTATATAATAATGGAACCTTTATATTTGCTTTTCTTTTTTAATAAGAAAAAAAAGAAGCCAGCCAAATAAAATGATTTTTATCTTCTTGATTACTGTTTATAAGCTAGGCACTTTTTAGTTCAAAACCTTTGATAAATTTCATCCTAGTTAGCTTCCATTTTTTGTCTTATCTTTTTTCTTTTGCTCAGTCTACATTTTTCATTTGCCTCTTTCACATTTTCTTTGATTTAAAAATACCTAAAAATGATTCCCTAATTTCTCATTGGGTCAGAGTTCAAAATAATTATCTGCTGTTGATTAGCAATGACATAAAAAGGGTCTCGAACATCTCCCTGCCTATACAACAACCAATCCCACACCCACACTTATTTTTTCTTTATTTTCTAGTTCATTTTTTAATTCCATCCATTTTAATTTTTAATTAGTCCACCCTTTTTTCCTTCCATCCAAACCTCTTTTTGTGTATGCTTTGTTTGAATTCACAAAAGAAAATATCTTCTGATGTGTATAATTCATCTTTTGTGCGAAAGTTTTCAGTAATTATGTGCTCGTCATGCAAAGCTGTTGGTTACTGGCCAAGGCTTTCTTCATTGCACACTTGAATTAAAAAATAATATTGATGACGACGATGACAAAAAAAAGATGATTATTGAATTCTAAGCTTGTTCATAATTTTTTGCCCAAAATAACAAGACAAAATAGAAAACAATGGAAAAATAACCTAACAGGGAACAAAAATAAGAAAAAAAAATAATGCAATAAGAGTAAAAATAATAAAACAAAATCAGGAGAAAGTAAAAAGAAATGAAAAATAAAAAACAAATTAGAAAATATTTAATAAAAAGTACAAAAAAAAAAACAAAAAACAAACTAGCCAACCTTCACCACCACATCAACTTTTCTCTGAAAAATAAACAAAATTGTAAATCATTCATTATGTTTAATGAAGCTGTGGACTGTGGTCACTGATTTGTATTATTATTTTAAAAAATATGCTCTCAACAACAAAGACATATGCATTCTGCTGTTGTCTTTATTAAAACGGATTTTTTTTTTCAATTCCTTTTTCAAACTTTTTACAAATTCAGTCAGAAGTATGAAATTATCCTAAGTAACTTGTATGAAAAACTTAAATTTGTTGTTGTTGTTGTTGGTCAGGGAAAGGAAAATATTGACTAAATCACTAAAACTTTGAATGGAAATCAAACATAATGAAATCAATATTGATGTAAGGTTGATTATTTCAGTAATTGAAATTTTGATGTTTTGAAATGAAATTCAGTCTGAAAGACACATGGTGACCAATTTTTTCTTTGCTTTTCATTTTTTTATTGTGTGTTCATTTTAATTGCCATCAAATTTTACGGTATTTTGTTATTTTTGTTTTGTTTTGTTTGGTATCTTTGAATACTAAGTTAAGATGGTGTAATATGAAATTGATTAAGAGATCAAAGTTAAACATGTTTGTTTGATTTTATTTTGAAAAATTTCAGTTTGAAAAATACTGAGTCAGTTATAATAGTGATACTAGAAAAGATTTTTATGAATTTGGATTAGGTATTCTGTTCATGTGTGTATCTGTGTCTCCTTTCTCTTTCTTTCTCCATATATATATATATATATATATATATATATATATATATATATATATATATATGCACCAGATTAAGTCATTTAATCAGTAAAGGGTCAAAGAACAATCTTACCAATACCAAGTCTACCAAAGAAGAAATCATGAAAAAAGACAAAACAAAAGACAGACATCTACCTAAATGAAAATCTAGATGATCTCTGATAATAATCTCTTTTAGTGATCCTCAGACAAAAACAAAACAAAAATCCTCAAACAAAAAGCGTTTGTCTGAGGATCACAAAAGTATGGAATCTGGGGTTACAAACTTACATCCATACGGCTAAGTATGTTAGCTCTGTCACTGATATTGAGTGCTTTCTAATAAGTACCATACACATATATAACATATAAATAATATATATATATATATATATATATATATATATATATATATGTGTGTGTGTGTGTAAGAGATAACAATATATATTTTTATATATCAAGAACAATATTGCAGAAAATGTATGACAAAGTTGAACATGTTTACTTGTGATACATTTTGTCCTTCAGGACTTTATCATACGAAAAAATCTTTTTTTTAGTCCAATAAAGTCCTGAATGATGAAATGCATCACAAGTAAACTTTTTCGACTTTGTCATATATTTTGTCCATATGTATGTATGTATATATATATATATATATATATATATATATATATTGCCGATATATATATATATATATATATATATATATATATATATATATATATATATATATATATATATATGTGTGTGTGTGTGTTTGTGTGTCAACAAGAATTCATTTATCAATTTTTTATTTAATTCAATTGAGCAGATAACAGGGTCTGTCTATTCAATGTTTTGGGATTTTTTTCACTTTTCAAATGAGTTCTTGTACATCCAGATAAAATTCATGCATAAACTACAAATTTCATGTTTCTGTCCTGTTTCTGTACAGCTGACCATCTTGGTCATTATCAAGAACTAAATGTTGTCATTATCACAGACAAAAGCTTTGTTAATTTAAATATGCATGTATTGTATGAGATATGTCATGTGTATCCTTGTTCTGCAGTATTTGACAGCAACAGTGAAATTAATATAATAATGATTTCATATGCCTTCTAATTATTTATATTTTAAGTATTTTACACATATAGCACATATTTTAAAATACCATCTCCTAGGATGAAAGTTATTTAATGTAGATTATTCCTTTTTTGTAATAAGAATTTTGAGTAATTTGAGTCTATATTTTGGGTGTCATAAATATATATATATATATATATATATATATGCACAGAATTAAATGATGAACAAATAGTTTTGCTTTTTATTTTAACTTAATCAGAAACTTTTGGGAAATATGATGAAGTAAAACCAAAATGTTCAATTTATGAACAATTTCCTATTTATACCTCATTTAATAATATGTCAGATGTTATCAATATTTTTTCAATTTTTATATATATATATATATATATATATATATGATGAAATATAGTTTTAGGGTATGGTATATTTATGTGTTACGGTGCTCAGTATCAGGGATAGAGTGAATAGAAATATAAAAGTCAACAGATAGTGGTGACAGTCTGTTTCATGCAATCGTCATGCTTGATAATTATTTTTAGCAAAATATCTGAGTGTTCACTTTATATATATATAAATATATATAATCAAAAATATTGAAAGATCAGGATACAAGATCAATTCAGTTTTCCATGATGGTTTGTTCTCAGACCCAGAGTAGAATGATAATAAATATTACAGAATATATATTTGATTTAGAAATGCTTAATATATATACTAACTAAATTTTCAAATTAAATATTTTCTGCACTGACAACTATCAGTCCCTGAGTTCCCAACAGCAACACAAAATCATAATATTTGATATATATATATATATATATATATATATATATATATACATACACTCATCCACTGCTAGACTTTCAACAAAATATATATTCAAAATTACCAATGACTATTTAGTTAAGTGTAAAAAGATAGCCATATATATATATATATATATATATATATATATATATATATATATATATATACAAGAAAAGCAAAAACCTTTGATGGAACCATCAGATGATTTGCCAAAACCTAAAACACTAATGCAGATATAGTCTAGAATAAAAATTACAATACTAAAAAAAAAAAAAAAAAAAAAGAGAAAAAGTACCTAAAGGCAAATTTACCTACTCAGTGAAGTATATATATATATATATATATATATATATATATATATATATATATATATATATATATATATATATATATATGCATATGTATATATATATAGTACAGGTAATCAATCCATTGGTTATAATCTGGGTGGATCTTAGTAATATTAGTTATTAAAACTGATCCACAGAGAGTTCAATATTTTTATTATAACAGAGCATATGTATTTTTTACAACAAAAAAACAAAAATTACCTCATCATAGAAGATAGTCTATTTCAAATAAATAAACTATCTTGTATGTTGAGGTAATTTTTGTTTTTTTGTTGTAGAAAATTATCTATCTATCTATCTATCTATCTATCTATCTATCTATTGTATAATAAAACTAAGTATGCTATTGAACAGTGTTCAATGTAAAATGTAAAAAATATATAAACAGTGGCAATATAAGAAATATATATAAAAAAAGTGATAATCACATATTGCTGCTTTCCCATGGCTTAATGTTACATTTAGATGCACTGTTTGCTATACACCAGTCTCATAATCTTCAGGTAGTTCAAAGGACAAGATACTCAATTATATATTTTCTTTAAATAATACAGAATTTAAAGAATTTCAATAGAAGATTTTATGAGTACAAATGGGATCTTTTACAAGACAATAAACTTGATGCATTAGTTGCTCACCATAATGAGCCCAATCATAATTTTGATTTAAATGCTACTTTAAATAAAAGAGAAAGCAATTTGCTGAGGTAAAAATGTATAGAAAGTGCTTTAATCACTAGATCATCCACAGTAAATTTGGGTCCAGGTTCTTGCAACATTTTACCTTCCTTGGTAGATATTCTATTATCAAAATGTGGGAGAATTAATAATAAAAGTGATAAAAAAAGAAACAAAAAGAAAACAATTAAATTGATTAGTCTATATACCCAAAAATATAAATAATGTTTTTTTTAGCTAAAGTTTAAAATTTAAACATACCCTTTTCTTCATGTGCGTGTTTATTTACATTAATGTAAACATCACTTTAGTTTGATGACTTCACATGAGAAATGTTTTCCACTTTGTCATTACATTTAATAATACATATATATGTATCTATGTCTATCTCTCTCTTTCTTTCTCACTCTCTGTCTGTCTGTCTGTCTGTCTCTCTCTCTCTCTATATATATATATTTAAGACATTTTTATGTTTAACATTCTTTTTATAGATACAAATATTTAAGTAAATGCTCTGTTTATAATATTTGTATCTATAAAAAGAATGTTAAACATAAAAATGTCTTAAAATAATTGTCGGACTTTGTCCATTTCATAATATATATATATATATATATATATATATATATATATATATATATATATATATATATATATATGTGTATGTGTGTGTGTGTGTGTGTGTGTGGTGAAAAATGTATCTGATTAAAAATTAAATGAAATTGGCTAGAGAAAAAAAAAATATCAGCATTTGTGTGCATGTATAGTCGCACCAGCATAATAAATTTAGTTCAATGCATCGCAAGAAAACCTTTTCCACCTTGTGAAACATTTTTTGCCAATTTTGTTCTTGATATATAAAATATATATCATTATCTCATATATATATATATATATATATATATATATGTATATATATATATATATATATATAACAATACATATTTTTATACTAATATTCTTAATACAATAATGTCAAAATCTGCTACTTAGAATTTCATCAGTTATCATCAGGCATATATAATCTCTGCCTGATAATTAATATTACATTAAACTTGAGTAGCAAATTTTGATATTATTGTATTAACAATATTATTATAACATATACAACTCTGTCAATTTTCTGCTCATCTTTTTTATATTTTAAGCTTTTAGCTTATATTCTTACTATTTGTGTTTGTGTGTAGCACAAAAAATGCATTAAAAATTCCCTTTTTCTACCATTTCTTTTTCTACCAAACTAAAAGCTTCAAATTCAATTATATAATCATATAATTTAATTTGAAATTTTTAGTTTGTGTTTTTGAATCATAGTAATTCCTGTGTAGCGATGGAACCATATTTTTAAATTAGTTAATTTATATATATATATATATATATACACAGACACATATATATATATATATATATACACAGACACATATATATATATATATATATATATATACATATATATATATATATACACACACATACATATATGCATATATATATGTGTGTATGTGTAAAATTTATAGTTATTGTGCATTTGATAACTGATAAAAGCATAAGAATCAGCAATGAAACAATCTATATATTAGGCTGGTGCAAAAATAATGACGTAATAATGTCGTTTTTTGACGTTAAAAAATACGTCAAAAAAGGACATTATTACGTCATTATTTTTGCACCAACCTAATATAAATTGTGTGACTTCTGTTATTTTGTCCATTAATATATAAATTATTAAACCATGAAGTAGGATTTTTGTCAAAGTATTTTTCCAAACAAATCAAATTATTCAAATTTCATTGATTGGCTTGCAAAATTGAACAAAACAGAGTTTGAAAATCTTGACAAAAAATGTTAGCGATAATTTTATACTGTTAGGATTTAAACACACATCAATGTGTTGCAGAAAAATTATAGTTCATTAAATTTGACCCTCAGAGGATATATTGAAGTTAAGGGGACAGTGGGAATCAGTGCATAGTCTACCTAATGAGCTTGCCTAAATGGTTGGCAGAATGGGCTTATGGGGAGATAGCATAATCAGAAAGACAAAATTTACCAAGAGCTACAAAGGACAGGAACTTGTGGAGAATCATGATCACTCAACGTTGTCAAGGAACAAAGAGGAAGGTGAAGTTGTTAAGTTATATTCTCATGAATTAAGTAAACTGCATGAGGTCTTTTTATTTTGTCAAGAAAAATAATTGAACAAAAAAAAAAAATATCAATCTCTTATATAACCATAGGAAAGTAGATCCATGAAGTGTACTTCTCTCTCTGTAGGCCTCTACCATGAGTGGATCGTGGGCCTTGTATACAGGGTGAACATTATCATACAAAATTGCAAACAGGTAAGAGGGTACAAAGCACAGTTGGTTTTACTCGGGTGCATAGCTTAGTACAATAAATTTTCATTAATTTTTTGGAAAAATTAAAAGTTTTATTATTTAACATACAAAATACTCCCACTGTTTTAAAAACAATTTAATGATTAAAATAACAAATACTTATTTAATAAAAATGCAATATTGTTTTTTTGAATGTCTTTTCTTTAAGTTTTATATATCATAGGTTGGTTTGCAAAACTGAACGAAAAGTAGAGTTTGTAAATTTCAACAAATAATGTTAGCAATAACTTCAACAATGTTAAATACTGTCAGGATTTCAACATGCATCAGTGTATTGCAAAAAAATTCTAGTTAATTAAAACAGTAAATATCAAAAGACGATTATAAATGTATCGCAAAGTCATGATAATTATTTTACAATTTTACTGTCTGATAATGATGACTTCTATATAAATTAATCTGCATCTATTGGGTATATAATAAAGGGATTGAAAAGTTCACAGCTGACAGATATGATGTTTGAGGTGAGTTAACTTTTCTTAGTACTGAAAACTTAAAAGTTGATAATTTTTTTTTTTTTGTTAAGTTTTTCTCCAATCTCTGGTTTTTGGAAAAGTGTTTTTCTTCAAAAGAATTCAAACAAAACTGTAAACTTTACAATTACATGCCATAAACATTTCAAAAAAAGATTGTGAACCAACAATATCACACTGAGAAAATCAGGAATGGATGTGGCCAATTTAAGAGGATTTGGAATTAGTTTTACAAAATCTTAGGGAGCCAAAATAAAAACATTGAAAATATTAAAATAAAGAGATTCCTGAATATAAAGAGTCTGAAAAAAAATAATGCTGATTCTTTTGAGTTTAGAATTAATATTGTAAGCCCTGAAGGGATTAAGCACCAACAACTCAAGTTCCTTGTAGTGGAAACAAAATTTCACAAAACTTCTCTTGAGTACCCAACTTGTTTTCTTCATGTAATACCCAACACCTTTTTGAAAGCAATTGGATAATCAAATGAAAAGAAATGAACAGACAGTTGATCATTTTCCTCTCCAAGTATTCTTTTTGAATCGTTAAAATTATGACAAGTTTTATTGTCATTATGCAGGTGTTCTGCTACCCCGAGGGCCTCCACCCTAACAGATGTAGAATAATCCATGCTGCACTATGAAACCATTCCTTATGGCTATAAACTTCACTCTAGCTGGCCCCCGAAATAGGCTAAGTCCACTTCTTGCTTTGCTAAATGAAGCAGAAAAACTAAAACTAAAATTGCGTTGTTCTTTGTATATTTTATTAGTTTGTTTCCTATCTTCAGAGTCCGGTGACTGTTTCTGATGAAGATTCTAATAGAAGCTCACCGTCAAAAATCCATGGCATCTCCAATGAGAAACAAGACATAAACATGAATGATTTACTGGAAAATAAAGGCCAAGATGGAGCCCAGCAGGAAGTCATGAAAAGGTAAGTGAATAAAAGAATTCAAGAAATATTTTCAGGTTTGTGGGGAGAGTGTAAACTCTTTTTCTAAAATTTGAGTTAATGATTGACAGAGGTGATCATTCAATAGTTGGTCGTATTTATCCTGTGAGGTTTTAATCCCAAAACCTTAAAGTGTTGTTTTTGATGACATATTTATATTTACATTTTAATATTACAGTATTATGGAGTTAGGTTGGGTACAGTTAGTCTATATTAATCTAGATGATAATAGCATAGTTTAGCTTCATATATGAAGCTAAACTATCTAAACTAGCTAAAATATCTCTAGGACTTATATATAAGTCCTAGAGATATTTTTGAGACCACTTCTTTTGAAAATGTAGGCACTTATATGCATATGAAATATACATGGTAATATATATATATATATATATAGTCTACATATATGCCCCCATACACACACATAAAAATTTAAACTGAATAATTGCAAAAATATTCATCTATGAAAGTCTAGAGTTGGTGTATAACACCAATCAGCTAAGTGACAATTTTTTTTTATGTTTACTATTCATACTCAGAGTTTCATACCAAATGTGACCTCCATCTTCTGGCTTTCTGCTTCTATATTTTGGATAGGAGTCATACACTTGTTCAAATTTAAATTTAGTTTAAATCAAAGGGAAAAATTTTTCACTGTCATGGATGTGCCCCTCAGGAAACCTCTTTGACTAAAATGAAATATACTTATCCAAGTACCCTGGGTAATGTAGTTTCAGAATACATATGGTTATGGGGGTGTATCTCCAAAACCCTAGGAGAAGTTTGACAGAGAGAGTGTACAACTTTATATGTATATATATATATAGATATATGTACAGGGTATATCAAAAATACTTTTACAAACATTGGAAGCAGGTTCCTGACACCAAAATAAAATAAAATGTTCACATAAACATATATATATTATGAAATGGACAAAGTCCGACAATTTATTTATTAAAGACATTTTTTATGTTTAACGTTCTTTTTATAGATACAAGTATTTAAGTAAATGCTCTGTTTATAATAAACAGTATTAAATAACATTTACCGGCCTGAATGTCCGAGAAATTTTCATAGAAAATATTCGTCCTTGGACAGGATTCGAACCTGCATCCTATATGGAACCGTCATTTATGCTGACGTGCCTAACCGATTCGGCCACCAAGGATCGTTCGGTAGACAAGGTCGAATTTACTGCTTATAAACTACCGAACGATCCTTGGTGGGCGAATCGGTTAGGCACGTCAGTGTAAATGACGGTTCCATATAGGATGCAGGTTCGAATCCTGTCCAAGGACGAATATTTTCTATGAAAATTTCTCGGACATTCAGGCCGGTAAATGTTATTTAATACTGTTTATTATAAACAGAGCATTTACTTAAATACTTGTATCTATAAAAAGAACGTTAAACATAAAAAATGTCTTTAATATATATATATATATATATATATATATCTAAAAGACCATGATGTTACATCAACACAGCAAATCATAACAAATGTTCAAAATGTCCTCCACTTGCATGTACACTTGCACCCATTGGATGATTGATGGGCAGACCCTTTCAAATACTCCCACATGGTGTTGAATGATTTTGCAGGTCTACATGAGACATGATGAAGTGTCACTGCATTATTAATGTCTGCTGAGAATTGAGTTCAGGGGAATGTGGAAGCCATGTAAATGGTCCTCACATAACTATTCATCTTTTATGATAGATGTCAGTCAGTGCATTGTGAATAATATGACTAAAATGTGCTGGAGCCTTACCATGCATGACCACAGGCATCTTCATATTAGCAGGGATACATCCTCTAACAGTTCTGGAAGTGTGTTCGAAATAAAGTCTCTGCAGACAACTCCTGTAAAATGTTCTGGGAGAACCAGATGATCACTTACAATTCCAGCCTACACATTAATCATAAACTGATGCTAGTGTCTAGCCTTTATTGGGCCATGGGGATTCTAATCCACTCATAAATGTTTGTTGTGTAAATTTGTTATTCCATTTCTTCCAAATGTTGCCTTATCTGTAAACAAGACTGAAGAGACAATCAATGAATTGGCAGTTTATGCAATAAACCATTGGTAAAGTTCTACCATGGTGAGTGATCAGAGGGCAAAAGCCCCTGCATATGTTGCAAATGAAATAGATAGAGGAGCTACTCTTGAAGTACCCTACATGTGGTACTATGAGATAGTACCCCATAGAGAGTAGTATGCTAGGGCCACTTGAAATATGCTGATACCCCAATCATCTCCAACAGCCTGTAGAATGTGTTCTTCTTGGTCAGACATACAAGCAGATCTCAGTCTTCCTCAATCTATAGTTTGCGGTACCATGTATCCAGTCTCAGCAATGTGACAACAAACAGCAGCAAAGGTTGGATGATTCAGCTGACTTTGATCTGGAAACGCAATCTGATACAGCCATGCAACCTTGTGTTCATTACCATTCACTTGGCCATATCTAAAAATTATATCTGCCTGCCCACAATATAAATATCCTACCACTGTTAAACTTAACATTTCTCAGTTAACTCACTACTACAAACATTAAACGTTGAAGATAGACTAGCCACAAATGTATTACAAGGACACCACATGTATTACAACCATAGGAACAATAGGTGTGTCCAGGGCACCATAACCTTGTAGAGGCCACTATTCTTCAGGGTGATTTTGAATTCAGTTTTCCATCTGAAACTGGTGAGCCATGTCTACTCTTCTGTTTAACTCATATGTGGGTCATGGATTCATGCCTTTCCAATTACATTTTGCCTGAAAGTGAATACAACAGACTAGCCTGGAATTTTAATTCAGCTTGCCAGGACCACTTTCTATACCCCTATATCAATTACATTATCCACTGTACATAACACAAGTTTCACTGTTTAACCCATAGCTTGCACCATTTCTGAACAACTATCCATTTCTTAGCCAGTATCTATTGCACCATCAGCCCATTCACTTTGACCTGTAAGAAGGAATTAGAGAGGAACAATGATGGTGACAAATTGTAAGATATATTTGATATATTTAAGAAAGGCTGGAGAGACCACCAGCTGAAATGTATTGATCAAAAACAGTGTGATGAGTCTAGTCCAAGTCTCATTTAATAACAAAAATGATTTGTCTTTTCCTGTGAACATGTTTTTTACTCCGTTTATCTCAGGTGATGTTTAATTTTGTTTTCCAAAATGTCAGAATTTTATGCAAAATTTATGAAAGAACAAGTTCTTGTCAGGGTCTCTTCCTATTCGAATGGATATTCCAATTAAACCAAGCATAAATCTTTGAATACTTTTTGAGAGGAAAAGGCACTAATAAGCTGAATGAATTAACATGTGATATAGATTACAGTTTGAAGGAACAAAAGGATCAGCTGCCATCACTTGTAAAATGAAACTGAGCAGTCGGCTGAAAATATCAAAACAGAATCTAACGGGCTAAATACAAAACTGTCTCTTCACACACACGCACATATATATATATATATATATATATATATATATATATATATATATGTATATAAAGCGAGAGAGAGAGAGAGACAGTCATATATAATAGATAATTGATGAATGGACTGACATGTTTAGATGTGAACAAATCTCTCTTTCTCTCTCTCTCTCTCTCTCTCTCTATATATATATATATATATATATATATATATATATATATATATATATGAAGAGAAAGAAATAGATAGTCAGTCTGACAGAAAGATAAATATATACACAGATATGAAGAGAGATCTATTGATATGAATAGACTGACTGAAATATTTAAACATGGACATATTGAGTTATCTATATACTTATATGCACACAGCCATATATATATATATATATATATATATATATATATATATATATGTATGTATGTATATATTTTCAACCTATGATAGCTTACAACAGAGACTCAGATACAATGTAGATAAATGAAAACACCAAAAGAATCTATATAGGGTACATGAACATTCACACATATATCAATATATATGCAGTCACACACTTGAATATACTAATGCAAAAAGATATATCAATGCACATATGCAAGCATGTATCTATTGACCTCCAAGAACTCTCTCTCTCTCTCTCTCTCTCTCTCTCTCTCCATATATATATATATATACTCAGTTTATATGTGGTTACTTGCAAGAACTTGTAAGGGTAAAAACAAGCCTCTGGCTAAGAATATATTAAGTAGATGAATGTTACAGTTTTAGAGAATATATACATATACATACATATATATATATATATATATATATATATATATATATATATATATATATATATATATATAATACAACATGGCTTCCCTGGTACCTTTTCTATAAATATTTTCATTGTAATTGTTTCAATGACCATTACTCTTTGCTATCTAGACTTGATGAATTTAAATATTACTATATTCACAACAGAGTCTCATCATATAGATATGGCCTGATCAAGTTTGTGATCTCAAATGTAAACAAATCAAACACTTTTTATCAGCCAGTAGGCATGTTCTGGTGTAGTTTGTGACAAATTGTAGTTTAAATTCTACATGCAACAAATAATATTTTTGTACAGCACAAAATATAGATTCTTGATAAAATGCAAAGAAAAATCTGCAATTCTATTGCTCTTGACTTGGCATCTCAGCTTCAGTCACTTTCCCACCACCATACCATAGCTTCTCTGTGTCTTTTCTATAAATACTTTTATGGTAACTGTTCAGATAACCTTTGGTCTATGATACCTAAATTTTATGAATTTAAGCACAGTGCTAGACTGATGGCAAGGTATCATTATTTTACAGTTGAATTGGCTAGATGTAACTGTAAATTCTTTACTAAAAGTTTCTTTTCTTGCACTTCTTACCTGTGAAACTCTCTTCCACTTTCTTGCTTTACAGCCATCTTTGATCTTCAAAAATTTAAATGCAATGTCAATCATTATCTTGTCTTCTTGTATTCCGCTTTTTTATTGTTCTCACTCCTTAATAATATTTTTCTTATTCTTATTCTTTCACACTCAGCAACTTATTGTCTTAGTGGCTTTATTGTCTTGCTTGGGTTGAAATTATTAATATATATATATATATATATATATATATATATATATACACATATGTATCTGTGTGCTCGCTGTCATTTAATATATACATAGATATATCCATATGCAGGAATATATATGTGCATATTATGCATACCAAGAAAGAAGACAAAAAAGGGACTGATTTGTTTTCTCTGCTTTCCTGCATTGCAATTATATGCACAGACATGAACTTTGCTGATGGGACAAACAACCATTAACAAGCCGAAGAGAAAGTACAGACTACATTCATTTCTTTTCTGTATTTGTTTTTGTTTCTGCATTTATCTACACAGTATGTGAGTCTCTGTTGTGGACAGTCTGCTTCCCTTCAAACCTGTGTACAAAATATAATTCACTGACCTTGCGATGGACAGATAAAAATGAAAATCAAGAGAAAGGCTACTAAAATATATAAACAAGTGTATAAATATATAAGTTGGCCATTGTTTTCTTTTTCTTGTGTGATGGAAAAAAAGGCATTCTATTTATTTTTAAGTTCTTTATTTATTTTTATGGTTTCTTTTGAATAAAGTAATGAGAGAAGAAAGTTGATTTGTTTTCCAAGCATTTCACAGGTTCTCTCATTGCAGTGTATTGATAAGAGTTGGGGGTAGTGTAGATATCACTTCAGTTGGCATCTATTTGCAAAGCTAAAAATTTTCTTTTTTTCTTTTCCATTTATCAGGCTGAAGGTAAAGTCTCTAATGTTTTGTCAGTTTAACTTTACAAATATTTAAATGTGAGTGCATGCTGCTGAATTTAGCTGAATTTGTGTGATAGAAAACATGTTTCACAGAAAGAGGTTTTTTATTCTATTTTATTTTATTTTTTGTCCCCATTCTAAAATGCAGGCATTTGATTCCTGAAAATCATCGTCAGTCATTTTCTAAAGAACACTCAAGGACCATGTCTCATAAATTCTATTTATCAATCTATTTCTATATCAATAGGTCTTTTTTTTATAAAATATTTTCAGCAAGGAGAAATGTATTTTAATCCATGAAATTAAAGTAGAAAATTGAAAGTGAAAAATCTGGCCTTATCTCTCTCACAGTCATTTGAAATTGCACAGATATATCAAACCCTTAGTAACAAAAAAAAAAAAATCATGCTTTTTATAAAAAGGTCTTTTTAATACCACATATTTATTAGGATGCGCGGTGGAGTAATGGATATCGGCTTGGATTGAGGAATCGGAGAGCCGAGTTCGAATTCCAGTCGAATCCATTACATTCACTTACGTGCTAATACCCTTGGGAAAAGTATGAATCCTCTTCTCCCTCCAGCTATGGGTAAAATAGCAGGAGAGACTGGGTTCTATAGCCTTGGATGGCAACTGGTCTAGGAGAAGTACAACTCTGAATTCAAAACCTGCGGAGGGTCGTTTGGGAACCTTGTGGCACTTAGTGCACCAGGTCTCTGTATTCGTCCCTCCAAAAAGTGTGGATGGTCCTGCACGAAGCCTTCACCACTATAATCAAATCTCATGTGCCGGTGTCAGGCTGTCGGTTTCCTGGAAATTGATCTGCTTGACCCTCATATGTTGAATTTCGACGGGAGAGTCGATCATTTATTAAACTGTTCTCATGTAATATCACATCACATTCTTTCTCTTCTATGTACCATCTAACTTCAGGATATGGGCAATCATGGCTCTCTCCAACATTCTATCCTTTGTAGCTGAAAGCAATGTTTGTCTTATTAACATCTCTCTCTATCCTTGTCCTGCTATCCATTAACACATGCCCATTAGGTAGGTGACTTGCTGTTTCCCCACTTTTACCTTTGCTTTTGATATGTCCTGTGAGTTTTTAAATAGTTTATTCCATACAGTATATGTTTTTTTTAGCAGAATGTTTCAATTTAAAAAGTGAAAATTAAATTTAGCCTGACTTAAAGTCAGTGAAAATCAAAGAAAGTGGCAGCCTTAACTCATCAACTAGAGTTGGAGTGATGACTGCGACTGGGGTAATGTTGAGGAAATATGATATCAGTCAACTATTCCTATCTCTACATTTTGTGACTCGATAACCAGACTATAAAGCAATAAAAAACAGAAAGTGGGGAAATAAAAAGACAAATATTTCAAAGACTTTGTTCACACTTTTTTCTTACATATCTGGAAAATATTTTTAAAATAAGTGTTTACTTTTATAGAATTATTATAATTAATATTAATATACCAAAATGTGTTTTTTTTAATTTCATGCACAGAGATTTTTAAAAATTATATATTTTAGATAAGGTAAAGGAATCATTTTAGCATCTAAGTTATGCCAATTTTATATTTTGTTAAAGATTGCAATGAGCCCAACAAACATTGATGAACTAGAGTCACTACTTAAACATGTTTTATTAAAACTTTAAAGGAACTTGCCTAAATTTTGTATAATATAACTTTCAGCCATTATTTGTCAATTTTTAAAAAAAGAAAGTCGATCTCAAGAGATAGCCAGGAGAGATTTTCTGTTGTTCATGGGCTGAAGTTTGAAATGAATGTTTGTTTGACTTATTTTTCTTTTCTCTTTCCTTGAAAATAATCAATCATGGTCAAAAGTATTTGGAACCTGACATCATGTCAATAAACAACTAAGACCTCTGATCGGGAGATTGGAGGTTTTGAGGAGCGTGAAACCACTCTTAATTGCTGTTTTTCCCAGAACCAAAGTAGTAGCACCTGTTAAGATACCAGCTATGGGAAAATAGGGACCCCCCCACCCCACTGAAAACACAGATAAAATACTATGAATGCACAAAAATACATTTTTATAGTAAAATTACCAGCAATACATTTTACTATAGTTGAAGGCATGCAGTTGCATTCAAAATATTTAGATTTCAGCATTAAATAACACATAGAGGTATTTATGCTGCTAAACAAAATCAACCAAACAACCAACATAAATGAACTCTAATCATGACACTAATCGCTATAATATCCTCCAATTTCTTAAAGAAATCAAAATGTATTCCACAATAAAACTTTAGAAAAAGAACATAAAATGCACATATCACCTTCTCTATTAATTATGTCCATGCAAACATGTATATGCACAAAAGCTGAGTATCATCTACCATATACTCAATTGTGAAAACATAATAATATATATCATATTTTTTGTATTACTTCAAAGCTCCCAAGAAAATTACATTTTGCCATTAAATGACCCATAAGGAATTCATATGTTAAACAAACAAAACCTGATATCAAATGGCTTATTTAGCATCAGCAGAAACTCACCAAAAGCTTAACAAACATTTACAGTGATAGCAATAAATAACTAAATAACTCCTGATCCTTATTACTAGACTATGTAGTAGTCTTGAACCAAAATAATTATTAATAAAAGAAAAATGAAAAGTTAAAGAATAAAAAAAATACTTCAAAGTACAGATAAAAATGGTAAATAACAATAGAGAAAGAAAAAGTAAGATTATAAAAAAAGTTAAATAAAATATAGAATACTCTGATGATGCATCAAAAGACAAACATCTTGGACATTCTCAGATAAAACATATTGCTACCAACAGATAAGCAAAATTTCTTTATACACGTAAGTTTTCTAAAATATACATACATTTCTCTGAAAGGTATACTACTGCAATTTATCATTTTTATTTCTATGCTTATTATGTTGTATCTCATATGTGATTTTGTTTATAATATAATCCAGGTGTGGCTTGTGATGCACTTTTTAACTCTAAATATATATATATATATATATATATATATATATATATAGACTTTCCCAATGACATCAGCTCTCAACTCGGCATCTATGCTGAAGACACAACCATTTACTCCTGCCTCGATTGTAAAGCTGATCAGTCTGAAAAGGTCAAAATGGCAGCTGATGTCCAAAACAACCTCTACTCCATCATTAACTGAGAGATTCCGCTCTACATTCCATTAGCATGGCTGATGCTAACCTCCAAGAAAGTGACTCACTGCGTCTTCTTGGGTTAAAATTCTCAGCTGACATGAAGTGGAAAGACTATATTCAATCCATTGCTAGGTCAGCTGCCAAGAAATTGGTTCACTGTACCATGCAAGACAATTTTTCTCTCCAGAATTTATCCTACATATCTATAAATCTACCATTCACCCATGGTTTGGTGCCTCTGCTATTTACCATGAGCTCCTTGATAAAATCCAAAGAATAATCAGCAATATTATCAGTCTTGATCTGGTGATTTGGCTTCAGTTGCTTTCCCACTGCAATAAGGTTGCCTCACTGTGCCTTTTCTATAAATACTTTCATGGTATTTTTCATATGAGCTCTTCACTACAGTACCTAGATTTTATGTATTTGAGTGCAGTGCTAGACTGGTATTGAGATCTCATCAATTTGCACTTGAGCAGGTTAGATGTATAGCCATAAGTTTGATGCTAACAGTTTCTTTTCTCACACTTGTCACTTCCAGCTCTATGCTTTTCAGCCAACTTGAATCTGCAAAAATTTAAATGCAGCATCAATCACTAGCTACTGTCCACCCGATTACTCTCTTCTCTTCTTGCTCATTATTAATGTTTCTGTACCTAATTCTTCCACTCCCAGTAACCCTTTCTGCCTTAGTGACTTTACTCCCTTGCAAGGAATGATATTGATTAAAATAAATTATCCTGACATAATTTACTGTCTTTGAATTGTAGATTGATTGATTTATAAGTTCTTTTCTGAATTTCTGAGATAAGGAGTTATCATCATTTACACTATTTATATTAAGACATCTTTGTTGTTGTTATCACAAAATTTTGTCTGCTATGCCTTCCAGCTTTAGTAAGGTGTATATTAATTTGGATAAACTACAGAGAATTCCAAATTGAACATTCTATTTAATCAATTGGAGTAGACTATTCTCATTCCACTGCCCATGCCTAGGGATATCTCATATAGTTTTTATTTTTAATATTGCTCAGTTATTGCTCACCCTGTTTCCACTGAGTTCAAATTATGGAGCTTTTAACCTAGTATTTGTACACAGATGGTGGAATTTTTTAGTCTACTTTCTTTCTTAATCAGAGGCTCCCTGTTGTTTATCCCTATGCTAAGCCTACCAAAGATATTAACATGGCCTAAAATGTGTACTGATTCTTTCATTGATCATCCACTATTATTCTCTGTCTATATTCTTGATTTCATTTCACAGTGATTATCATCAATATTTTCCCTGTATACATGATCAGCTATGCCTGATTTCACTGTCTCTCCCAAGATTACAGCTTTTCAATGTCCCTTAAACTTTGCTTTTTATTGTTGAGATGATCTCACTTTTGTATTCCTTGCTACAAAACAAACTAGGAAAATGTCATAGAATCCTGATAATCTGATGGAGATGTTGACATTTTGTGTGCAAACAATTTACTTTCCAATGGGGTTCCAACATGCACCAACAGGAAGTAAGGGTTAGCTATGAGATCAGTTGGCCTTCTTGGATATACTAATAACTCACACAGTGTATGGGTTCAATATATCTCAATTTTGTCTGTGATCATTTATTGGATAATATCTGAATTTCAATTATCACTATTCATACAAACATCAGGAAAGGGTTTGTCTGCTGCCTATAATAATATTGATTGATTTGTTCATTCATTTTCTGTGGATTATCAACCTGTTGCAGGTTATTTAAAGCCAGAAAATTTAGTGGAGTGGTTTCCTGTTAAATCCAAAAAAGGATTTACAATGTAATCAATCCTGACTTGGCATCTTGACTTCAGTCACTTTCTTACTGACACATCATGGATTCTCTCCATTTTTTTCTACAAATATTTTCATGGCAACTGCTCTGATGAGCCTTTTTCCTTGCTGTCCCAACTACATGAATTCAAGCTTGTTACTATTGAAATTGTTAAATGCATCTGCCACTTCTACTCCAACAGTTTCTTTTCTCATATTTATCACATGTGGGATTCCCTTCTGTTTACTTGCTTCCCTGATAACTATAATTTTCAAAAATTTTAATGCAATGTCAATCACCATCTTCTATCTTCTTGAATCCTGTTCATCTTATATTCTTTCTGCAATCCTCCCTATACTTAGTCTTTCTTTCACTTTCATTCTCTGTAACCCCACTGTGTACTAGTGTCATTCCTGCCTTGCTTGGGGTGAAATGATGAAAAACAAAAACTTTCTCCACAGTTTGGAATTTTGAGTTTTCCTCCTTTTTTGCTTATTTAACCTATAGCTGGATTGAAAAGAATTGGATTCATGCCATCCCTAAGGGAATTTGTATGAAAATAAACAGGCTAAGCTACAATTTGAAATTGGTTAACCAATTTAATTTTCCATATTTGATAACTGGTATGCTAAAATGTCTGTGTGTGTGTCACACTTTTTCAATCAAAGGGACACAACTCTCTAACTTTTAAATATTTCATCTCCTCCTTCTATATAATAAATGTGAAAATGTTTTTGTGTGTGACACTTTTTCAATTGAAGGGACTCAGCACTCTAACTTTAAATATCTTATTCTCTTCTATATAAATAAATCTGAATGTCAGTCTGTCAGACTTTTTCAACTTTATCCTAGAGGCTGTAGGCCAACATATCATACCATTTTGGAATCAGGCCAACACCTTGAGCAAATTTAAAATAATCTGTGCTGGATCCAAACCCACAATCCTGCAATTTTGGATTACCATGTTTTCATTACTACAATTTTCAGCAATATTTTTTTTCTTTTTTTACATGATGTTTTTGTGACAAAATTTTGTATGATAAAAATTTTTATAACTTGGAAATAAATTTGTGAATAGTCAAAACTAATTGTGAAATCTGGTGAAAGTCACCAATAAAATAAAAGTAATTTTTTGTATGGAAAATAAGGGCTTACGCACATCAAACTGCCTTTAAATTAAAATGACGGCAGAAGAATTATTGTTGAACTTTTAAAAAAGGTAAGTACTTAAAACAAATTTGATTTCTTCTGTAGTTTATTGTTGCTTATCACATACGGCAGCAGTATGCCTCATAAAAAAGAAATCTGTCAACAAAGGACCAGATTGCAATCAAAGAGCTAAGGCTACAACAAAGAAAAGAAAGTCCCATGCAAATGAAAACTCAGATCAAACAGCAGCCAGGAGAGCATCAAATGCTGAGAATATGCAAAGACTTAGAGTCTCTCAAACTCCTGAACAAGCTGCAGGACCAATCAAGAGTCCTCTGCAGGAGCTAGCTTAAATGCTCCCTGATAGGGTGCATTTTAAGGTAGGCCTATATAACTATGAGTGATGCTTTTTATGCCTAAGATGATTTTTGACAAGGAATTTGTAGTAAACCTTGTTTACAGGGTAAATTTTTAATACTAATGGAGCAACAATAAACTAAAAGAAACATTATATTTTATAGCATAAAAAATACATTTTAGGAAACTCTCATTAAAAATCAGTACACATTCTCTAAATTAAAGATCAATGTCAATACGAAATTATTTATTGTTTATTATTGCAACATACAAGTTAGTTTGTAGCTGAAATGTTATATATTTTCAATTAAATATTTAAATCAGTTAAATAATAAATTTGGAATGCAAAAGGATTTTCATAACTTCTGAATATTTTTGCACATGAAAGAAACAATTTCTCTTCATTATCCTTCAGATTTCAACCTAATAAAACTATTCCTATTCATCAGTTGAACACCAAATTTTGTCTTAAAGTTTGGTCTGAGCTCCTTTTTTTTTTTGATGTACCATGGCTCTCCAGAACATAGGCAAACATGGCTTTCTGCAACTTAATGCATCATGTTTGTCTTAATGGAGATAAATAATATCATGTCACCTCAAGTATATCATCAGATAATGGGTGTGATGGAAGAAATAAATATTCTGCCAGTTTGTATTTTCCCCCATTATAGACATTAATATATCCATGATACAATAACACCTTATTTTATGGATGGGATGAAATCGCTGAAAGAAAAAGGAAATGACAAAACTGCTTTGTTCTCAGAGAGAGTGTTATGCTGCTAAGTCATACACAAAATTATATATATACATATTTCACTTGTCTCATGCAGCAAAACTACAAAACAAAAAGCAGTGTGAAAAAGAAAAAAAAAGGTTGGGTTTTACATATAATATGGAGATACTTCTGTGTTTCTGGAGAAGTCATGTTTAGGACTCCACATTTGAGTGGTCCTGATATTTTTGCTATGTCAATATTGAGGACATATTCCAAAAATGAATTTTTTCCCAAATTGAGGACTGAGAGCCAGAGATAGTTTATTTCTATATCTGGGGAAGATATATTCCCAAAGGGAAATGGTAACTTTGGCTTGAAAGCTGAACCACATGAGAACTGGCTGTGGGAGGCAGATTTACCCTCAACCTGGGCTCAGAGGCCTGGGCTAAAAAAGCAACTGCTTAGTTTGACCCCTGGTAACTGACAGACTGCCATTTTCATCACTGTATGAACTGACATCACTAAGCAGCCATCACGTAATGCACATGATCCATGTGATTTCATCTTGACCAAATAGCAATAATTGCCTTCTGTATCACAACAGTCAATTTACAATCCTTCCTAGTCCTTGTTCTTCTATCCATTTACTTAACTTGATTAAGCTGTTTACTTTCTGTTTTCCTCTTGCATTCAATGTCCTGTGGGTGTCAAATTCTCCAAGACATCTGGCTGCATTGTGTTTCTTTCTGATTCTAAATGTATGTGCCTTTTTTGTTTCAACTTTCCCTAAAACTTCCTTATTGTTACATGCTCCATCCATGATATTTTCAACAGCCTTCTGTAAACCATATCCCTATTGCCTCAAGTCTTTTTCATCTGTGAGGAAATTGTTCAGCATTCATTGCCATATAGGGAGATTGATATTACGTAGCTGTTGAATGCTCTTTTCTTTGTTTCTAACAAAATTCTCCTCTTTCTTAATACATGGTTTTGCTTTCAGAAGGCAAATTTCACTCTTCCAATGCACCATCAGATTTCTGTATCACATTTTCCATTGTCTGTTAAAATGCTTGCCAGATATTTAAATTTCTGTACTTGCTTGATTTTGATCTCTCCAATTTGTAACTCACATTTTGGACTATCTCTTTTGCTAATGACCATATATTCTATCTGCTTTTATGGTTGATTCTTTTTCATTTCTTCTTCCTTCCTTTTACTGCCTTGTCTAGGAGTTTTTTTTGTTTTTTTTAATGTTTTCTTTCTGTTTTTGCCAGCAACAGAGTGTTATTTGCATATCTTGTCAAGATTGTGCACACCAATAATAAATCCTGGAAGGACTTTTGTTCTCTTAGTATTGCCTCACTAGCCAACTTAATATCTTGAATTCTTAAAGAAAGCAAATGTATTTTTTTTTGTCATTATCTGTGTATTCAGTAATATAATTTATGCCCAGTCCTCACTTTCCAGTCTTGATAGATTTCAAAAGTGTCTCCTTGTTGGAGAAGAATGCTTTTCCATCCTCTGTCACAGGTGGAATATCATGAGCCTCTCACTGCTCTATCACTACTTCCATGGAAAGTGCTCAGACAAACTACATTCCTTGGTTCCGCCAGGTCTAACCTTCATGGCTAGGACCTGTCATGCCACTTACATTGTAGCAAACCACCCACATTCTCTCTGTATCCCATTGGTGAAAGTAAGTTCCATGAACCACTGATCTGGGGAACAGACTCCCAAGAGGATGTTTCCCTGATCAGTACGATCTTAGCCTGTTCAAGTCTAGAGTCAACTGATATCTTTCCATCCTATTCATATAAACTACAACTTAACATAACCCTCTACCTTGAGTGGCTCCTGGGCTTTGTACAGGATTAACCTTACTGTAAATAAAAAAAAGGTAGGGTTTTTTCAACTGTTATTCTCTATTTTTAAAGAGCTGTTAATTTTGCCTCTGTTTTTCTTTCTTTCTCAATGACGCTTCAGTGAAAAATGTACAACATTATTTTGTTTTAAGTTTATTTTTTAACTTTCTTAAAAAAAATTGCAAATATTTCTTTTTAGAACTCGGGTTCATTTTTTTATGGCTTTTAAGGTTTGGACAATTTTCCTTTTTAAGTGAAGATCCAATTTATCTTGTATTATTTCCAGATTGATTCAAGCAATGATTCGTTTCTTTTTCTTCTATGTGGCATGTACCTTCAAGACTGACCATAATGGATCTCTCAATTTCTTGTCTTTTGTAGCTTTTAGTAAAGTTTGTCTTTTTGCTATATCTCCTAATTCCTATTCTCTTAACCATTTAAATAAGCTCGTCCATCTTGCCCAGTGAGCGTCAATTTTTTTAAACCCTCTTCTCTCATGATGTGCACAATAAATTTCAATTATTTCTTTCTTTTTCTAAGTATGTGTCCTTTTTGTTTCAATTTTCCTTAAAACAATGTCATTGCTAACATGTTCAGTTCATGGTATTCTCAGCATCCTTCTGTAGAACCACATTTCTATTGCTTCATGTCTTTTGTTCATGTGTAAGGAGAAGAGGTATTCATACCTTTCTCAAATGCATTTACCCATAATGAATGCAGTGAACTCAACTGAATTTCTAGTTTGGCTCTCTGATTCCTCAGTCTGAATCACTGTCCATTACTCCATCATGAATCCACCCCCCCCACACACACATATATATATATATAATCCCTCACTGGTAGCATGACTCAGAGTTTCATATATGAAACTCTGAGTTGTGATATTGCTGAGGGATATGTTTATTTATTAATATATACTTAATAGCTCTGTTATATTACATCAGTCACTATTTTATTAACACTAGCAATCTATGTGCAATATCTTATATTCATATTTATTTATATATATATATATATATATATATATATATATATATATATATATATATATGTATACTCATGTGACATGCAATGTTTATTTTAAATATGGCTATACTTTTTACTATAGTAAATGGATATATAGTTTGGTCAATGGTTTAGCCAGGTCCAGCATCATATACACTAATTTTATATCTTATGTATGATGTGACCCCATTAAAATTAGCTTCAAAATTATGTCTTCAAGAGTTGCATGATACACAAGTATATAGAGTATATGGTATATTTAAACATCAAAATCTCATTGGAACAGATTTCGTTAAATTCAACCAACAAGGCCTGTTCAATATATATATATATATATATATATATATATATATATGTATGTATGTATGTATGTGTGTGTGTGTGTGTGTGAAAGCTTTCTATCTGTGCATAATTAATGCAAACAATTCTTTGATATTCTTGAAGCAATGCATTAGTCAACAATGAAAACAGAGAAAGACAGGAAGGAAGTCCTCTGTAAATTCATGTTTGTAATGGTGGTGAAGTTTCATTTAATGAAAAGGATGAACAAATACATTTTTTGTTTGTTATTCAGTCATGTATTTGATCACATGAACACTTTTAAGATCATCATTAATGTTTTCAGCTAAAGTCAAACTAATTTCCTCAATTTTATCCTTTTTATGTGATGTGGGATAATGGAGTTTTCAATAGATTATGTTATATTTTGATTATCATCAATTGAAATCGGTCTGTATTTTGCATATATACAACCTATGTTGGGAAATAGAGAAAAAGAGACCAAGGCTGCATTGGATATTCATTGATTTGAGAGATTCTGTTTCTTATTTGTTTTAGTTTTGTCATGAGTGAAGTACCCTGTTAAATTAATATGCTTTCATTTTTTTCTGTAATGCAAAGGGTTTTATCTCAGCCACCTCTGTATCTGAAGTAAACTACAGAATTAGCACTGAACAAAAACAAAATATTCCCTGTTTTCTTTCCAAGATATTAAGCAAGTGGTTCTCAATCTTTTTTGCCCAATGCACTCTTTTTCTCCATAAGTCAGAATGTCTTTCTCCAACTTTCCAAGATTGTCCAACTCAAAAGGTGCATTCCAAATAATATGCATATATTTTCATATTTTTTCTATATCAGTACACATAAATTTAAATAGATTATTTTTATGGACGTGTTTTACAAATTTAATTGCATTAAAAATGTTGGTGTATTTTAAAACTTGAATACTTGTACAATAATTTGTTTTAATGTATAACTAATTATTAAATAAACTGAAGCTTACTTCAAGAAACAAAATGTTCAATAGAATGCCAGGGTATTGGAATTCAATAAACAAAATTCTGTCAATAAAAACAAAAAAAATAAAAGATTTTTTCCTCTCCACTCTGAAATCACCCTGGAGGGGATTTCCCCTGGTCAAAAACCTCTGTGCTAAGCCTTCTACAGTCTGTATGGAAAAAAAAATTTGCATATTTGTTATGGAAAGAACATAAAATCCCCACCAAATTCTGCAAGGAACATATAATCTCTTCTTTCAGAATCTTTGTTCACCAAACTTAGCCATGAATATATAAAAAGAATTCATACAACACTTAAAATAAATTATGCATAGCATTGTTGTTACTGAAGATTTATAAAATTTTCTAATTTGAGTTGTTTTGAAAGTTACCTTAAAATAATAAACAAAACAATTGTGAAAAGTATAAATAATTAATGGTATGTCTTCATTGCAAACCTTTAAGTAATAAAGTGTTTTCTTTTATACTCAATTTTAAATAGAAAATAGAAACTGAATGAACAAATTGTACTTTACGTTTCAGGTAAAATAAATCCCCATTTAAGTGAAAGCTGATTGATTTACAACATAACCGAAAATTTAAAAACAGAATGCAATTTATTCCACGTGTGTGTAGAAAAATTATTGGCCTGACTCACTTTCCAAAATCACTACCTTCATTAAATGCCAAACCTGTTGTACTATTATACATACAGAAAAGATCTTTATGATTTATAGAAAAGAAAGGTTATGCATTATTTTCTACTATCCCTCTTGCCTTCAGTAAGTCCTGTGAGAGTCAAATTTTCCAAGCCTTCTTTCCTCATTAGAAAATTTCTCTTTCTGATGTTAATTATGACTGTCCTATTTGTTTGCATTTTTTCTAAAATTTTGTTGTTGCTCACATGGTCAGTCTGGTATTCTCAGCATCCTTCTGTAGAACTACATTTCTGTTGCTTCATATGTATTCACATGCAAAAAAGTTTGAAGATTTATTTAATTGTTAACTGCTTAAATGAGAATTTTATTATCACAAACTATGAAAATAAATTTTGAAAATATTTTTCTCTCAAAATATTGTTGATTTTATATTTTTTGTAGGGAGGTGTTGTTAGTTCAGTTGTTATTGGAGTAGAGGTAATGGAATAGAAAAATGAGTTCAAATTCTGATTGAATCTGTTAAATTCACTTTCCATCAAGGCCCCTGGAAAGAAATGAATCATTTCTTCTTCTTAAACCCCCCCAGCTGTAGGTTAAATCTCAAGGCAGATTGGACACATTAGCTTTGGTTGACAACTACTCTAGAAGAAAAACAACCTTGGATTGAAAACTGTGAATAGACTAATAGAAAACTAGTCCACTATATTTCCTCTGAATTCATGGAAATTCATATATACTAAAGATAAGGAAGATGTGGAGAGCCATATCCACGTACATGTTGAATGGACATGGCGTATTAAAAATCACTTTTGTGGACAGTGTATTAGTAAAAATTGTAAATGAAAAACAAAACAGGAAAAAGTATAATCCCTAACAATATCATGGCATAGTCTTATTAGAAAGGAATAAGATAAAAGAAAATGAACTGTTATAACAATAAGACAAAAACAAGAGAAATGTTTCCCCAACATGTGTTTTCAGAGATCAGAGCAAAATATTGGCATTGCAAAGAAAGTCAAAACAAGAACTGGAAAAATAAAAGGACAAAAGTAAAACAGTATCTTCTTTCTCCACCAAAATAAATAAAAAAAAGGAAAAGTTAATGAAACAGCTTTTATAAATATGAGTTATTATCCCACAAAGACATGTTTTTCATTTTTAGGTTCTCCTTAAGTGATTGACGTTCAGACTTTTGCCATCAACATAGAAATATTCATGCAAAAGAAATGAACCAAAATGAATGCATATGCATGTTGCCTCATATGTATATATATATATATATATATATATATACAATAGGGTATAGAAGACTTCTTTTTCCATTCAAGAAGCCCTTCCTGTCAAATTGTGATGTTTGATCTGATTTTAGGCAGATTTTCTTTATCTACATCCTGTTATTCTTTGGAAAACTGAACATTTGAAATATTCTATGGTTATGACATGTGTTATGGTTATTGGTAGTGAGGCTGTGCCAAAAAGAATATATGTTTTTATATATATATATATATATATATATGTTTGGGGGGCATGTGAATAGGGCCCAGTGATTTCGGCAGTGCACAGCCTCCATAACCTGAGAGGTTACTCTAGTTTCACTATCAAAGGACTAAATTTAGGGCACTATCTTTAACACATGAGATAAACGGCTGCCTAATATACACACACACACATATACAGGTTCTGATAGATTTTTAGCATTTTATATTTTTAATTTTGCGCAAGCACTTTATTTTTAATTTTGTTGACTATACAGTATAGTAGGGTCAGTTGGGCACCATATGTGAGAAAAAAAAAACACAACTATGCAATTCAATTCAAAAATTTGGAAATGGTATACTCTACTGCTTGGTATTCATGCCAAAAGCTCCAATACAAACATTTCAGAGCGTTTGGATGTCCCTCTGAGAAAAGTGTAGAAAATTCAATAAGATTTTGATTTGTCTAATGGTGAATATGAAGGTTTTTGAAGTGATCACTCGTGATAGCAATATTATGCCTATATTCATCTTCCTACAGGGGCCTCAGGCTCAACATGGAGACCTACATAAAGTGCCTTGAGGAGGTAGTGCTGCCCTGTGTCAAGAGAGTGGCTGATGGAACAGCCTATGTCTGAGAACAGGATGCTGCACCATGCCACACAAGCAGGAGAAACCAGTCATGACTGTCAGGCAATTTCTGTGACAACATCACACCTTATATCTGACCACCTAACTCTCCAGGTTGGGATGACACTCAATTATTATGTGTGGGATACATTTGAACAAGAGACCAACAAAACTCCTTGTAACACCAAAAATGAAACTAAAGGCACGGGTTATGGTGCATTCACTAACTTAAATAAGTAGAACATCCAGAATAGATGCAGGAAATTCCAAAGTTTACTGTATCCTGTGATTGAAGGCATTGACGATTTTATTGAATAAGTTTACTCATTAGTATTTCAAGAAATGTTTGTGTCATTTTGGTAAATGTATCTATTAAAAAGAGATATTGGTGTTATTTTCATTTTGGACTAATTTAGATGACAATTTTTTAACTACATTCTGTATGTATGCATGCATGTATATGTATATATATATATATATATATATATATATATATAGTTGAGTCCTTCATACTAAAATATCAACTTCGATGGGCAGGTCACTTTGTCAGAATGGATGACAGCCACATTCCAAAGCAATTGTTTTATGATACAAACAGGGAAGAGAAATGCCATCAAGCCTAAGATGCACTTTAAGGACTACAGAAAGGATGCACTGAAGAAATGCAATGTTTCTTGTGAGCACTGGGAAGAATGTGCATATGATCACAATAATTGGAATGAGGCTACTAGTAGTAGAAGGCATCACTTTGAAGATTAGAAAAGGAGGCACATAAAGCTTAAAAAAGATGTGCATAAAGGTGTCTCCGTTGAACTTCCTGAAGACACCTGCAGGCAGCCCGATCTGACATGTACAGATTGTGTTAGAGTGTGTTTGTTGATGGCTAGTCTATGGAGTCACTTGAGAGTTCACCGACAGAAGGTAGCAATTGACTATAAAACCATAGACATCCAGGAATTGAAATGTGGTATTTGTAGTAAGATATGTAAGTCCAGAAGTGGTTTCATACATTTTAAATTGCATGATAATGTTCCACCTGCTGTTGGACCTCTTAAGTGTCCTGTTTGTGCCAGAGTATGCAGGTTCCTTGCTTGGATAAAGAGCCACTTTTGTTCAGCACATCAGTAGATATTCTCCAAAAAGATATGTGTATAATGAGAAACAAATATGAAACACATAATTTATTCTTCTGAATATATCACATCATCTCTTGGTAGGTTCAAACTGAATTTTGATTTAATTTGAAGAAAGATAAAAAAAAAACAAACATTAAGTTGAAGTAACAAAAATATATAATTATTTGTTTCAGAACATTTAAATCAACTAACACATGTATATTCTCTAAAAGAATTCAAATTAAGTCTAGTACAGAGTATCTTGGCACATTTGTTTGAAAGAATCTAACCTATAAATTAGTAGGTTATTAGAATATGAATAATTCTTTTCTAAACTTCCATGTGTAATTGTGTTCTATTCATTTTTCATATATATAAAATTGATATCCACTTCTAGTCAGTATTGTTGGAAACTACAAAATTTCCAAACTGTTAGCTCCATAAATTAATACCATCATTGTAATAAGGTTATAGTGACCAATACAATCAGTCTTATAATCTCAAATGTTAACCTCAAACCTTTTATCAACATTATCATTGTTACCAATAGTTAACTCTCTGTCCTACTGATTTTAGTGTTAGTTTCCTTAACAAGTATGTTTTTATGAAGTTTTTTGGCATTTTAAGCTCAGCCTTAACAAAATTCATTTAAAAGATCACTCTTTCTTAAATGTCATGATTTTTTTCTTTTTAAAAAACTTCAAGAAAGGGAAATTCTCCAACTATTTAGTTAGAATTATGTCTTTTTTCATATTGTTTCAATACTCATCTTGACTGCTATCAAGGTTTACAGTCAGTGTAAGAGCTTTTTACTACTACTTTCATATATAAGGGAGAATTGTTTATTAAATTGATTGCTTACTCACTCTTTTCACTATGTCAATTATCATGGAATGACAATTATGTTGCAGACAATACAATAACTCAGGAAGAGGTGGGTTCAAGGCATTTCCCAAAGACATTAGTACAGCGTGAGCATAAACAGAAATCCAAATTCACTTTGCCTATTTTCTGTGCAATTGACTATTAAACCTCTTCAAAAATTTTGCATTTTTTATATATATATATATATATATATATATATATATAAATTGAAGAAGACTAATCTGAGAAATCATAGCTTCATTAGGACCCATTTAAACACACACAGAGACCTACCAACCTCTGTCTGTAACATACTTGTAGAAAATATGAAATAATAGACTCATCCACATGCAAAAAATACTAAAAAAAGAAGCCAATTCTCAATAATATTAATTATGAACATGGCCACAATGTGCTGACAGTTTTCCTCAAATTAAATAAATTCCCATCCCTACAGATATATGAAAAAATCTATATATTCAGTTAAACAAAAAACATCCTTAATAATGGATAATACATTTTTTTAATTTTCTCACCCCAAGCAGGGCAGAAATGCCATTAGTTTGCAGCAGGTTACAGGGAGTAAAAGTGAGAGAAATGACTGAATACAGGGAGGATTGAGGAAAGGACAAAAGATGAACAGGATTCAAGAAGATAGAAGATGATGACATTGCATTTAAATTTTTGAAGATTGTAGTTATCAGGAGAAGCAAGTGAATGAAAGGGAGTTCCACAGGTGGGGAATGTTAGTAAAGAAACTGTTGAAATAGAAGTGGCAGTTGCATTTAACTATTTCAACAGTAAAAGGATGGGACCTAGTTGCCAATTTAGTAGCACACTTAAATTCATGTAGTCAGGGCACCAGGGAAAAAAGCTTATCAGAGCAGTTGACATGATCAAAAGCACTCAGACCCATTTGATTATTTGGATAGTTTTTACACACTCCATTTCCAGAACAGAAATCATTTGCATGAAAAAATTAATAAAAAGATTAATCCCAGTTCCTTTTATTCATCTTCAGTTAAACTTTTATAAAAAAGGGATAGCTGCCCATATACACAGTTATATATATATGTGTGTGTATTGTATATTTGAACAGCAAACTTTGTTTTACACATGTTTCAATGAATATGACAGACAAACACTACTTAATAAGATCATTAGAAAAACTTAATAAAAAACGTATGAGATTTTCCTTACCTGTCATATTCAGTGAAGCATATATATAAAAAAATAGATAATAAACCTACTAAAAGGCAGAGGGAAAGTACAGTAACAAAGCCTTCTTATACAAAGCATGTGAAAATAAAAAATAGATTTATCTTACCAAAATGCAATAATGCTCACTATCTATAGAATAAAGAACCCCAAAATGAGAAACCAAACTGGGGTAGATTGTTCTAATTTCACATGCTTTTGAATATCTTAGTTTTAGTTAACTACCCTTGATAACTCAACTCTCCAAGTTTTTGTTTTCTCTGCTTTGGCCAGCAATTGAACTCACAACTTAATCGGAACAATTTATTTCTGTGAACTAAATAATGGGTTCCAACAAATATCACCTGAAGAAGTCTAGAATGTACAATGGCCAAAACATTTTGAATATGGCAATAAAGATAAGGATAACAGTCCAAACAATGTAAATAGTATGAATAATTACAATAATACATCTCAGTAATATAGACAGTTCTTTCTCTTTGTTTATAAAATGAATCCCAGCAGATAAATACATGATCTATTGTGCAAAAATTAAGTTCCGATTACTGCATGCTTTTAAATGCTTTCATCATTGGCAAATGTTGGTAAAGTTTTTTCACAAAAGACAAAATTTGTTTCTCTTATTTTTAACTCAATATTTTATACTGAATATTTTCTTTTTATTTCTCCAACACCTGACAATACATCAAATTTTATTATTTCTAATTCTCATAAGAGATTCAAATCATTTTATATTGTTCCTTACACTGAAAATACTATGTTTATTAAAAAATAATTATAAAATAAAATAAATATTTCTATTTACGTTTTTGTCTCTGTGCTGCCATCTTTCTTAGTCATAACTGGATTCTTTTTTTCTTGGTCTTATTTTTTCTTTTCAATTTATTATACTTGAAGAAAAAAACTATGGCAAAATTGGTAACAGGTGTCTTGATGCCAATATGAGTCGTCCTCAAGAACTTTAATTAGGATTGTGTTTAAATTTATTTATTCAGTTTTTTAATCATTTTCCCCCCAAGTAAGTCAATGAAGCCACTAAGATGCAAGAATATGAGAAAAAATACTATTAAGAAGAGAGAACAATGAATGAACAAAAATTAAGAAGACAGAAGATAATGATTAACAGTGCATTAACATTTTTGAAGATCAATGTTGACTGGGAAGCAAGAAGTCAGAAGAGTTTCACAAGTGAGAAGTGGAATAGAAGAAACTTTTAGTATAGAACTTATTGTTATATTTAGCCATTTAAACTGTAAAATGATGAGACCTAACCACCAATCTAGTACTGTACTGAAATTCATAAAGTCTTGGTACCATAGTGGAAAGTTCATCAGAACAATTGACATGAAAGTACTTATAGAAAAGGCACAGAGAAGCTACATTATGGTGGTGGGAAAGTGACTAAAGGTAAGATGCCAGGCCAGGTCCAATAACATTGCAGATTCTTCTTTGGATTTTATCAAGAATCTTTAAATAGCAGGAGCACCAGACTATATGTGGCAGCAATATTCAAAGCAAGGCTGAATAGTAGACATATAAATATCTAAGATAGACAATTTTTCTTGCCAGAATCTAATTCAACACATGGAACTAACTTTCCTAGCAGCAGACCTAAAATATTGTGAAAACTGGTATGGAATCTTTGAAATTCACTCATTTTAATTAAAAAAAAATCATGTTACTGTTTCTAATGCTGACTTTTGAAAGATGCCAATGTTAAACATTTTGTGTCCACTTTATGGAATGTGTTCTAAAGTATAGACATTCCACATACCTAACTAACTCCTCAATCTCCATGAAGATCAGGAAATTCACAATCTCATGCTGCATTTAATGGTGAACTCCATAATCCTTTCATGGCTGTATAGTACGATGAAATTTTAATGAAAAAAAAAAAACAAAATAAAGAAACTGCTGCTAACAATCAGAAAAAAGTACAGCTGAAATTTTGAAAGGCTTGAAAAAATTAACACTCACAGGCATATCAAGAGTAAAATAACTTGAGTACATGGATATAAGGTACAAGTACCATAAAGAGAAACAGGATCCATAAAGGAGCAAAAGTTTCTAGGTGCAGAAAGCTGTGGAGAAATATGGCTACTCATTCTGAAAGGGCATAGAACATTGGCACATAGACAGACAGACAGACAGACAGAGAAGTTGCAAGTATTTAAGTCCTGAGACAGGTAGATAGAAAGATAAGTTGCAAGTATTTATGGTCATAAATAGACAGAAAGAAGTTGTGAGTATTTATGGCCATAGATGGACATAGATAGATAAAAAGGTAGATAGATAAGTTGCAAGTATTTATACTCATAGAGAGATAGATAAAGAAGTTGCAAGTATTTATGTCCATAGATAGATAGATAGATAGATAGATAGATAAGTTGTAAGTATTTATGGTCATAGATAGATAGTTAGATAGATAGATAAAGAAGTTGCAAGTATTTATGTCCATAGATAGATAGATAGATAGATAGATAGATAAAAAGGTAGATAGATAAGTTGTAAGTATTTATGGTTATAGATAGTTAGATAGATAGATAGATAGATAAGTTGTAAGTATTTATGGTCATAGATAGATAGTTAGATAGATAGATAAAGAAGTTGCAAGTATTTATGTCCATAGATAGATAGATAGATAGATAGATAAAAAGGTAGATAGATAAGTTGTAAGTATTTATGGTTATAGATAGTTAGATAGTTAGATAGATAGATAGATAAGTTGTAAGTATTTATGGTCATAGATAGATAATTAGATAGATAGATAAAGAAGTTGCAAGTATTTATGTCCATAGATAGATAGATAGACATGGATAGATAAAAAGTTCAAGAAGTTGCAAGAAATTATCTTCATAAATAGATAGATAAAAAATTGCATGTATTTATGTCCATAGACATAGATAAATAAAAAGAGAGAGAAGTTGTAAGCATTTATTGATGTGTAGATACAAGTTTATTAAAGAATGAATTTTGATTTGAATTGAGAAAGATAAAAGAATAATTTATATAGAGGGATTCTAATACACGAAAGAATATCTTAATGAAAGCTTTATAGACCCTGATTCAGAGTTTTTATTGGTGTTGAAATTATTATTCTTTTGTTCTTCATTCTCATTTTCTGTTTTCTAAAATTATTACCATTTATACTTTTTCATTATTGTGGTTTCCTTCAAATATTGTAAATAAGAAGAACAAAAGACAATTGTTAATGGGATAATTAAATATAGAAGCGCATTGGTGAATGCAAGGAAATTTTTTACAAATATGTGCACATATCTTTATGTGTAGCATTGTGTTTTGTTATTGCCTCCAAAGTAGGTAGAGCTGCTATCAAAGGAGAAATGCCAGGAAGAGTGTTTACAGGAAATTTAGTAAAGCAGTTTTAATAAGAATTTGAATTGACAGAACAATGTATAATGTATTTGACTGTAATTAAGGGAACTCATGAAAAGTGTATTGTTTTGATAATTCAAAGCTTTCCAAGAGCAATCAAAGACACAAGACACATATACATAGAATGGAAGATTTGGATTAATATTAGTTGCATGTGGATTCAAAAAGCAACTTTTACACATATGTACAGGGTGTGATGAATAAATTGTCATCTAAATTACACAAAAAATTAAATTAACACCGACATCTCATTTTAACAGTAGTTCCTTCATTTGTCTTCCCACAGGGCCTCAGAACCAACAAAGAGGCCTATATCAAGTGCCTTGAGGAGTTAGTAATGCACAAGGTCAAGAGGCTGGGTGCTTAAAGACCCTATGTCTGGCAAAAGGACTGTGCACCATGCTACACAAGCAGGAGAAACAAGCCATGGCTTTCAGACAATTTCTTTGACCACATCACCCCTTACATCTGGCCACCTAACTCCCCAGGCTGTGTGGGGCACAGTTGAACGAGAGACCAACAAAACTTGTAACAACAAAGATGAACAGACGATTCTGAAGTTGTCTGGAGGCTGTGGTTGAAACCAAAGGATTTTATTGAATAAATTTACTCTTTCATATTTGAAGATATTTTTGTGTAATTTGGGTAAATATATCTGTTAAAATGAGATGTCAGTGTTATTTTCATTTTTGGAGTAGTTTAGATGACAGTTTATCTATCGTAATGTGTATATATATTACTGGCAGATCTTCTAATATCACAGTGTGGAATACCTAATTAGAAAAGTGATAGAAAGAAAAAGACTCAAAATGAATTCAGTTAGTTAAAAAAAAATTCTATAATTCTTAACATCCCTGTTGTGTGCATGTGTAGTCCTACCAACATGACAAATTTAGTCTGATGAAGTCCTGAAGGACAAAATGTGTCACAAGTAAACATCTTCCACATTGTAAAACAATATATATATATATATATATATATATATATATAATGTTTTGGACTTTATTTTCATTGTTTTGTCTTTTTAATCATTGTCCTTTGATTATCTTTTGGTGATTTACTTGGTTTTATCTTAATGTCCTCACATTCTTTTTATTGTATTTTGTGCTTTCATTCTTAAATATATTTTTTGGCAATTTACAGAATTTTATCACTGCCAATAAGTAGCCAATAAAAATTTAGAGTGAGTCATTGTCAGCTGGAGTATATAGAGATCCTACAATGGCTGGTAACTTGTATCAAAGTATCCCTGTCTGCTAGGGTGTCAATCCCTGTTGCAGATTCCTGCTCAAGCAAATTTGTGTTTGTTCAGTACCCACAGAGCCCACATGTGGTTTATACTGAAACTATACTGAGCAGAACTTAGTTAGTTTTCTGGGAGTGGACATATCATCTGGTATGATCAACAGTTTAAACAAGGCCAGTACACACTGACCCTCGGTCACAATGACATGTGACTTCATGCTAGCACAACCAGCAACAAAAAAGGAAGGAAGATAGACGTGTTTAACGTCTCCTGCTAGCATCTAATAAATAATGGAAAGTTTCATTTCAATTGCATGGGAAGTCAAAAGTCACTGAAGATGCTACTAGGCTTCAGTGAGAAAATGAAAGAAAAAAAGAAAGATAGAAATGTGTAATGTCGGCTTCAGTTAAATAGAAAAGTTAATTTGTACCTGCTTACTTCTTAAAATAATGACTAGCATTCATATTCAAGATTGTTATTGCAATATTTTGCTAAAGTTGTTAAGCTCAAATATTTAATGATATGATAGGAGAATATCTACACATCTTTTACTTGAGAACTTGTCATGAGCTAATTCAATCATTAACTGAAGTATCAAGATTCATCAGAAGTTTCAAACAGGAAAACTGTGACATTTTAACAGGTTAAGAGTAATGGATATAATCTTTATAAAGATTTTTTTATTTTATATTTTACTTTCCCTTCTGATACAAATGTGTTCATAAAAATATCTCTCTGCTGATAATGCCCACAAACACAGCCATACACATATTTACACTTGTAACATCAAAAATAGAATCATGCAGACACATGAAGCCACAGAGAGAATTATCATGAGTGGAAAAGCATTTCTGAATCTGTAGCATGTACATAATTGTCTATATATTTACATGACAGCACATGCTACTTTACACACAGACACATGCACATGACATGCAACTATATATCCTTAAAGAGTTTCTCGCCTACTCTAAACAGCTGCTCTCCCACATATATCTGCTTATGTAGACCTAAGGAGAATTTCCTTATCTCTTCCCACCGTCAATGACATTCAGCAACCTTGTTAACTCTCATTGCTATTGACAATCTCTCCAATCTCTCCAATCTCTCATCCTGAACCTTTTTCTTATTCAATCAAACAGAATTAAAGAATCTAAAATTGCAATCATTTCATAGCAATTTGATTTTAATTCTCACTTAATGGATTCATATTGACTATGTCAACAAATGCCAAACAGAATATCTTTTAATGGAATCTGAGTCTGTGATCCAACAGAAAGCATTTACTTGGTTCAGGCAAGTCAGCCACAAGGTTATATTTTGAGATTTTTTTCACGCTAAATCTTCAAAGATCATGCCTGCTTATCCTCAAATACAGCATTTAAAAATCTTGGCATTTGGCTCGTCTTGAAATCTACCTGCTAAAATTAGTGGCAAAATTTACTAAAGTAAAGACAGACTACAAACTACATTCCTTAGTTCTATGTTTAAGGAAGGCCTTTCCCATATGCTTCCATAAAAACTGTGACAGTGCTATTATTAGCCATGTACCCACACTGAATTCTTCAATATCTAATCTATTGCTACTTCTATGGAAAGTATTTAGATGGACTACATTCCTTAGTTATACCAGTTCTAACTTTCATGGCTTGTAGCAAACCACGCTCATTCTTTTTGTATTCCATTGAGGAGATGTAAGTTCTATACGAGCAGCTTCTTCCATGAATCACTGCTTCATGGAGCTGACTCCCAAGAGAATGCTGCCCTAACCACAAAAATCTTAACCTGTTCAAGTTTAGGGTTAACCATTACCTTCCCCACATATCTCCATAAACTGTACAACTCTCTACCTCGAGTTACTCTTGGGCCTTATACAAGGGAAACATAAAAAAATTAAACAAAAAGTAACTAATAATTATTATCAAGATATGGCTATTTTTTGTATGTTTTTTATTTTTATATTTTTTTCTATAATGATTCAAAAAGTAGAAGAGTGATTTAATCAAAAAATATTTAACCATCAGTTCCTTATTGGACACAAATATGTTTTCTTTGTTTTTTCTTTTTCAATACTAAAGTCCACTCAGTACAAGGCTCAAGAGCCACTCATGGTAAAAAGTTACTGAATGAGATGTGTAGTCTGAAGAAGAGTTAGAAGGAATTGAAAATTATGAGGATAAGTTAATCATTTTGAGAACTGACCTATAGGCTTAGGTATTTAGAATTTATAAGTAGTTCAGGTAGAAGAAGAGTTATATTGCTTCTCCTGCTTCAAAATAGATGGAATAGAATACAAAGGTAAACAGCATAAAAAATGGCAATTTTTCCTTTGATCAACATTCTCCTTAATATATTTCTGATTCCTTTGCCCAATCAACACCAGTTTTCACACTCATGATCTTCATTACAATTATCAATATTATACCACCTATGTAATATAACCCCTATTGGCCTGGTATAGTAACTCATACAGTTGTACTTATCACTGTTACTATTGTCATTATTGCCATCAATAGCATTCCTATGCACAGCATTATCTTTTTAGTTGCTGTTATTATAAACAATAATAACATTGTTGACAATATTCCAGCAATATTTATCATCATCCTAATATATAGTCATTATTCATATTTTATCTTTCATCATATTACAACTTGAAACTATTAACAAAATAATATCAATATCAATGTATTATTAGTAGTGGTAATAATAATAATGATAATAATAATAAGCTAATCACCCAGTGAAGTGGTAATCTCAAAAATGTAGCACATGAGGAGATCAATAATTTCAGTTGTAGCTAGAACTCTTGGATTATTGGAAAAGGTTCTGATAGACTCATTGAAGGGATTCCTGGTAGCCCAAGCCTTAAAGAAATACAAAAAATTGTATTCACAAATACAGCTCCCACATTACAAAGAGTTTTATCTATGTAAAATGTGTGTGATCTTATTTTTTTTCTTTTTACAAAAATGATCAGTGGAAAATGTCATAAAGCCATTTTTAACATTAGGTCTCTGGTTGGGACCTGGAAGAAAATGTGTATACAACAGAAATCCAAGGAAATAATAATAATAATAATAATAATGCTATGTCATCATAAGAACTCTGGTTATTATTTTTGTTGTCATCATCATCATCCTCATGGAGTAGGTACAAACTAATACAGTTGGCAGTATTTTAGTATAGAAGATTAGCTAACTGATTCTAATAATTGATATAGTGACTGAAGTCACTTAACTTCTGATTTTTTCCCCAGGAAGGTCTGAATCTGACTTTCCCTGTTTCATCACCAGCCTTAACATGTAAATGCCAATGTTACAAACAGGAAAATATAATATAAAAGATTCTTTTCAGCTCATTCATAGTATAGTCCAGGACTTATGCTTGCTAGACTCATATGCATAAGGAATGATATATTCAGCCAATAGTCATTACTAAAAAGTACAAAATTAAATGCACTAATGTTTGTAATAACAGTATCCTAAGTAACCAATAACAGTAGTAGTGAGTTTGATCATCATTGGTCGCTGCATACATAATTCAACATTAATTAAGCCCAGAAGGGTTGACATGCCATAAAAATCATATTGTAATATGATTATATAGTGGGGGAAGACTGTACCAATCTTTCAGGTGAGGAAGTTTTATCTACCTTGAAATCAACATTTACTCAGGTTTGACCACTGGCACTGCTAAACTACTATGTAATATCAATCTTTCTATATGGTAATGAATGCTGGACAATTTTCTCAGATTTAATAGGAGGCTTGAGGCAACAAAGATGTGGTTCTAAAAGAAGATACTGGGAATACCATGGATTAAAGATGTGAGCAATGAAGAAGCTTTAAGAAAAATTTGAACAAAAACGATACTTAGACTCAGAAAGAGATAATTGAAATTTCTGCGACATATGATAAGGAAAGAGGGCTTGTAGAAATTGATACTTACAGGACATATTGAGGGACAGAGAGAAACGTTATATAACCTACCTAATCAGCTTGTAAAATGGATGGCAGAACAGGATGACAGAGGGTAAACATTGCTTAAATTTTGATTTTGATTTTTTACAATGACGGTTACCCTGTACAAGTCCCAACAGCCACTTGAGATAGGGGGTTACAGAGTAAGAGTCACAATTTATGGGGATATGTTGGGAAGATAATAGCTAACCGCAAGATAAGATTATAGTTATCAGGCAATCATCCTCTTAGGAGTTGGTACCACAAATAGCTACAAAAGATAGAAAATTGTAATCAGCCACATTCTGTACATAAAAGATGATCATTGGTATTATATCCATCTTTTATGTGAGTGCCTTTAAAATATCTTTATCATTCAGCTGTATACAACCATTTTGTAAGACCAATGGTGAAAAAAAAGTTTTGAGTGAGAAAATCTGAAGGTCTTAACAAAAATCATCCTACTTTGAACATTGTGGACTGAGAATCACAAAGAACAGTGCCAAATAACAAAAACCACATTATTTGAGGGCTACCAACATAATAACATAATCAGGATGTTAGGATTTCACACCACATCAAATTGTACATTCAGAAGGAAACCTACATTAATACTGGAAAGAGCGATAACTGGACTTGAGAAACCTGTTTTCCACAAAAAGCATTTTAAGAGAAAGATTTTATAAATTTCAACTAAAAACAGTACTGGCTGCTGGGTCAGTGAATGTCAAATGCTTCCTTATAAAGAAATGGCTAATATTACCATTATCATACCATCAACATTAAATTGTCATCATCACTATGATTATCATTGTTTTACTTGTATAAGCAAGTCATGATATTATCATCTAAACATGTTCTATATATCATCAACTCTTTTATTGCTAAAAACAGAATCTCTTTCTTTGCCATCATACCATCTGAATTACTACCACTACCATCACCACCACCACCACCACCACCACTCCCTACCCTGATTATTATCCAAACTCAGGATCATCATCACTATCACTATCATCTTTATCATTGCCAGTGTTCAGCTGAAATGGTGAATGCAAAATTAATACAAATAAGTTTCAAGCCATCAAGCCTGGGGCTTATATCAAACATTTATGCATATTAAATTATTTCTCTTGTAATGCAATTAATTTTAATGCAATTAGAAACAGAATGCATTTTGAAAAGACTTGCCAAGAGAGCCTAGAGGAAAGCCAAAACTTGACAATTCTTTGATATTTATATAGTAAGAAAAAGGCATTTTCACTTGATAGATTAAGTCCTGTTGATTCTTTATAATGCATCTACATCTTTTAATTGGCTGTGTTCTAGAAGAAGACAGCTATCTTTCATATTTCAGAGATTCTGTCAATGTTGACAACAATAGGTGTGATATAACCTTTAATTGTTGCATGAATTGTAAAATATCAGTTCTTATGAGTTAAGTTCAGTGGTATAGCTTCAGCCTGATAAGACAGGAGGAGCTGGGTTAATCCTATGCTCAGGCTGGGAAAGTTGGCTGAAAAGAAGAGAATGTACCAAAAGGGATTTCCATATGATTACTTGATATTCTAATCCTGGTAAATATGACAGACTTATATGGATTCTGCCACTTAATATAAATATGATACCAAACTTTTCCTCAAGAATTTATTTATCTTAGACATAATAATTGTGTAGAAATAAGGAAGGTAATCAGCTTTTTATTATCTCAACCAGAAGGCTGTCCGAAGATATGAAAATAGAATTGCTATCTTCAATAAATCCTGATCTGAAGAACAAGTATAAGAAGAATGATTCAACTGAAATCTAATTCAGTCAGATGCAGGCTGATGTTGGTTTTTTGCATATAGTATTCAATATCTTTCAGCTAGAGCCACATGTATTGTAAATATGATGTTTTTGGATCTTAATAAAAAATATTCCAAGCACATGTGTTAATAAAGTTTCACAGTAATAAACCAGTCATCAGGTGTTTGAAAATTGGTCAGTGTCATTGTCATCATGTTTTATACATGAGGGATGTGATTTTAACCATGCACAACAAGAGTAGTCCAAGGCAGACACTACCCAAGAAATTAAATGACCTTAAGATTGCATTCAAGCATGAAACAGAGTGCCACTGCTTGGTGCTAACTTTAGTGTCTACTTTTATATTTACATATGCTCTATATTTGATATTCTGCACTTTTACCTATAAATATAGCTTACCATTATTTCTTTCTTTTTAAAATGTATATTTATTTTCGTCTATTGTTATGAATATTTAAGAATAATTTTTAAAGAAAAATATGCCTACCAGCATGATTTGACCATGTGACCATCTCTGCAATTTCCGAAGAAATATGGTCCAAGCTTTCAACTTTCTTAAGTCATCATCAGAGTAGATATATGGTGAATTTCATAAAATTGGTAAGTGTAGTGACATGACTATAGAGTGTTGTGACATAGGTGTGATGTATGAGTATATGTGTGTGTTCATTTATTTTTTTTATATACATTTGAGGATGCGGGCTCTTGAATTATAATTTTTTTATTTATAGATGGTTGTTTTTGTTGTATGAGTATTGTTTTGAGGATCATAAGTCTGTTCTTACTATTTGATTTTGCTAGTATTTTGTTATTGTGGGAAAAATCAATCAATAAAATCAGTTGACAGAAATTGTCTGTTGTCTTTAATACATATATTTAGTAATATTATAAATGATATTTATAGTCATCACTATTTATTTACAGTCAGTGAAATTAAAGTCTGCTAGCCTAGTTCATCAAAAGTATTATTAAAGAAAATATGCTTCCTAACAGGAGTAAAGTCTGCATTCCATTTTTCCTACCTTTTAGATTGCATGCTGTTATTAGGTTGGTGCAAAAATAATATCGTTTTTTGATGTTAAAATATACGTCAAAAAACGATATTATTTTTGCACCAACCTATTTTTTTTTTTCATATCTGGGAAAAGGATCCTTTTACCATTCAGACTTTGAGGATATATATGGCCAGTTTTCATGCATCTTAATTTCTTCAATTTACAAAACATATATTCTAATATTCCTGTCTCTTAAGTTGCAAAGCAAATAATAATAATAATAATACCAAATCTCCATATGTCTTATTGGTATTATTGCCTTGCTTGAGTTGAAATAATTAAATACACACACACACACACATATATATATATATATATATATATATATATATAAATAAATATTTTTACATGTATATATTCAAAGTACATATTAACTGTGAATTTGTGTATTTTTATCAATCAAACTGTACATGTAAGCACAGATTGCAGAAAATGCGTGAGAATAAATGTATAAATGATTCCCTTTTAACAGTGACATAATTATTCCGTTTATATCCTGCTTGAGTGTCAAAGAAAGAAAAAGACAGATAATATTCATGGCGAATGGCCACTTATTTCATCAGCGCAAATTTAGCTTTCCACTGCCCACTTGCTTATGACATCAGTAGATCCTAATCTCTCCTTTTCTTCTTTCTGATTTTCTCCTCATATTCCGAGAACATCTTCCAGATTCTACCCACTCCCTACTTTCATGCAAACACTTGTTCTCTAATGAGTCTTCTGACATATACATAAACACAAGAGTGGGCAAATCCCTCAATATAATGCAACAACATATGGCTTCCTCATTCCTTGGCCACCATTGCTCTTGTAGGCATGTCCTCTACCTGCCACTTAATGACAGGTTGGATAGCGTCGACAATGATTTATGCAACATAATTGCACACAGCTGAGTGCCTGATGCAGGATTTAAGGAATGAATAAATCTACAATATCAGAAATGCACACTGTCTCTCACTCTTTGTCTTGGAGCAAGTTGCTTGATGTGCTGCTGATTACGTGAAGCCATTTCATTGCAGAACCACTGATTCATAAGCATTGGTACCACCTGGCAAAAAAAAAAAAAAAAAGCCAAGGTGTGAGCTTTGCATTCACAACTAATCTGATTCATACTTTTAATTCACTGTACCAATTAAATGTCAAGGATTTGAAAACGGCTCTCATGGTCAATCTCCAGGAGTTTAAATGGTAAAAAATTTGGCATTTTCTTATATCATTAAAATCAGAGTTGTTTCTTGTGAGTTTCTAGAAATGGCCATCATTATTATGATTTCAAAGATTGCATGGTTGTTTCCTTGTTCTGCCTTAGTTTTTTTTAAGCATTTCACCCCAAGCAAGGTAGGAGTGCCATTAGTATGCAAGGGATTACAGAGAGTGAAGATAAGAGAAAAAAGACTGGGTATGGGGGGATTGAGGAAAAGATAAAAAAAACTGGAATCAAGGCATCAGAAGATGACGACTGATGTTAGATTTAAATTTAAATTTTTTAAGATTGTAGTTATCGGGAAGCAAGTAAGAGGAAGGGAGTTACACTGTTGGGAAGTGTGAAAGAAGAGCTGTTGGAGTAGAAGAGTTGGTTATATTTGACTGTTTCAACAGATGCCAAACTAGTAGCACACTTAAATACATGAAGTTGGGGTACCAGGGAAAACAGCTCATTGTGATGAAAATGTTTAAAAAAAAAACAAGCCACATCGCATCTATGAGAAAGTGACTGAAGTCGAGATGCCAAGTCAGAACTGATCACATTGCATATCCTACTTTGAATTTTGTCAAGAACCTCAAGATGCACCAGATCATATATGGCAACAGTATTCAGTGCATGGACAAATGGTAGATTTGTAGATGTGTCAATGGAAAAAAAAACATTTGGCATGACACAGAGAACCAACTTTCTTTGTGGTAGATGCAGCCATTGATTCAATGTAGTTGTTCCACATCAGTTCAGTGGAAAATGTGAAGCAAAGAAAGCACAGTGAGGTGCTCTTGTGAAGTTGAGCATCAACCATGCTGATAGGGGGAGGGAAGTTTCTCTATGGTGGTTAAATGAGATCAGTTTCATTTTGAAGGCATTAAAATTTATAAACCATTTCCTGTCCCAATCAACTACTGATTGGAGGTCTTTTCAAGACGAACAGCCAGGTTAACTTTGTCAGTATTGCCAGATTTTCTACTGAGACAGGACTAAATGATAGTGTGATCTGCACAGATTCCTACTTGAGAACTGATGACATCAGGAAGATCATTGAGGAAGATCAGAAACAATGTAGGGTCCAGGATAGAGGTATGGGAAACACCAGTGTTTGTATGAAATGAACTGGATTTCCTGATTTGATAGGAATGATTAGATTAAATCATATAATCATCCTACCATAGCCCTGAAGCTTACATAGAACACCAGCATGCCAAACCCTGTCAAATACCTTAGAGATATCTAGAGCCACAGACTGAGCTTTGCCATTATTATCAAGAACTTGGTATACAAATTCAGTTATGACCATAAGCACATCAGTGATAGACCAGACAAAGCAGAAACCATATTGTTTATCAGAGAAAAGATTATGGGAGGTAAGATGTTTAACCCCTTCAATATTGATTAACGCCTCAAAGACTTTGGTGAAGAGTGGTAGGAGACTGATAGGGCAGTAGTTAGAGGGTCTCCAGAACTCTTACAAACAGGGACAACAGAGGAGGACTTCCAACAAGCTGGAAAGCAAGAATCAGTAAGGCAGTAGTTTCTATAGTTTGGAGAGAACTGGAGTCAGCTCAGGAGCACATTTCTTTAGGACTACGGCTGTTATCCTGTCACTATCACTTGCTTTGTGAGAGTCTAATTTAGAAATGATGTCCAAGACCAACAACAGGCTTATGCACATATCACTCAGTAGAGCCTCAGTTGTAGTGGGGAAATCAGGTAGGGCCACTCTAGATGGGTTGAGTGTGTTGAGCTGGATGTGAATTTCTGAGCAAAGCATTCAGCCTTATCTGCTGTGGATGTCAGGACTTTGAATTGACTGGATAGTGGAGGGATTGAGAATTTCCTGTTTTTCAGCACACTCTTGCAGAGCTGTGAATAATCTTTAGAACCAAACTTACAAGATGCAATGCATTGATTCATTTTATCAGCAAACAGAAACTTTGCTTCATTGAGGATACTCTTGCACTAATTACAAGTAGAATCAAAGAGACATCTGTTGCAATCAGACATGTCACTCCATTACAAATGGAAGAAATGATTCCTGTGGGCTATAGCAACTGAGCAAGCAGGTGAGAACCAAGGAGATGAGCATGATTTAACTTGTTATTTTTGTGTTGGGATGAAAGCCTTGATGCCGGCTTTTACCCAGGAGGAAACCTTAGATGCACATTTTTGAACAGGATGATTAAAAACTATGTTGCAAGGGACATCACAAAGGAAATCACAGTCTGTGTGTTGACAACAGAAAAATATTCTGTTGGTAGGGGATTCATGACTGGAGTGGGAGTGAAAGGAGATGTTTACAGAAACTACTTGGTGATCAGAGTTGCCAAGAGGGCAGAGCTGCATGGTGTGATAAGTTGGTGATGGATGTGAAACAGAGATCGAGAAGGGAGGCCTTACCATCAGGGTTACTGGAAAATTGCATAGGAAAGTCAACCACTTGTATGAGGGATTGAGTGATTGAAAAGTGAAGAGTTTGCATGCTAGTGAGATTAGTGACAGTGTGTTTAAGCCACTTGGTATGGTGGGCATTAAAGTCACCAAACATGAATACATTGGCAAACTAGTCCAGAGAGATGACTTTATCTATATTATCAGAAATACTATCAAGCACACTACAGTCTTGAGAGGAAGGGGAATGGCAGAGAAAAAATAGATAGTCTACTGAATTAAGGAGAGATAGATGGAGACATATATATTAATGTTCTGGAGATTCAAGAGAAAGTTCCTTAGTGAGCAGGAGATGACCATGGATATAAATTTCCAGGCCATGTATGTGGAATTTAGAGTCTTTTCTAAGGAGAGGAAGGTAGCCAGGTATTGAAAAATCAGAGGTCCAGGTAGTGGTGGTACTATTACTAATACTACTACTACTAATGATAATAATTAATAAAAAAATAAATAAATAAATACAGATTGAACAATACAAGCAAATCACCCAGACATTATTATCAAAGATTCTTTTGTTCCATTGATAGCTTTCTTTTGTTTAATTAAATAGAAACAGCAAAACTCATCCTTAAAATTCTAGGTCATCAATTATAAAACAAATGTAGGTTAAAAAGGATTTTTATAAAATCATAACAATGTTCTATATTGAGAAAATCAGAACAAAGCTTAGTGTCCTCTCACTTCAGAAGTCTGCATTATTTGACACTGCAAATATTCTGTGTAAGGTGCTATCTGACTGAGCTCATACAACTAGATGGAAAAGACATATATAACAAGATTTCTGGTTGATAAAAAAACTTCACAGAAAAAGAAACTATAATAACAATTTTACAGGGAGGAAACTGTAAGAAACTGGTATGATCATCATCCAGAACCAGTTACAGAGATAGAACCTGCAACAATTTTATGGGACTTTACCATACACACAGAATAAGCAAAGGTAATTGCCCAGTTATCATTATTAAATACCACAAGAACAGAATATGCTTTTTCAGTCGCTGCAGATTGTAATGTATCTTTTAATTTTTTCTTCAAGGATCTTGAAATAGAAATCTCAGAAATGTGGCACATGAGGACATCAATAATTCCAGTTGTAGTTGGATCCCTCAGATTGATTGGAAAATGTTCTGATAGGCTCATTAAAAGATTCCTGGTAGTCCATGCCTTAAAGGAATACGTTAGATTTTACTCAAAAGTACAGGTCAAACATTACAAAGAGTTTTATCTATGTAAAATGTGTGTGATCTTATTTTTTTTCTTTTTACAAAAATGATCAGTGGAAAATGTCATGAAGTCTTTTCTGAGCTTGAGTCTCTGACTGGGACCCAGAAGGAAATGTACATACAACAGAAATGAAAGGAAATAATAATAATAAGAAGAATATAACTCCCCCTATTTCATAGGTAGGACAAGCTCTTTCGTCTTGGCCAACAGTTGTCCTAGAGCTGGTATCTTGCAAAAAATTACCCCTTGGCAGTCAAGAATAAACTGCAAAAATTGCAAATCTTATACTGGATCACTCATCACCTGATTCAACAAGGGCCATTTCCCTCAAAGAGGAACCAGTCTGGCACCAAAAACTCTGTTAGTGGAATAAACTCATCATTGTTTCATCATTATTGGAAAAAGTAACAACAAGTCAGGACATGCTTTTTCACTGCACTCATTAACCCACAAAAGATCATCAAGGACCAGACATACCAAATATGGAGAACTGTGGTAGGAACTAGTATATGACCCTATCTCAACCCAAATATGCTTGTCAATGTCTGCAGGGACATTGTGCAAAATAAAAGACTCTCAAATACAGAAATAGATCAAATAAAACTAAATATAAGACAGAATACAATAATCGATCACTCAAACAATAAATAGGTGAGAGTAATATGACAGAGGATGAGGTAAAAACTAAAATAAATCAGATATGAAATAATAAACTCTCAGGAAATAAAACTGAAGAATCTACCTCCGACATAAACTGTAGTTATTCAGATTATGTCACTGAAGATGAGTCAAGCAACATTAGGGTAGAATTCTTTGAAAACAATAGAGGTGAAATCACTGAAGTGAAACCCACAGCATTCAAGTACTCAGCAGCAAACAATTTTCAGACAGAGACCTGTTTCCAAAAATTCATATGACAAAGTTCAGTAAACATATTGTACAAATATACAATGTTGCACTACAAACACTGTTAACAGACAAATCACTGGGAAACATCACAGAAGTAAATAATATATATACAACAGCTTTAGCAGCTAATCAGTAACTTGATGTCAAGACAATGAAAAGATCAAACAGACAAAAAAAGCCAACTTGGAAGGCAAAGCAAGTGAGAAATAAAGGAGATCAGATGTGTGTTATTGGTAGTAGTAGACCTAATGTCTCCACATGAAAATGCAGAAAGATCAAGTAGAAATATAAAATTAAATTACTAAATAAAATTCCACTAATCAAGGAAATACTAAATTGCAGTTAAAAGCACAGAGAACAAAATGATATAAAAAGTGTTGTAAGGTTCTGTTGCCAAAATATGATATTTCGGACCTTAAAAATTTTTACAGGGAATTTGGAAAAGCAATTATAGATGTCAAAAAGCCACCATCTATTGAAAAATTGTAGAAATTTTGGGTGAATATTTGGAACTGACCAAAGGAATATGACCCCAATCCAGAGTGGATCCAATCAGAAGAAGAATTAAAAATGGATAAACCTATACAAAAATGGGAAAATATAACTAATGTTAGGCAAGCTCTAATGAAATCCCAAAATGGATTTTTTTTTGCTTTATCATCTGTCATAAATCCATGAAATTTTGCACAAATTTTATCAGTGCTTATTAATTCCAACGAAGTCCCAGAACAGATGAGTGGATTACATGTCTCCTGCTAAAAATGGGTGAAACAGATGATTCAAAAAATTATAGATGAATAACATGTCTGTCTACCATGCATAAACTGATCACATCTGTCCTGAAGAACTTTACTTACTTTTTTCTTGAAGAAAACAACATTCTTACCCTGAAACAAAAGGATACAGGAAAGGATTCATATGGTCACAAATATCAACTATTGATAAACAAAATAATCCTGAAAAATTGTAGGAATAAAGGTAGAAATCTCAGCACTGCGTGGATAGATTACCATAAAGCTTTTAATAGTGTGCCACACTCTTGGATCCTTAAGGCTTTGAAAATGTACAAAGTCACCTCAGTGATAGTAAATTTCCTTAAACACAGCATGGAAATGTAAAAAACCACATTATACCTAAATCACATGAAAAGCACTGTCACTTCCAACCACTTGAATATCTGATGAGGAATCTTACAAGAAGACTCTCTGTCATCCATTCTGTTTTGGTAGTCCTTAATCCCCCTTATATATGAACTAAACAATTAATAGCTATGGATACAAAGTAAACAAGAAATTCTTCAATCATTTACTCTACATTGATGATCTCAAATTCTTTACCAAAGATGACAATGAATTGAAGAGTCTCCTTAATATTGTAAAGTGTTTCAATGATAATATATATATGGATTTTGGATTAGACAAATGTGCAAAAGTAACATTCAAGAAATTGAGAATGACAGAAACGCACTCAATAGATCTAGATTTTGTCACAATAATTATGGAACTGGAACAAGAAGAAGCCTATAGGTTCCCAGGAATTAGTGAAGGGGATGGAATACCCCAAATGAAGGAGAATGTAATAAAAAAAATACTATAGGTGTGTGTATCTGATATTGAATACCAAGCTGAATTTAAAAAACAAAACAAAACAGGATATCATCCATAAACACTTTAGCTGTCCCTATGGTGAATTACAGTTTCAACATCCTTAATTGGACCATAGCTAACATTAAGCAAATGGATGCCAAAATGAGGAAGCTTCTCACCTGCTACTGCATGCATCATCCCAAAGCTGATGTTGATTGTATGTGCCCAGACCTGAAGGAGATAGAGGATTAGTTCAACTAGTACTGTCTTACAAAATTTAAACAATCAGCTTTTAAAGATACCTGGAAACTACAGAAGACTGGATGATGATCTATGTCAAAGCACATGAAAGAAGTAAGAAACTTTATTCAGTAATAAAGGAGGTCAACAAATTCAAAATGGAGTGTCAAGTGGGTGAAGAAATGCACATAAAAAATGTTACACCTACTGCAGATGCAAAAACCTTAAAAAAAGGAAGCAAAGGCAAATGCAATCCACCAAATACAGAAATGATGGTAGGATAAACCACTTCATGGTCAATATTCTGCCATAACTAAACAAGCATATATAGAAAAACCCCATGTCTATCAGTGGCTACATAGTCCAGAGTTAAAAACTGAAACCAAAGAGTTTAGTCTTGCTACACAGAACCAACATACTAGAAAAATTATGTTAACCCAAAATGCAAATTCTAAGATAAATATTTAGAAACAATTGACTATTTTGTATCAGGTTGCACAATATTGGCACATACTCAATATAAAATTCAGCATGACAGAGAGGACCAATCTCAGCATTGGAAAATCTGCAAATTTTACATAAAGGAAACTGCATGAAATTGGTGTGGACACCACCCAGACCTGTAACAATTTTATTGGACTCTACAATACACACAGAACAATTAAAGCTAATGACTCAGATATTTGTGATCAAAGACCACAAAAAGAGAATGGGCTTTCTTATTAACCTGGTAGTCACTGCAGATTGTAATGTATCTTTGAAGATCTTCAAAAATCTATAAAAATACAAGGATCTTGAAGTGGAAATCTGAAACATGTTGCACATGAGGACATCAATAATTCCAGTTGTAGTTGGAGCATTCGGATTATTTGAAAAAGATTCCAGTAGACTCATTGAAAGGATTATTGGTAGCCCATGCCTTAAAGAAATACAAAAAATTGTACCCACAAATAAAGACCACAGCATACGAAGGGCTTTATCTATATAAAATGTGTGTAATCTAAGGTGTTTTTTTTTCTCAAAAAATGCTCAGTGGAAAATGTCATAATGCTATTTTTGACCTTAGGTCGCTGGTTGGGACCTGGAAAGAAATGAGTATACACCAGAAATCAAAGGAAATAATAATAATAATAATCTTTCTTCATCATTAGACAGCTGAAGAGAACAGGATTTTTACTGGAAATATTTTTATGAAATAAACAAATTAGATAAACAAAGAATCTGTTTGCTGTTTAAAATATATATGTTTAAAAATGAAGATAGTGTAGAAGTGACATTGATATGAAAGAATTTAATCTTGATACCAAACAGATTTTTATGCTTTTTTTCATTATTCTATACTTTTCTACTCAGACCAACACGCTTCTCTTCATTGTTATACTCACAATATTTCAGCTGCTGTACACCCTCCTTTAGGTGTTTGTCTTTGTATTCAGTAACCTTTGTGGAATTTCAAACTGAACACTTTATTCAGTCTATTGAGGTAGATAGTTCCCATTCCCCTTCTCATGCTTAGGTGATATTTCATATCAGTACTCACGAGTTTGTTTCAATATTTTTCCACTTGTTCATTCTCTTTCATGAACCAGAGAATATAACTTCTCTGCGGTAGCTGTCTCAGGGATTGAATTCACAACTTCCAGAGAACCCAATATTTTAAACAATTAATTCACAAGGCCAAATATACCTATAGCATGGAAACTGAAATGAGAACAATCTATCACTACATACTGAATTAAAAGGTTTGGCTTAAAAATTAATATTAACTGTTTCTTTATAAGGAAACATTTTGCATTCATTGACCGGCCAACAAGTGGTACTTTCAGTTAGAATTTATAAATTCTTTGTATTAAAACAATTCTTCTGGAAAATGATATTCTCAAGTCACTGCTCTCTGCAGTATTGATGATAGATTCTTTCTTAATCACTTTTTTGAAGAAGTGTGAGACCTCAACATTATGATAATGTTTCTAGTAAAATCCTATACACCTAAAATTTTATAAATATGACATCCAAGATAAGCATGCTGATCTAAATAGCAAATACATAATAATGATCTCAGAGATTGCAAGAAAAATTAGCTTTTTTTAAAAGTTCACCTTTTTTGACAACAATAATTCTTTTATCCTGAAGATGTGGATACAAAAGCTTTATTTGCCAGAATTATATTTTCTCTGTCTGGATATAAATGCAATGTTTCAAAACAGAATCTAAAAAAAAAAAGTAATAAAATCAATATCCTCAGCCCAACTACCAAGGAAAAAAAATAATGTAAAATTGTCACAACCAAAGAAAAAAATTCACATAAAATTTATTATTTAGATGGCAGGTGTTCTTTTAAGGAATTCAGACATTTGTAAATGGAAAAAAAAGACAAAATCAACTATTGTTCAAGTGGTTCAAAAAAAAAAAAATAACCCAAAGTTCCACTAATATGTCTTATATCACAAATTCACATATAAAACTGTTGCAAATAGAAAAAATTTTAAGATGTAAATGAAAAAGCTCGGCATATGATCTGAAGAAATGAAAAATATATTTTTAGCAGAATTTTTCAATTTTTTTTCTATTACAGAAGTTGTTAAATGGAAAGGCATATCTTACATTAAAAATGAAATTGTATATACATAGTTTATTGTTAAATCATGGCATCTTAAAATCCCTTTTTGAAAGAAGTCCTTGTCAAATTTCCAAGTTCTTTTAAAATGTGCATAAAAGAATACATTTTTTCATCTTCAACACATTTCAAACATCATCTAAATCCAGTTAGAACCATATTAGTAACCTTAATGAGAGGCCCATAAGAAATTTTGAGGAGACAAATCCTTTTTTTTTTTTGGTTAAACAATATTTAGGACAATATATTCTTTGCCAGAATATTTTATTTGGGTGTGTCTATTTCTATCTAGGGAAAAATACAGGTGTTTTCTCTAAAGAGCATGTATTTTAAATAAGTTATTGAAAGTGAAACTGTTAAAATCTATTTTCTGTAGTTGTAAAAGCTATGATTGAGTCCATTTCATAGAATTTGAAACTCATAAGACCCACTGAAAGTCATTGAAGTAGAGAGAAACTGCATATAATCTACCTAATGAGATTGGGAAGATGAGGCAAACACTTCTTAAAGTTATAAAGAATAGGAAGTTGTGGAGAGCTATGATTATCCAAATCCTTATAAGTCACAGCAAATAAAAGAAAACATATAGTATACATTTAATAGTGTGGTAAAAAGATATATAAATTTATATATCACAACAATTTTAGGAAAATGTTTGAAATAGTGAAAATATTTTTTCATGTGACATATTTCATCCTTGAGGACTTCATTAGCTGAAATGAGTTGCATGAAATCTTTTTTTTCAATTTTGTGATAGATTCTCCTAAAACATTTACTAGCATTTATATTAGATTATAAACATTTTTTCTGTCTATTGATTAGTCTGGTTTAAGGCTTGCCTATTGGCTGACATAGTAAAAAGTTACATTCAGGTGTGGTGTTTCTATTAGTATATAAACATTTCTGTCTATTAATTAGTCTACTTTTTGTCTCTTGGCTGAGATTTTTTTAATCAATTCACCCCAAGTAAGGCAATAATGCTAAGGAGCTTCTGGGAATGAAAGAGAATGAGAAGACTATGTATTCATAAGTTTGATTATAGTACCATTGAATGGTATTTGTATCTCTATCTATAAAAGGCAGTATGCATGTGTGTGTGTGTGTGTGTGTAACGACTGCACGGACGCAATTTTCAACGGATTTGCATCAAAATTTACATGCACATGCTCCAAGTTAGTGGGAAGGCCAAGACTGACTTGGCATTTCCCAACTCCCATCAATAGTGGAAATAATCGATTTTTTCATACTTCTATGGCAGTTTTCATGTAGTTTGCAGCCATTTTGTACTGGCCAGAGTAAAAGCCAATAGCTGGCTGCCATGAATAGGCAGGAAGATTCTATTGGCCAGCGTGAGAGCCAACAGCTGACTGAGACAGATGTTAATTAGCATGCTAGCATGCCAAAAAAATTGATAGCTGCATTCGTCACAAGTGGGAAAAATTTAAATCTGCATGGCACTTTACTCCAATTGGCTTATTCGCTTGCTTAAACTCAACGTTGATTTTGATTCCGCAGAACTAGGTTAGGTGTGAAAAAGTATTTGTTGTTAACATTCTTTTTTCATTCAGCTTTTCCAGTTATGAGTCCTTTTTTTAAAGCTGATCATTTTGTGTTCATTTTGTTTAGTTCTTTTTTCGTAACAGATTTAATGTTTAGTATAGAGCTTAGAAAAATTTCGCAGTGTGAGATAGGCAAGAAGTAAGGCATGTAGCAACATCAGCATGGCAAAGGGCACTCCTTTTAAGGCAAGGAAGGGCAAAAATATTTTAAGTCAAGTGATAGCGATTGCTGTATGAGTCGTATGATTTTTGAATCAAGCTTGGGCAACGCCGGGCCATGCTGCTAGTTCTGATATAAAATTCTTTTTTGATTTTCCAGTTACTAGTTTAAAAAATGAGCACTGTACAATTTCCCAATCCAAAGATAATGTATTTATGTTCTTATAAAATATTTGGCATTAATATTTTACAATTACTTTTCTCCAACTGTCTTTGAATTGACTTACAAATAAGGTCAGTTATATCCAAGTGGTTCACAACCATGACCTTCTAAGCTCTGCAGGATTTAGTCAAATTCTACTTGTAATTATCTAGTTATCCCACTCTGTTTATCCTATTGTGTTTGTATCTGTCTTATTTTCTTTTAATATCTACATGAATTTAGTAAAAGATGCATAAGTAAAGAAGAGCTTTATTTGAGAAAAAATTGAATAATCTAAAGACTCTTCTTGATTTATCAACTTAAGGAATCTACTATTTTCATTGTTGACTGCTTCAGTATGATGTCTGAAATATTAATATGCTTGAATCAGATGATCTTTGTCTAATTTTGGCCATTGTGCTAGTTACGGTGAATAAGGGATTTTATAGTGTTATAGGAGTGTTGATTGACTTCCCTCTCAACTATGCCCCATATGTAGTAGTCTAATGAAATTCATATCTGAAAGCTAAGAACGATGCTTGGGTGGCAATTGTGGAGGTTGTAACATTTATTTTTGAGTCATCTTGACCTTACAATACTGTTCTGTCTTTTTGGTAGATGTACAGTTTTCCTTTGCTCATGCTCTCTATATAAGGCCATATAATTTTCTCCACTATCTCCCTCTAGTTAGCAGCATTGGTCCTTAAGCCTGGATAAAAGATATGAGGAGGCATGATATCTCCCTCATTGCTCATGACTTCCAGAACCATCATGGTTGCCAGAAAATTTGTGTGCACGATCGTTGAGACATCCTTAAGGTTGTTGCTTAACCATCTGCCATTCCCTCATTTGACCTTCTCGTATTGATCAAAGATTTTTGCATCAGAGATAAACCAATGCATTTCAGGCTCTTGATCAACTTGGTCAACAAGCACTTTCTGTTACCTTTTATTGTTTTAGATATGAATTGTCCTCTAAGTGTCATATATTGAAAGTCCTTTTTGCGCAATTCTTACTATAGAGTGCCTTGAAACCTTGAGCTCCTTAACAGTGGCATTAATTGACTTTCTGGGCTTCTTATCAATAATTTTATGCACCTTTCACATAAATTTCACTATTATAAGGCCCTTAGCAAACATTTTACATTTAACCATTGCTATAGTATCTATGTCATCAGCTTCCATCTCTTCACGAACTTTGACAACAACTGACTGTGCAAGCTTTCAGGAAGCAAGCAATCCATAGATCACTATGCTCTGCTTTAATGCAACAGTTATAGTGTGCCTTTTCATTTGCTGAATTAGTAATCATTTAATCTGAAAAGAAATGATAACCAGAACAAGTTAAAAGAAAAGTTAGAGCTGTAAAAAGATGTGTCCACAAAGAACTGAGCAATGCTGTATAGGTCTCATTGTAGCTTAATGTCTGAGATAAATGTATCTTCGCCAGTGATTAATATTCAAACCTAGGTAAAAACCAAATTGTCAAAGCAAGCAAATCATTCCCACTTGGTAGATTGATATAACAGAACCATTACATTCTTTACTAGATTTTATAATTTTAACATCTTACTTATTATAAAACGCAGATTGTGTGTGTGTGCGTGTGTGTGTGTGTGTGTCTGTACGTTTATATATTGGATCGGATTTCCTACATTTTTCAACCGATTTAACAAAACTTCACGGGACTACGTAAAATTACCTTGTGGTGGTTCTAACAGCGCCAAAAATTGGAAAAACACAATTGTTTTTGCACAAAATCAATTTGAAAACATGATTAAGAGGCATCACGAGAATGAAAGAGGGACAACTTATATCGAGTTATACTTATTATAAAACCCAGGTTGTTTGTGTGTGTGTGTGTGTTCGTTTATATATGGGATCGGATTTCCTACATTTTTTCAACCTTAAACAATAATCTTTATCAAATTTATTTTTCAGTCTTTATGATGGCCGATACTTGATCTATCTTTTACTGTTACATCCACGGGCAACGCCGGGCTCTCCTGCTAGTCTGCAATAACTTTCTTAAATGCTATATTCCTTCAGGGAGAATGTAGTCTTGGTTAATCTAGAGAGTTCAATCTACCCTAGTATTTAATCCATAGCTGGGGCACACAATATACCTTCATGCCTCTCCCTTAAAAAGGGCAAGTTGTATATAAAAGACCCAACCAGAATTTGAACTCGATTTGTGTGTTTATCTTGTTTAGTTTTCTAAATAAACTCCAACTCCGACACAAAACTCCAACTCAACACTTCAACGCCAAACTTTTACAGTCCGCACATTGACAATGCACTCTTTCAACTGAAAAAAAAAGCTGGGATTATATATCTCTCTCAGTCCCAGACTTATGCTCAGTATCGTCAAAGAGTACATAACTCCTGGTGCTTACTGCACTACATGCAACCAACTTCTGGGTCTCTTGTTGGGTTGACTTGATTTTCCATAACAGATTGCCAATTCCACTTTTCACATTGATAACTGCAATACATATATAGTAGAAATATGATATAAACAGTATTTTAAAAAAATGGGACATTCTACTGAAATAAAACTATTCAAATATGAAGTAATAAAAATATGTCAGATTAAAAATAAAAATACATTAATTCTTTAGAAATTGATTTTTTTATGGATGCAAAACTGAGAAAATATGGTTTTTAAGAAAGATATGAAGTAATGTTCTTTAAGTCAAACAGAACCTTGCTTGGCTTAGAGAATCTAAAGCACAATGGATCAGAGGGTGGTTCCTCCTAAATAGAGGGATGCAAGTTTGAACCCTACCAGAGGTTACATTTTCTTTATCAATTTTTTTTCCAATATGGAGGCCAGTAGACAACGTAAACACTGATTAAAAAATGGCATGTTCCACTCAAATATGAGTAATGGGTAAATATAAATATGTTTCAGTACATGTTTAATGGCTTTTTTTTAAAGAAAATTATTCCTACAAGAAGTATATATGTAACATTTATCTTCTAGTGTATAAAAAGAATGAATATGGATAATCAATAGTGAAGGCCAAATGGAAGCCTTTAGATTACTTTTCTGATTAAGCCAAGCAATAGTTTGTATGCTCAAATATTGTTCTTGGCTTACCTGATCCCATTTAGAGAGTAAACAGCATATCATTGTTAAACTAACCTTCATTACATTCGGTTCAAGACAGTGTTGATTAAACTTGTCTCACTTGCAGCTTCTGCAGATTGTAACAAGTCTCCAACATCACTAATTGATCCTTTTCCTTGCTTTCCCATCATCTGATAGAAATCTATCAACATTCTTGCTCATAGGCTGTGGGTGGATGGAAAACAGTGTTGGGAGTAAGGGATGTGTGTAGTCTTTCTATTTATGAGATCAAATTAAGGATGAGATTAGGGGATGATGTGTAAGGGGATTTGGGTAATATCGGGAAGGTTAGCATAAATGAAGGTGTAGAAAGATCAGCTTTCTGATTTACACATGCAACCACACCACAAGGCTTTATACACATGTGTTCATTCATATTCATGTATGGGTATACACTTTTTAATATGTATTTGCCAATCACACTATTTGTTAGTGTTCAAGCCTTGGTGAAAGCCAAACTTCCAAATGATGATTTTCAAGGAATGAAGGAAGGCCCACCCTATTGAACAAAAAGTCATGTTTCTTTCTTCTTCAGTGCAGTCACATTAAGCTAATTTAAACAAATATCAGGTATAGACTTGTTCATATATAGGTGATGATGTTGAAGAGTTCTGAGCCTAACCCACTTCCAAAATTCTGACAAAACTGAAAGATTTGATAGGAATTCATTTTTGGTTAGTTTTGGATTGATTGATTTCTTTGGGGTTTTTTTTTTGCAGTTTATCAAGCTTTTGCAGGTAATTTAAAACAAGAAAATATTTTTATATAGTAAAATTTTTTGGGGATATAATAATGATTTAGTTATACAAGTCTTACTAATTAGCCCATAGCTGGAGGGAGAAGAGGTGGATAAACAAACAAGAAATTATGCGGGTCAATTTTATATTACAATCAATATATAAACTGATTCCTTACTTTGTGGCTATAGTAGTTTCTATACATTTATATTCCAAAGAATGTAAATAAATCTAAAAGACTGATTGAAAAAGTTGATTGATTGATCTGTTTTCTACAGCTTATCAGTTCTTTTCAGATTGTTTAAAGCTAGAAAAATGTTTTTAGTTTGGAAGAATTTTTGGGGAGATAATAATTTAGCTGGGAGTGTGAAAGGAGAATTCATACTTTTCCCAAAGTATCAATTTTCCCTTACTAGATTTCCAACTTGGCTGTACAATTTCCAATTCTGAGCTGTTATTCATTAAACCACCCACATATCCAAGCTTACAGCACCTATATTCCCAAGTGGTCACCCATCTAGGTATTAACCAGGCTCAGACATTGCTTAACTTCAGTGATCATATGACAATCAGTATTTCAATGTAATATGGCTGTAAGCCTCATTTTTTTCAAGAATTTTTCAGCATCCCGTTGTATATCTATTCATGTGCATTTACATACATATATATGAATGCAGATATATCTCAATATCTAAAGAATTAATCAATTTTTATTTATTAATTTAAATGTTGATTTATTTTAAACCATATTTTATTTCTGTCTATATTTCTGAGATGAAGTATTGTAATTATTTACACTGTTTACATTGTTTAGACTCTTATCCTCATCTTCATTTGCATATTCATGACTTTTCGGCCATTGTATGCCCCAGCCTTCTCCAGGTGATTGGAATTTTGAACTGAACCCTTTATTTCAGGGTAGATTGTTCTAGTTCCATGTGCCTCTTCCAGATGTTTCACTTATCTCCAAGTTTTTGTTCACCTCTGCCGTAGCCAGGTATTGAACCTACAACTCAACCTATGCTTTTATCCACTAAGCTATGTATCCTTAGGGATATCAGGGTATGAATGTTTGGGACTTATAAACCTGTTGTTATTATTGTTTTTCTCTAGCACTCTATATTACTGATTCCTATATTGTATTCATTTCTATGCTTGGCCATATAGGAGAACTGATAGTACATAAGTTTAGTACTCTTTTCCTTGTTTTATATAATTTAATTTGGAAAGTATTTTTCACTATTCCAATGCGCCTTTGGTTTTTCCGTGTTGCACATTCCATCCTCTGTTAAAACACTTTCTAGATATTTAAATTGTTGTATTTGCTTGATTTTGGTTTATCCAATTTTTAATTCGCATATATTTGTATATATTCCTTTTGCTGACAATTCTATCTTCTTGCAATTGATGTTTAGTTCTTCTCACTTTCCTTCTCTACTTACTGTAGGAGATTTATAGTTTCCTTTCTGTGTCTGCTATCAACACCATGCCTTCAGCATATCTTATATTGTTAAGATTGTTGTTGCCAATAATCAATTCTGTTAGGGCTTCTAATTCTCTCAAAATTGCTTCACTGTATATGTTGAATAAGTTCAATGAGAAGACACACTTTTTGCTTACACACTTTCCTATTTTTCTAAAGTCTTAGCTAACAGATTTGAATCTGCATCAACAAGCAAACTGAATCCTGATTATGAAAAACATTCTCAGATGTAAAAATTGCATTAATACTAATAAATGTATTAAATATGAAATTAATTTCTCATACATTTGTGCTGTCTGGTCACAAAATGTGTCTGATATACAAATGAATGAACAAATAACATGCACATGAATGATTGTTATTTACACTGTCATTGTGAAACTCAAGGTGTTATTGCAATGTGGCCCACTTTACACAAGGCCAACAATGATGTGACTCTCCATGAAAGAAATTACTCACCTTTGGAATAAACCAACTAATAATCATTGGATGATTGCAGTTTTAGCACGAACCTAACGATTATAGGTTAGTATCTTTGGACATATTCCTGTTTTATGTGATTGAGTGTGTGTGTGTATTTAAAAATATATGTGTGAATATGGGCATATGTACAGAAATTTATATAACTATATCCATTCACATATATGCAATTCACTAATACAACCATATATATATATATATATATATATATATATATATACATACATATATAATGGTCAATGATTTAAAACCGAACAATATCATATATATATATATGCTTGTGTATGAGGATGCACATATACATGTATAGGTGTATACAGGAATATATAAATAGTGCTATGTATGAATATGTATGAAAAATAAATAGGTCTCTAATTCATGTATATGCCTATGTGGATGTATATGTAGGCAGATGTATGTAAAAGTGCATATATGTATGTGTGTGTGTATGTATGCATGCATATATAAATACATACAATACCATGGCTTGATGATTGCATTTAAGCATGAAAGAATTTTTCACCACTGGTTGTTGACCACAATGTCCACTTTTACATATATACACACAAAGACATGTTGTTGTTTTTTCACAGTGATGTTCACCCTGTACAAGGACCACAGGATGAGTTGAGATAGAGAGTTACAGATTAAGAGGCAGATTATGCAGATAGGAGGGATAGATACTGCAATTAAACCAAGACTTGAAAATGTTAGGATTTTAGTTGTTGGAGAAATATACTCTTGGGAGTCAATTCCACAGAGCAGTGGTTTGCAGTAAGAAGCTATTCAAGTGGAACTTACTGCTCACCAATTAAGTATGGTGGGAATGAGGGTGGTTTGTTACAATGTGAGTCACATGCCCCTGTCCTCACTGTATGTGTGTGCTGCACTTGGTTTCTGTTCAGCAACCATTTGTGAATATCAATACATGCATTTTTTGTCAACATGAAGTGATTCAGTATCACTTCTCTATGTTGTGTGTACTCTCATGTTAAACAGTATTTTTCAAGACTGCAATTCAGTGCTATCTGTAGCAAGGCAACAAAAATCTGTTAGTTATTTGTAAGAAGATACAAACTATATTTCCATACAAGCAAATACTGCTTCTGATTTTTCAGGACAGCGTAATAAAATAAGCATTAAATTTTGGAGCAAGCTTTGTGTGTATGTATATATATATATATATATATATATATATATGCAAATGACAGATCATCCTGGGTATGATGATAAACTGCATCTACGTCCTGGGTAAGACAATAAACTATGTCCAACAGCAAGGCCTCTGATGAGGAGTGTGAAACCCCTTCTTAATTGCTGGTGTTCCCAGGTCCACCCTGAACTGGGGTGGTAGCACCTGTTAGTGTCCCAGCTATGAGCAAATACTTAACCCCAAAACTGAGACTACATCTGCATCCTGGGTATGATGATAAACTACATCTGTGTCCTGGGTATGATGATAAACTACATCCATGTCCTGGGTATGATGATAAACTATATCCTCACCCTGGGTAAGATGATAAACTAAGTCCAACACCAAGGCCTCTGATCAGGAGGTTTTGAGGAATGTAGAACCACCTCTTAATTGCTGGTGTTCCCAGGTCCACCCTGACCCGGGGTCGTAGCACCTTTTAGGGTCCCAGCTATGGGCAAAAAGTTAACCCCGAAACTGAGGTAAAAAGCATTATAAAAGTGTAAAAATAGGTTTTAATACCAGAAATAGATTGTAAAAAATTATTAACAGAAATAAATTTTTGAAGAAAAAAACATTACCAGCAATATATTTTTGAAAAAAAAATATTACCAGGAATATATTTTTGAAAATAAAAAAAAAATTACCAGCAATACATGTTTTAAAATATTATTACCAGCTGTACATTTTTGAGGAAAAAAATATTATCAGAAATAGATTTTTAACAACACAAAATATTACCAAAAAAAAAAAGTTGTTGGCATTAAATAACCCATTTACATTGATATCCCGTAAAACACGACAACAAACAAACCAAATGAGAGAAAGAACAGATGAAGTAAAATTCCACTATTCATAGCATTTACTTTTAAAAAAGTGCTCAATACAAAGTAGAGTAATATATTATTATTATTATTATTTTTATTATAAGAGATTATAAAAAAAACATGTTGAAATCACTACAGAAAAGTTTTCAGGTTTCAATACTATGATTGTACTTTTCAGGTGATGGTAAGCAACTGGTGATTAAATGATTTTCTTCACTTAATCACCAGTTACTTACTGTCACCTGAAGAAGTACAATCATAGTATTGAAACCTGAAAGCATTTGTGTAGTGATTTCAACATGTTTTAATTATAATCTCTTATAATAAAAATAATAACATATATATATATATATTGTGTGGGAAAGCAAATCTTGAAAAATTGTTGAAACTCACATTTTATTCATAAATAAGCCTATTAATAAAATTCATAGATAATATCAGAATAAATTATTTATTTGATATGGCTTCTATTTTTTTTAATTAAAAACTTGACATGACCTCAAAAAATGTGTTACTCTAAACTACAAAGTTGAGCATTTTGGTTGCTTCCTGTTTAATATACCCTTGTGGGTATTGATATTAAGGTAGAAAGTCTTGTGATTGGCATGAAAAAAAGCCTTCTAAGTGTTAAAAACAAGGTTCAAATCACTGCTGGAAAAATGAGTGACAGCCTTTGTAAGTTGTTGGGAGAATTGATAGCTGACATTAGCCAATCAAAGCAAGTTTAGATATAAAGAGTATTTAGTTAACCTGAACATTTTATGAATGGAAAAGTAACGGACAATTTTCTATTGATATATTATTTATAATATCAAGGGTTCCATCCAAAGAAAAAGTCCTTGCTTTGAAGGACTGTTATATTATTATTAAACTGCTTCCAAAACTAGTGGAATTAAGGCTGTATACTATTGAAACACTGTTTCCCGTATGATTACTGAAGTTAAGAAACATCAAACCTGGTCAGTATCCTACATGCCAAACACAATATATGGTAAAACATTTTCTAATTAAATGCATTGATCTTGACACCAAAAGACATATTTTTATCAAGCCAACAGTCTTACAGAACTATTAAAAAATATTAAAATAAATAGAATTATAACATTCCTGAAATCAGTTGGATTATATCTGAAAATATAAATAGAGAAAACAAGGATTGTCCCTTTTTCCTAAATATAAACCAAAATAAATCAGTTTTTGACTCAGTTGATATGTTAAACCTGCTCAGTATCTAGATGGGTGACCATTTTGGAATACCAGGTGCTGTAGCCTTGGATGTGCGGGTGATATAATGGATAACAGCTCGTAATTGGAAATTGGAGAGCCATGTTCCAAATACAGTCAGATTCATTATATTCACTTTGGCACAAATAACCTCAAGAAAGTTATGAATCCACCTCTTCTCCCCACCAGCTATGGGTTAATCAGTTTGTTATATTCAATTATGAGCAAAAAAATCATAGCAAAAAAATCATAAACTAAAAACTTTCTTTTCAAACTATATTGCAACAATCATTTTCAAAATATGTTCTTATATCTTCAAAAACAAAAAGTTGTGTTTGGTATGTAATTATCTACTTTTCCTCTCCAGGCATTTTTTTAAAGAAACTTTATTTATGGTAATCATTTTCTTTTATTTTTTTTATGTATAAAAATAAATTGGAGAACATCATGAAAAAGTATATACTTCTCATTCACTTCAAAATTTTACAAACATGCAAGAAAAACAAATCATCTTCTTTGAATTTCCACACACAGAATTTTATTCGCAGATACTTGTACAAAGAGAATCGACTGCCGCCCCAGCTCTACAAATTGTCATTTACCTTAATAGGTCACAGCTGAACTTATAGGCAAATAGATGGCGCATCTCTGCACAGCTGATGAAATCTTGGCAACTACAGAATGCAATCTGCAAATCTTAAAGAGTGGATCTTTGTGGGGAATCATCATCTTGAATGATTCACACATCAATGCGATGTGTTGTGAGGGGTGTGTCTCTCTACACACAGCACTTATTTGCAATAGTCAATTGATCAGCTGGTGATTATAGACAATTTGTATTTCAAATGTTGTTGATCCTATCGATCTTTGACGGTTTCTCTTATTCTGCAACAAGTTTGTTTGCCACAGATTTAGTTGATAAAGCACACTGTGCAACTGGAATTAGAAATCAAGTGCTTTGAATTTAACGAGAAAAAAAAATCAAATGACTTGTGTGTCTCCAATAAGACATGACAATGCTGTTTAGGTTGTATAAGCTAGAAATATAATTAACTCACTATATAGAGTAGCACAAAGGAAACCTTATTTTTTTCTCTTTTCTTTTTTCTTCATTATGATATGGTAGATTAAAAGAAGAGAAATGTATAACATTATGGTGGAATTCATTTGCAGCAAAAGAAAAACTTACATGTGATAAATCGGAACTCTGAAATTTTATTTTTTCTAATTAATTTTTATCTTTTAAAAATCTTCTTTTTTTTTCTCCACAATAATAAGTTCACCTGTCATCTGGTTCATGCTCCTCTCTGTTTTAAACAGGAACAGAGGTTTATTCCTTGTTTCCTGTTTAGGATCAGATCTTTGGTTCCTTCTAAAGTCTACTTCAAATCTATACTTCTAACGTCTCTGCACAAGACCAAAAGTGTGGAGCATCCATGAAGTCTCAAACTCTCTATTCAGTTATAATTGATCTAGTGAGAAAATCTTGCTAACTATTTTACAACATCGAGGTGCCCTAAATGATTTCCTAAGCATAGCTTAGATGTGGCACAAGGCCAAAAGTAGGAAGTATTGACCATGTATTGAACTTACTCTTCTGTCATAATTGATCAAGCAAGACTGACTTGCTAATCATTACACAACATCAAGGTGCATTAAATGATTTTCTAAGTGTAGATAAGATGTGACACAAGGCCAAAAGTGTGGAGCATCAAGCTCACTATTCTGTCATAATAGATCTACTGAGAGATGCCCTAAATGATTTTCTAAACATAACTTAGATGTGGCACAAGGCCCAAATTATGGGGTACTGAGTGAGGATCGAACTATCCATCTGTAGTTGATCTAGTGAGACGAGCTTGCTAAACATTACATCATGTTGAGCTGCCCTAAATGATTTTCCAAGCGTAGCTTAGATATGGCACAAGAAAAATATAGGGCATCCAGTGAGGATCGAACTCACTATTCAGTTGTAATTGATCTAGCAAGGCAAGCTTACTAACCATTACACTACATCAAAGTGCCCAAATGATTTTCTGAGCATAGCTTTTATGCAGCACAAGGCCAAAAGTTTGGGGCACCCAATGAGGATCAAACTCACTACTGTGTTTTAACTGATCTAGCAAGACAAGCTTGCTAACCATTTCACCATGTTGAAGTGCCCCTAACATCTGTTAATGATTGTTTCAAATTAATCTATGAGAAAAGAAAATGTAATGTTTTTAATAATTTCAAAAGAATATTTTTCCTCTTTCTTGAATAATCTATTGAACTTGAACATTGACAGTTCAGATTAAAATAAATATTTTTCTTCCTCTAAACTTTTATACTTGTAGAAAAATAAAAAATAACTTACTAAAAGTGAAATAATTCTTCTTTTTCTTCAATGTATTCTGGACATTGGCAATCATGGCTCACCACAATTTCCTGTTCTGAGTAAATTTTGTTCTTTTGCACACTCCCCTAAACCCTACTATAAAAATAAACTTTTGTCAGATTTTTGGAGATGAGGAGATTTCCTTATATGCTTTATATAGGGGATTAATCATTGGTTAAAACACATCATGTTCCCTGGTTGTGAGTTCAATCCCTTGGTCTGGTTGTGCTGAAACATCACATACTTTCTGGTTCAGTGAAAGAAAGGAACAATTGACAGAGAGGTGTGTATTAACTGATGTAAAATATCCCCTAAATATGAAAGCAGAATGAAAAGACTTTTCACTTATGGACTGAAAAAGGTGTTATTTCAGAATTCTAAGAAGGTTTTTGAGTGCAAAGAAAGGCAACTGAAATAGCACAGAGGTTAGAATGGTTGAAACCAAGATGAGTATAATGCTTTGAATAGCAAAGCATATAAAAGTGAACTTAACTTCTAATATATATATATATATATATATATATATATATATATATATATCCTTGTGCAGGTATGCAGAAAATAGAAAAGAACACGTTGGGTGCATAATCCAGGGTTCCTTAGTATTTTTGTTTTTATTTTTAAGAAGACAGTGCTCCATACAGAAGTAGAGCTTATATTATAATAATATTTTTTGTTTAAAAATATGATTCCTTCGCTACATAAGAGTTCTCATGTTTCAAAAACGAGAGCTGAAATCATCCAAATAATTAATAAAATTAAGTTGGATTGAGGTGTTTAGTCCCGTTTCATCTTCAAGCGAAATTTTAGGAATAAGCTATCTCTCGGTTTACGTGTATTTTTACAAAATTTGTTATTGTGGGAGTGGCTAGACTATTTTCCTTCTTTAAGTGGTCAGGGAGTTAATTCTTATCAGTAGATTCATCATCCTCTGAGAGGTTTTGCTAAGGTTGGGTAGGGTATCTATTTCAAGGCTAATGTTTACGGTCATCCTTTAGTTGGTTCCCAGTTAAGGATATTTTTATGGCGCGCCTACAGTCGTTATGTGTCTGGAGAATTGTCTTTTATTATTGTCTATCTGATTATCTATTTATTTATTTGTTTATTTAAGTGGGTGTTAAATATACAGATCGCTTTGCATTGAATTTCAGTTTGTTTTTTTAGTTTTTTTGACGACGACAAAAAGGGGTTTTCCTATTTAAGCTTTTTCCTGAGCTTTTTAGAATTTTACTTAGCTATGTTTTTTTTTTTTTTTTATGCTAATTATCTAATGCGAAAGTCTGTTGATGTCGGCAAAAAACCGTTAACTCCTGCCTATGGTTTAATAATTTTTCATTATTTAGGAATTTAATGATGTGTAGTTTTTCCTGTAAGCATAAGAGGCATGGGTCATCCCAGGTTCTACAGGTTCTTGTTCTATTTACTATTTTCCATTTTACTTTTGGTGTTTTATTCGTTTCCTTTAGATGCCAGAAATATTGGGATAGAGATGTCTGATTTCTATTTTGAATATTGTTGAAAGAGCTCTTGTGTTGTCTCCATCTAATTTTAAAATTATTCTTTGTTGATCCTATGTATATCCTATCAGTGTTAGGGCTCTCAATGGATGAGATAGTGCATTGGTATACCACGGATTTTGTGAGGCATTTATTTTCCAACGGGCAGTTTTTAGGGTTTCTACAATCGCATAATTTTTCGTTATTTTTATCTAGTTTTAGTTTACAAAACAAGTAAAAATTAGTAGAAATGTAAAATAATATTAAATGTTATAGGCACTTTAATATGTTGTTGCTATATTTGTAATAAATTTTTTTTGAGTGTTGGTGGGTTGATTTTGATATAGAGACCCTTGAGAATTTGAATTTTTTGTTTATAAATTTTGTGGTGTATTATATTGGCATTGTCAGCAAATATCTTTCTGTATTGCGATGGTGGGCAGGAATGTCTTTGTAGATAATGTACAATAGAACAAGTATCTGAGAAATGAAGTGTAAGACATCTTGATAAGGTTGTGGTCTTCTAGCCAACATATGTACTTACTTTTTTGTCAGAGATACAATCTCCCAAAGGACATTTAAATTGAGATACAATGTTGTTTTTTTGCAAAACACTGTGCATGATTAAGTTGGTAATGTTAAATTAATTTATATATATATATATGCATTTATTTAGAGAATTTATGCATATATATGTCTGTCTGTCTTCCTGCCTCTCACTCTTGATGGACAGATAGACATAAGTATAGCATATTCTATACTTGATATATATATATATATATATATATATATATATATATATATATATATAGGAATGGAGTGTTGTTTGGCAAATCTTATAGAAGTAAGCACCTCTAAAATGAAGCTTAGTGTGGTTATACATCCATATCCATCTATCTATCTATATATCTATATATATATCTATATATATAATGGTCAGTCCAAACTCATCACCTAAAGATTGTGTTTTGCATGAAACTCTGAGTTGTGCAACCAGTGAGGGACAATACGTAAATATGTATATTTATTAATATATACTTAATAACTCTGTTGTATAGCACCAAGAACAGTTTTATTAACACTATATATATATATATATATATATATATATATATATATTTCAATAAAGGTGCAATCAATTTACAAATTCATAAATTATTCATACATAAAACAACTACAAAGGTTAATGATTAAATGGCGAGAAATCCATCTTCGCGAACAATTCAAAAATATACAAAAACCCCGAATCTGTTTATGAAAGAAAAGATCCTGTTTTATAAATTTCTGTCGCATTAGATCTTTTTATTTTACAAGCTTTCGTCTGTTCCTACAGACATCCTCAGGTATGAAATATTGTGTTCTTGTTTATACTCTCAGTAATAAGCGGACAGACGAAAACAAGGTTGTAATCCAAAAATGCTATGAGAAATGTGTGTTATTGTTTTGGAACGTGCAGTCGCAACGCTGAGTTTGAATTTAAATTTTAAGGTTAAAGTTCTGCGTTTATGTACAAATGTAGTGATAAGAGAATTCTTTTTTACTGGTAAATTTTCTGTCAAAGTGGCATGAACTATATTTTCATTCATAAACAGATTCGGGGTTTTTGTATGTTATTGAATTGTTTGCGAAGATGGATTTCTCGCCATTTAATCATTAACCTTTGTATTTGTTTTATGTATGAATAATTCATGAATATATATATATATATATATATATATATATATATGGCAAAATGTGATATATTAATTTCTCTATATCAGAACAATCTCAAGCAAATGAATGACAAAGTGGAAAAACTTCTGTCTAATATATTTCGTCCTCTAAAAAGACTTCATTGGACTAAAGTATCATTTTTGTTGATGGAATTACATATTTGTAAGAAAGGCAGAGGGAGATATAAAAATACAAGGGTAGTTATAATTATAAAAAGATTTTGGAATGCTGAAATTTTAAATTTCTTTTGCCTGGATATTTTGTCTAGCCAATTTCATTCAGTTTCCTTATGCGTTTACTGATCATAGAGTAAAGTTTTCAAATTTCAACTTATTATTATTTTGTTTTGTAATAATTAAGTCTTTTATTGTTTTGGAAGTAGTTATGACAAAAAATGTTACGTTTACATAAATTCTTTTCAAATGATGTTACATTTACATAAATTCTTTTCAAATGATTTTATGTTACGTTTACATAAATTCTTTTCAAATGATAGAGTTGAAAGGTAGAGTAATATATCTCAATTCATGGGATTTGCTGGAATGGTTAATTCTTTCATTTTGAAATATTTGAAAAACCTTCTATTTCAAGCTCCTCCAACACCCTAATTATTTAATTTCAAAGTTTTAAGAATTATTTTTTTAAATGTGTTTGGGTATCTAGCCCATTTATAAAAAATGGGATTTAAAAGTTTTAAATTTCAATGTCCTCTCTCCTTTATCTGCATGTGTAGTAAAACAACAGAAAAATCACTTTATTCTGGTAAAATCATAAAGGACGAAACATGTTGCACAAATAATTTTTTCCCAATTTTGTCATTAATTTATCAATATATATATATATATATATATATATACACACACACACACACACCGGGTGTAACAGAAAAATTGTCCAAATCTCACAACAAAATTGTCCAATTTTTAAATTAAGCTCTGCACCATTGTATCTTAGAAATGATTAAAGATATCTTACTGGAATTCTCTGAGATTTCTATAACATTACTGGACACTACTTTGAGGATTAAAATTGTATAATAGAAGCTTAATAGAAGAATCATGCTGAAATTGATCATAAACAAAAATGACATATTCATCATTAATTAATCATAGCTAAGGATCAGAAGCTCATGTAGGATTGAAATAAAGTTGATATATATATATATATATATATATATATATATATATATATAGTATTCCAGGATCGTTTACCAACTTATTCAAGATGATCTTTGCCCTTTAACCTTCTGTCCTAGAGTAACAATGTGCTTCACCAGTTTCATGTAGGATTTCATTTTCAAGTCTTTTTTCACTGCTCTTTGGACTGTCATAGCTGAAACTCCTCTCTCACATGCCAAGCATCTTATGGATTGAGTTGGATCTTTTCTAATTGATCCCTTTAGCTCTAAGTAGAAATGATGATCCCTCTTCCTGTTATGACCTCCTGATCCAGTTTTCCTCTTTATTGTTCCCTCTTTTTTAAACATATTTACTGTTCTCGTGATAGTTCTTGAATGGACTTTTAAGGTGGAATCCTGAGTATGAATGTTGGTACCATTACTGAAGACCTGAATGATCTTTTTCTTCTCACCATTGCTCATTTAGGAAGACACAAAATTATTTTAGCCTGTTCTTTTTCTAGCTGAATAACTCAAAAGCTTTTCCTGTGATTCTTATGACAGATGGTATCAAGCTGGCTAAATTTCTTATCTGAAAACCTGGGAAAAAGAAACTAAATTAGTTAGTGGTTTTTAGATATTAAATATTTTGTGGAATGAAGAATTATGCTGTTACATCTGGTATATATATATATTAGATTGGTGAAAAATAATGGCGTTTTTTGACATATTTTTTAACGTCAAAAAACGCCATTATTTTTGCACCAACCTAATATATATGTGTGTGTGTGTGTGTAAAATATCAGATATTAGTAAAAATATATATATGTATATTATATATATATAAATTATATAAAAGGACAAGAGAAATAAAGAAAAAGGGAAACTTATTGTTTCAGCCTCTGATGTTCATTAGCCTTGATAAATTCCACCAAAGAACAAAACATGGCAGCTAAGATAAGTTTTCTTTTTGTCTTTATTCCTTTATATATATATATATATATATATATATATATATATATGTCTAGATGGGTTTATATGCATTGTATGATATTTTTTACTTAGATATGTAAGTGTTTGTATATTTTTATTATTTTTGCAGGAAATTTTTAAGGCTATATTTATTTATTTTCCAATTATAATTTTATGTGTTATTTTATTGTATTTCTATATCTTATCATTTATTTATTTTAATTTTTACATATATATATTTTAAATGGACTGCTCCACTCTCTTAATAGGTTATTAATATTTAAATTTTAAAATGATCAGTTTTCAATCAGTACTTAACAATTGATAGCAGTTGTACTAAATGGGGAGAAAGAAATGTATATTTATTATTAATAGTTTATATATATATATATATATATATATATATATATATATATACATACATGAATACATACATATATATATATAATCATTCTACATGAACTGTTTCAAAATAACTCCTCTGAAAGTATTTTTCGAATTAGTCTTGGTTCATGAAACACCCAACAGATAGATTCCAAGATTAGGATCTCTTATGGTTTTTCTATGCATATTTCTAATAAAAATATGCTGTAAAGTCATTTTCAGTAACATTGGTTTTATGGCTTATTTTGTCCAGGCAGCACCAAGTATCCTTTTTCAAATTTGAGTAAAAAAACAGAACTGTAATATTTCTGGTAAATAAAAGCAGCTCTTACAGCAGCCTGAAATAATAAATACATCAATACAACCTCTTCTATTGCTGCATTTCTAAAGTATTTTGATTCTTTTATGATAATTATGAATTGGTGATATATTCTTGTGTCAATTGACTGTGTTGCTATCATCACCCAGAATATAAAACTGAAGCCATTAAATCAAAAAGCCAAGAATAGAAACAAATTTGTATGAAGCATTGTACACAGCAAGTCAGACAAAATTGAGTGATCCGTGCTTTTGAGCAAAGATAACATAATAGACATTTGTGAGCAAGCCTAGTGAATGTGTAGTCTGTGCTGTTAACATCAGGCACTGTCAGTGCTTTATTGTTGGCTTTGAGCTGGTCAAGTGCCGATAACGTGTTGGTATGCCGATAGGACATTGTCATTGTGATCAATCATTGGGTTTTTACATATGTAGCGCTTACCAATTTGGCCGTCACACAGATGGTCATCAATCAACAGTCCATTACCCCTATATTTGATGTTGCCATAACATATATGCAAGTTGTTTCCAGAAGTAAATGTTTGCATATCAACGATTCATGTTTCTGACATTAGTGCTAATAGATGGAATTACAACAAATGTCCGAGATCTGTCTATCAAGAAGAAAAACTTATGGATGGAAGGAATGGAAGATTCTTTAAAGACTCTTTCCTTCTTCCCTTCTTTTATCAAGGATTTTATTTACAATGTTCAACTATTTCAAAAAGATTTAAGGATTTTGATTGACGATTTTTCAGATCTCCATTTGGTGAATTGTTAGGGAACTAAAACTGATTTGATGTTATGTCAACATTTGCTAATTAATTCTTTTTTATTAAGTATTCTATTCATGTTGTCTGAAGATCATGTCAGTGTGAAACTTGATTCATGACTAGAGTTATCCTTTCATAGGATTTAACATTTTATATATATATAAATATATATATATATATATTATATATATATATATATATATATATATATATATATATATATATATATATATATATATAAATATATATATATATATATATAAATTAACAGTTAATAATATATATATATATATATATATATATATATATATATTTTATTAACTGATAATTTTTTTAAATAAACCACAGCATTTTTCAGTAGCAGGGTTGCCATAATAATGGCTTTCTTTTTTAGTTGTTTTGGTTATACTCATGTGAGAATAGTGAAACGTCAACAAGTAAATAAAAAAGTTTAGGCATCTAACTGGTTTTGATATATTCCATCTTGCAGACTTTTCATATCAATCATTTATCATAAAAAATTTAATGGAAACAACTTTGCTGATTAATTCACATGCATTATTTTTGTATTTTTTCTTTATTACATGTGGTTTCTTTTTTTTAATTACAGAAAAAAAGGGCAAATTTTATAAAATCCATGTAAAATTCAAAGATGCTCTTTATGAAATATATTAAATAATAGAAAAATACAAATAACAACAACAACAATATGAACAATATAATTATATCTGGAGGGCTTTATTTGGGTTAGTTAAGTTCAACGGATGATCATATGTTTACAGGAGGTTACAGTTGCCTTTTATGGAAGTGGGTTTGATTGTTTGTGCTATATTGGAATAAAGTGTCACTGCCAACACTGTGGTTTGAACATAGATTGCCAGAGAGCAAACACAGGTGATCCCATTTGAAATAAGTAGATCACAGGAAATGCATAAATAGAATAATTTCTAGTTTATCCTCTTTTACTATATGGATCACCATTTCTATTCAATCTGCTATTAATATATGGATCATCATTTCTATTCAATCTGCTATTAATATATGGATCATCATTTCTATTCTATCCTCTATTACTATACAGATTGTTGTTATCTTCTCTACACTATTCACTATTTCTCTATATGGATTACTATTCGGTGGTTACTTTCAAGTGACTATTATCAAGCAAGTACTATTAGTGTAAGTGCTATTCGAAGGCGTCTGACACCAGCATCGTTCAACGGTATTACTATAGTTGTGTCTGTGATTACAAAGTCTCTACTACAATGAACATTACGAAAGTGACAACAAGTATTCGTTGACATTACAAAAGTGGAAATGAGTGTTCATTGACATCACAAAAGTTTGAGTGATTTGATTTGTATGTCTTATCATCATTTTGTAGGTTATTTAAAGCTGGATTATATTTTCCAAGTGTAAGAATAATTCTTTTTTCTTGTGAGTGAACATTTAACAACATTTTTTAGATGGTAAGGATTTTCAGATAAGGGTCTTACTATTTAACCTATAGCTAGGTGGAGAAGAGGTGGATTCATACCTTTACCCAGGGTACTTGCATTGTAACAAACTCAAACTGGAATTTGAATTCAGCTTTCTGATTTCTAATTCGGAGCTGTTAACCATTACATCACCAGCACATCCAAGTTTATAGCACCTGCTATTTCAAATGCAGGCACCCATTTGGATACAAACATGGCTCTGCATTGCTTAAATTCAGTGATCAGCTGAGAACTGGTGTTTCAAATTGATATGGCCATAAACCTGAAATGTGTTTGTATGTGATTATTCTGTAATTTGACACCTGAATATTAGGTTTCATCAGAAACCAAGTATCAGTTTCAGGAGTTAGGAGACAAGTAATTACCCAGGTGCCCACAAATATATCAGGGAGCACTGTGCTTGTTTAGATTTTATTATTCTTCATCAATAAAATTTTGGTAATATTTTCAGTATATATTTATATAATAAATATATCATTTGAATTTCAGAACGTCTAATTTTATTAGAGATATTTACAATAAATTATTTGGTTGTCTGAGATACATATGTCAAATCATCTATCAGGGTATATTTATATGATAAATATATTATCTAAATTTCAGAATATAATATCTCTTTTTATTAGAGGTATTTACAATAAATTAGTTGATGGTTTGAGATGCTATTATACAACTTGAGGGTTGTTAATTATACTGCAAATAAGTATATATAATTATATAATTAATGATATTTCATATATATAAAGATTGCCATTGGTTGTAAGAAAGATGTGACCACAAAGCAAAAAATGTTACAAGAAAACTGCTTTCTCAACAGTAATTTTTACAGATAAATGTAGAGCTGCATTGTATGGGCTTGAAGTTGAGTCCTTCATGGAAACAATTAACCAAAAGAAGAGAAAAATGGGGAGATAAAATAATATTTTTGGCTGTATAATTATAAGTCTCTTCAAAGCTGTTGATGGTATCAAGGTATATGCAAAAAATTATTGTTAGTTCATGGACAAAAGATTTTTTAAATAGCATAGATTATTATCCATAAAGCAAGAAACTTTAATGTAAAGAATATATTTATACAAGACAATAGTCCTTCACATTCTGCAAAATTGACTATTGTCCTCCCTACCAAAAATGTTTTCAGTGACACCAAATTAATTGAATAGCTTTTACCCTCTTCAAATATTCATCCAACAGTAAACTTATGGTCCAAGAAATGTATATAAGCTGACAGCCATATCATGTTGAAAGTTAAGCAGTGTTGAACCTGTTCAGAATCTTGATGGTTGACTGTTTGGGTGTACCAGGGGCTGTAAGCTTTGATGGGCAGGTGGAGTAATGGATAATAATGGCTTAGAATTGTTATTGGAGGGCTGAGTTGCAATTCCTATTGATTTTATCATATTCACTTATATGCAAATATCCTTGGGAAAGGTATGAATCCACCTTTTCTTCCCCGCCCCTACCAACTATAGGTTAATTTGTTAGAACTATATCACTAAACCATTAACTCAAGAAAAAAATTCTTACAATCTAAAAATATTTTCTGGTTTTAAATTACCTGCAGAGGGTTGATAATCCATAAAAAATAACTGAATGAATGAATGAATCAAATGAATATGAGAATGAAAAACAATATTAAAGCAAAAATCTCTAGGGAGAAGTAAAATCTACTGCAAATAATTTGAAAGTTTAGACCGAAGAACAGTTAACACGATCAATGGTTGAAAGACTGATGAATGTTATAGAATGTCAGGAAGCCATAATAAAATGCACTATAATAAAAAAAAAATTATTCATTTATACAGATTAAAATTGTTAATCAAATCTATGTTTCTGTAGTCTGTAGTTTTCACATTTATTCATAAGTAAATGTGTATATTGAAGTTATTTGATTTGTATAATAAAGTTTGCTACTTACATAACAAAAAAAAGGAATTGACCGTAGTCAGGATCATGAGTCAATGTGAATGGTCATTTCCTTAGCTGCATATTATATACTTTGCCAGGGCTACATGCAGTTTTGAATTCAGAGTTTTCCTCCTCCTAGACCAGTTGCTATCCAAGACTATAGAACCCAGTCTGACCTACTATTTACCTATAGCTGGGAGGAGAAGAGTTGGATTCATACTTTTTCTAAGGGTATTAAAGTGAATGTAATGAACTCTAATGCATGCATGCATGCATGCATGCGTGTGTTTGTATATGAAAGAGAGAGTGAGAGTCATGACCAACAGAACCATATATTAAGGGGTACTCAGTTCTTGTTCTATGCTTGTTGCTAAAATCTAATCAAATTAACTAACATCAGAATGTTTTTTAAATTCCTTCTTGGCCAGGCTGAGAAATTTAAAATTTTTTATCATCCCTTTGTGTGTGTGTATGTGTGTGTGTGTGTGCATGCATGCATATATATATATATATATATATATATATATATATATATATATATATATATATATATATATATACTAAAGAATTAATGGATTTATTTTTAATCTGACATTTTAATTGATTTAAACATTGTCATAGTGGTTATTTTGTATTTCAAATATGAAGTGTCCAATACAATAATGTTTGAAGTAATAAAAATTTCAGATTAAAAATAAATCCATTAATTCTTCAGAAATCTCTTTGTTTATGTTTCAGGGATATGAAGCGTTTGAGAAATAGTCTGAATGAAAAGGAGGTGCTTTCCTTAAAAAGGGAAAATAGAACTTTGCTTGCTGTGACATTCTTTGTGGCTGAGTAGTAAAGCACATTGGATCAAATCATGGGAATGCTGCTTCGATCGCTGCTGTGGAATACATTTCTTTACTAGGCAGAATATATACACTGTTTAATGTGATAATGATATGTAAATTTTCATATATCAAGAACCATATGGGGGTAAAAAATATATGACAAAAAAAATTTAAATGAAAAATTCCCTGCATCCCTTGTTCGTGTGCATCTGTAGTCACACAAGTAAAACAAAATTAATCTGTTGAAGTCCTAAAGGATAAAATGTGTCACCCAAAAACTTTTTTTCTATTTTGTCATATTTTTATCCCAACACTTTTTAATAAAAAAAAAATTGGGGACATTTATTTCAAATATGAAATATCCACTATAATAATGTTTGATGTAATTTTCATACATATATATATATATATATATATATATATATGCATGTGTGTATATGTTTTTCTCTCTGCTTAGATACACTTGTAAAAATGCACATGCATGCACACACAGGTGCACCAGCTCACTGAGAACAAATTATAATATAAAGAGAAAAACAAAGATAAAATTTATCTTGCATCATTTTTCTTTTTCTATGTGTCATGTATCTTCAGGATCTGGGCAATCATGACTCTCCAAAAATTCCTATTCTTTTTTGGGGAACAAATTAGAATATAAAGAAAAACAATGATAAGAAAGTTTTTAAAAATCTCCTTCTATGTGCCATGTACCTTCAGGATATGGCCGATCAGGGCTCTCCACAACTTCCTGTCTTTTGTAGCTCTTTTCATTATCTCTCGCAATCCCTGTTCTTCCATCCATTTACCCAAACTCATTTGGTAGGTTATTTATTAGTATCCTTTCTCCCAGACGCTTTTATTATATCCTGCCAGTGCCAGAGTCTTCCAGGCCCTCTTTCGTCCTTATGTGACCTAGTAATTTCAACTATCTCTCTGCATCATGTTGTCAGACCAAATTTCTTTCACCTCAAGTTTCATCCTCAACTGTAAGGAGTTTGCTCAGCATTCACTGCCATATAGGAGGACTGATATTATATAATAATTATTTAAAAACAAGTTTGTGTACATATTCAACTTAAGAAAAGAAAAAAAAAGATTTTTCAATAAAAGCCTTCTCAGCCTTGAGGATAGCCTAGATGTGGCCTCAGATGTAATTACTTGCCAGATCAACTGGCTCTCAGCCATCGATATGTTGGAGTCTTTGGTATTGTAAAGCCCACAGTTGGGCTCTTTCCCTCTCTCAAATAGTGTTCCAATTTTAGTAGAGTCATGAGAACTGGTAAGCCATGTGTTTTGAAGTGACATGTTTATAAAAATATTTTTGGACAGTAACGTCTACGTCACATGGGTCATGTAGAAGAGAATACATTTCTACTGAAACATATATGGTCTGCCTTGGACACCTCAACATGGTGTAATGGTTAGAAAGCTTGTCTTCCAAGAACAATTACTACTGAGTAGTGAGTAGGTGCCCCATACTTTGGGCCTTGTGCCACATCTAAGCTATGCTTAGAAAATCACCATATATGGTCTGTCAATTCAAGGTTTAAACACTGTGTCCAGCATCTTGATGGAGATGGAAACATGACTATATCATGCAATCACCAAAGTTAAGCAGTGTCAAGTCTAGTCAGTACCTAGATGGGTAATTGCTTTGGGAATACCAGGTGCTGTAAGTTTGGATGGGTAGGTGGTGTAATGGATAATGGCTTGAGAATTTGATGTACATTATCAAAGGTACCTTTCTGGAGTTCATGCAGAGCCATCTACTATTCCTTGTAGCCAAGTTGCTGTGGTTGGTGTCTAGTACCATTATCATGGTTTGCCTTTTCATTTTCTGTTTCAGGTTGGAAGCCATCATGTTAAGGCACTTGATAGGTTTGTAATTCTTAAAAGTTGGCATATGTTGCATAACACTGCATTCAATCATCTTCTATAGCTTTCTAAAACCGTACTCTTAAATACGTAGCATATTTTTGGATGCCAACAGACACAGAAAGAAAATCACAATAACTCCTACATAATGTAATAAAGGAAAGTGAGAAGAAAGATATAAGCATCCATTCCAAGAAAACAGTGTAATAGTTGTCAGGAAAAAGAAGAACCCAACATGTGAATTACAAATTGGAGGTGCCAAAACGAAGCATGTACAAAAATTTAAATATCTAGGAATTATTTTAACTGCGGACAGAAAATGCAAGACTGAATTCTGAAAAAGCTTTGGGCTAGCAAAAGATGCCTTCCAAAAGCAAAGCAAATTATTAAGAAACAGAAAAATCTGTTTAGAAAAAAAGAAAAGTGTACTGAACTGTTATGTAATATCAGTCCTCTGATATGGCAGTGAATGCTGGACAATCTCTTCACAGATGAATGAAATGTGATTTGCAGAAGGATGCTGAGAATATTATGGACTGAACATGAAAGCAAATGCCAAATTTATATAAAATGGGAACAAAAAGGACATTTATACTAAACATCAGAAGGAGAAAGTTGAAAGACACATAATGAGGAAAGAGGGCTTAGAAAATTTGATACTCACAAGACATAGGGTAGAAGGCCTGAGAAAAACAGTAAATAAGCTACCTAACAAGCTTGTGTAAATGCTAAGCAGAACCAGGATAAGGGTTCATACCATCATGGATTGAACTATGTCAGTTTTTCCTATTGAATGCTGTTTATTGCTATTTGTTGAAGGGTAATTTGCAAATATTTAGCCTTTCTTTCAGAATGATGTAGTGTAGGAAAGGGCTCCTTCAGAGATTTCTGAGAAAAAGACCTGCCTTGGAAGACTGGTGTCTGAAATGTGGCCAATATAGCCAGCCCAAGATAATTGGTTGATTATGAGCATTAACTCAAGAATTGTTTGTAACCATGTCTTGCCACATTATACCCATATATATATATATATATATATATATATATATATATATATATATATATATATATGTATGTATGTATGCAAGACTGGAAACACATGCAGCTAAATTATGGAAAATAAAGCATAATGTTTTTTTAAAAAATCCACATTACAACCAAAAACATTTCCGGTTTCTCTCTTTTTTTTTAATATACAGACTTTTCTTTCATTGGAACTAGTATAACCTCTTCGTTTTATATATATGTATATACATATATGTATATATATATGTATATACATATATGTATATATATATATATATATATATATATATATACATATATGTATATATATATGTATATATATATGTATATACATATATGTATATATATATGTATATATATATGTATATACATATATGTATATATATATGTATATATATATATATATATATATATATCTATATATATATGTATATATAGATATCTATATACATATATGAATGGATATACATATATATATATATATATATATATATATGTATATATGTATATATATATGTATATATATATCTATATATATATGTATATATAGATATCTATATACATATATGAATGGATATACATATATATATATATATATATATATATATATATATATATATATATATATATATATATATATATTGGTAGATGGGTAGAAACTATGGTAGCAACAAGGTTGGTGTTCCAATTATTTTATGTCATAAATTGGTCTACATTTTCGTTTTTAAAAATTGTATTGAGTGTTTTTTGATTAATTTAATCCATTCTTTGGCAAATACTAATTTTTTTCAAAAGTTGGATTTTATTTTTAATATATATATATATATATATATATATATAATTCTTTTAAGACTAGTGGGCATGAATCAACATATTTTATCCTTCACCAATAGTACTTATAAAAATAGCACATCTCTTTCTAAATAATTTTGGAATTTCAAAGAAGCAAATAAAGCTCCTGAGCTAGAATAGAAATTTTTAAAAAAATGCTAGGACATGTAGATCTTTAAATAAACCCAGTTTTCTGTGATTACATGAAAAATTATCAGATTTTCTGATAAAAACTCCTTAAGACTTAAATTGACTGTAAATTTTCGGCATAGCCTCCTCTTCACTTGCAATATGTTTTTAACTTTAAATTTGATAATACTTTTTCTTATAGTAATAATCATTAGATGAACTGTAGTACACCTTATATGGATTCCTATTCTGTTTGTATGATTCATTTTTATGTAATATTGCTGTGTATTGATTTTTGGTAATATTAACATATATAGGTGTTTAGTTGGTATTATTAATATCTTACATTGATTAGTTGGCATGATTAACATCTTCTGTGGATGCTGTTTACTTCATGGTTGCATATTAATTTGACAAAGTAATTCTGTATTTTTGATTCATTTTCATTTTGAATGGTTAAGTTATTTACCAGTTTCTCAAAGAGGCCTTTTATTTATCAACTACAAAATTTTATGTAAGAAGCTGAATGAGCATATAACTAGTTAACATTAAATTACCCTCCCACCTCTTTCGTTTTTACTTTTAAGGAAAGTTGAACATCAGATTCTGATACATCTTATGAAATAATGTAGCAACCTCTATCTGCCCATAAGGAAATTGTCTAGGTTTTATATGCAGACAACTTTGTGTTATGACCTATATTAAAAAAAATTTTCCAGTATATTTGAATTTAATGTAAGTCACATATGATTGGTTAATTACAGAAAAGCCTACAAGCCTATTTTTTTTTTTAAATTATTCTGCTTTTGAAATTAAATTAATCTTTCACTCACCAGTAGTTTAACATCACCCAGAGACACATTTATGGTGTTGAAACATAATTGCCATTATATAGCGATTTTGAACATGTTTTAATATCCTAAAATAAATAATATTTAGCTCTACTCTGTATTGACCCCTTTTTTATAATTAAATGTTATGTACAATACTATATTTTTCTCATTTTACCTGGACATATATATATATATATATATATATATATATATATAAAATCTCGCCATATCAGTGATATTCATTGTGGATTAAGAGTGGAGCAGGAACTAATACAGGGATTTTGTTCTGGTATAGCAAATCTTTCAAAAATGAGTTCATGCTGTGTAGCATGTTCTGCAAAAATAGTTTAATATTTTGATATTAAACTCTTTTTGAATAGCATGCCACATAATTTCATACTAATCTCTATCAACATGAAAAACCACATGTGGTGGGATCCATCTACCCAAGTTTTTGTTTTTATCTGACTTTTGGGTTTCCAAACATTTAACAACAACACCAGCACATTTTTTAAATGAAACTTTAAAAAGTCTATTTTCTGGAGGAAAAGTAGAAGTAGAATGTCAGTTGAAATATCATATTTTCTTTTTAGAAATACACAATAACAATAAAATGTTCAATTTTTCTTGCAGTAAAGTTTGTTTTATAAAGTAATTAAGTGTTCTCGGGGCAGTGTGAAATGTGTGAATAGACTTACTTTATAACAGTCAGCCTTATGTTTGTGTGTGGACAAGACCCAAGTTGGCAGCTGCTGGCTTATCTCTTCCATTGTGTGCGTGTGTATGTGCACTTACATTGAGATCAGATTGGCCTACAAAATTGTTTTGAACCACTAGCTTTCAAAAATCTTTTTCACAAATTTTCAAGAATGGTGAAGGAATTGTTATTTTCTAGGTGCTCCAAAAATAACCAATGGTATGTCTACAACTACATCTGCCAAGTATTTTGACAATATTTGATCTAGTTATTCTTGTTTATCAAACAAACCTTTTGATAGGATTTTATTGGTTGAAAAATATATATAGGAATTTTATTCCTATAATAGTGTAGTGGTTAGTTGTCTCGATATTGAGAGTGTTATCAGTATTTCCTGAGTTGTTCTTGAAATGCAGTTTTACAGAATACTCAGATGCATTCAATAATTACAAGCACAGAATTCATTAAAGATTAAACATTGTCATTTGTCATTTGTAAAATGTCTTTTGCCTTTGACAATGGCAAGATATTTTTCATGATCTGGGAATCAATTATTCTGTGTCATCCGTGTATAAGAGATTTATCTCATAAACATCTTGTACTCATCATTCTCTTTTGAATACACAGATTTTTTTTCTATGAAGAGATAAAAAAAGTCAACTATGCCTCAGTTAAAATTTATTTTTCCTCATTAATTGAACAATATTTGAAGTTAATAATCGTCAAGCAGTTACATAAAATATTCACATCTTAAATACTACTAGTTGTTTCTGAGCACACCCATCTGCCATCCTAACCCCATTCCAGACACCTGCTCTGTTGTTTGCACTGCAAATTATGCTGAGCTGGCCTTAGTTACAGGTTCTGTGGGAAAGCTCATAAATTGATTGTATAACCCATGTATGCCGAAAACCTCAGTGACGTATTGATGGTTTCTAAACAGTTCTGTATACATAAATTCACTAATAAAGCTTGGATCAACCCATGGACTGATTTTCAGGAACTTTCCAAAGGTGCCACACCCTGTGTTTACCTCATCAGGCTAATAACATTAGAAAGTCACCTCCCTGACCAATTGTCCATGATGAGATTCGAACCAGGGTCCATTGTCAGAAAGCAAATATGGCCACAGCACCTGTAGTTATTATTACATCTTAAATATATACATATATATCCATATAGATGTATGGGTGGTGCAATAGATATTGGCTTGGAAGGAGAAATCTAGGAGCTGAGTTTGAATTCTGGTCGAGTTTGTTGCATTCACTTATGTGTAAATACCATTGGGATATCTATGAATCTCTTCTCTCTCCATCTATGATGGTGAATAGCAGGACAGACCGAATTCTATAGTCTTGGCTGGCAACCAGTCTACTACAAAAAGAATAGGCAACCTACTGCAGAAAAACTTTCAAATGCTCTCTTCCAACATGTCTTCAACCACGAGTAGGCTCATAAAATTAACATGAGAATAATATCTCATGTTGATGCAAAGTCTGCAAGAATTAGAGTAAGTGTTTTTTAACAAAAATATCTATATCTATATCTATATCTATATCTATATCTATATATATATATATATATATAGACATTGCATAAATGTATTGTATACATATGTATTACATGTATTATGTATATCATATTCTTGTCAGCAGATATGATTTAAGTAGTATAAATAATCACTTGTATCTGTCAGAACAGCAAATTAATGTTTACTTTTAAAAATTTGTACATTAATATGAACTGACTAAAAGATTATCAATTAATGATGGTCAGAAATTATTGTTTACATTACTAAATTTGATACTTAAATCATTAAACTATATGATATAATTGACACACACACACACACACACACAGTGTGTGTAATGGGTAAATTGGTGCCATGTTATATTTTTAATTTTGTGCACATGCATTATTTGTTTTTGATTTTTTTCAACTTCACCATATAGTAGAGTCAGTTGGGCATTCTACAGACTGCAACCTCCTTGATTATTAAGTGTGGGGTGTAGTTGAACAAGAGGCCAACAAAACTCCACCTAACACCATAGATGAACTGAAATCAAGGATTATAGCAGCATTCACCAACTTAAACAAGGAGACTGTTCAGAAGAATTGAAAGAGATGTCAAAGTCGTCTGGAGGCCATGGCTGAAGCTAATTGTAATTTTATTGAATTAATTTCCTCTTTAGTATTTCAAGATATGTTTGTGTAATTTTGGTAAATATATCTGTTAAAATGAAATGTCACAGTCATTTTCATTTTTGCATAATCCAGGTGACAATTTAACCATAGCACACTGTGTATATATATATATTTATATATATATATATATATATATATATATATATATATATATATATATATATATATATATATATATACACACATAGAGAGAGAGAGACAGACAGACAGACAGACAAACGGAAAATTTATCTTAACCAATGCATTTCATCTCCTGAGGCACTTTATTAAAGCAAATGAAGGGATTTTATTTTGTGGTAAGTATCTATATACAGGAGTAAAAATGTTACTGGTGTTTCAAATTAAATCCTTACATTTGCCTTGATAAAGTCCCTCAGAGGAACCGCCTTAAATCCTGTGTTTTTTTTTTCAACTTCATCCTGAAAAACACATTTTCTGTTCCTTGTCTTGTCTTCAAATCCCTTACAGTTAAGCATTCTTTGAATTTCTTTGTTTTCCTATTTTTCAATATCTTTTGGGTAAATCCAGTCTCTCCATTGGAAAATTTAACAAGTGCTATTTAATAAAAGAATACTTTTGTGTATATCTTTTTGCCTTTTCTTTCCACTTAAATATTTGTAGCATTTATCAATTTAAAATTATGGCACTTAAAGACATGGATGTAATATTTAATTTAAATTATAGAGAAAGAAAGTCTATATGATTATTTCTTGGAGATTGCATAAGATTTTTTGTATTATAATGAGAAACAATTTGCAGTAATGTACACAAAATATAAAAAAAAATCCTTCGTATGAATTTGTTTTTATTTAATGCTGCAGCATAAACTGGCATTTACAAGATTGGCATCCTTTATAGGGAGTTGTACAGCATTTACAAAGATATTTTTGCAATAATTTCTGGTATGTAATTATTATCTACAGTTCCTGAGTTCACCATTTTACTTATTAATTAATCCTGGTTCACATATTTATCTATTGAAACATTTTCCTTTGAGTATATGTCTTAGAAAGAAAGAAAGAAGATCCTTTTCATAATTATTTCTTTAAGCCTACAATTTAAAACATTTATTTAATGAAATAAATATATTTTCTATTTCTTTTTCTTTTGTATCTATTTATGTATACGCTTTTATTTTCTCTTTATATATATATATATATATATATATATATATATATATATATATATATATATATATATATATATATATATAAGAGAAAGGAAAAACAAATAAGTAGATAGATATTTCTTACTTGCAAAAAAGTGCTTGACACCACAAGAAATGGCAGAGTTAAAGTAGAAATTCTGGTAGGCAGTGACAGATCACAACTGCTAGTTTCATATGTTTATCATGCAATCGTTAGGCAGTTGGTTTTTATACTCGGTGCCCAATATACCACCAAATAAGTTTAAGATGGTGAAGCAACAAAACCCACCTGGGAGAGGGTAAACCAGCTGACCAAGATCAAAAATAGCCAAAAACTAAAAAATAAATAAATTCTACTGGAGAAGATGTTGCCAGTATTGCAAAGAAAAGTGCTCAATAACATATGTGATAATAGTACCACAGTAAAAGAGCTAAAGCTTCAAGCTGTTATAGACAAGCGTATGGTTGCAAGAAAGAAATACGACAACAGAAGAAATAGATTTACGTGGTTTATTTCAACAAGAACGTGAGGGTTTGGGACAGCTACCTTGTGGTATAGTTCATAAGCCGGCTTTGGATCTAGGTCAATCTCTCACACATGTTGACGGTGGTTGATGATCCCCTGCTGACAGCTGCTGACCACTCGGCCTGACTGTGACAGGTCTGTTTCCTGGCCACCTGTGACTGCCGTTGAACTTCCGTGTGACCCCTTTTATAGCGTTTTTTTTATGGCTTAACAGGCTCGAAAAACGAAGCGAGTATAATTAGGAGGGAAGCATTTTTATTGGACGAAAAATAGAACACTTTAAATATTATTTTATTTTTCGACCGGAACTCGTAAAACTTTGTAAACGAAGATAATGGTCATTTTGTGACAGGGGTTTGTCCCATTCACATCCAGCTCTCGCTCTCAAGTATTTGCCTGTAAATCAGCCAAGATATGTCTTATTTTATTTTATAACAAAGCCAAAAAAGTGCTTTTACAACTCTCTCTGCAAGAAAAGTCATTGAGGTCAACCCTCGTATATTGTCAAAACCCAGAAGAAGTCTTTAGATGTTACTTTAACTGAATCATTATAGAAATTTGATTTTAATTTATTTAAAACTTAGTTTTTATTCTTTTTTATTTATTGTCTATATTATTTTATCTTTTAATTATTTATTCTTAATGGATTACATATCCCACATTATTTATATATATATATATATATATATATATATATATATATATATTGGATGTAACAGGAAAACTGTCCAAATCTTGTAACTGCAAAATTGTCCATTTCTTAGATTAAGATTTAAACTGTAGTATCTTCGGTATATTACATGATTAAAGATATCTAAGGATCAGAAGCTCATGAAGGATTGAAATAAAGTTCATTCCTGTCTGGAGACCCTTCTAATTAGCTTCCTATCAGTCTCCTACCAGTCTTCAACAAAGTCTTCAAAGCTTTAATCAATGCCGAAGTAGTTAAGCACCTTACATCCCATAATCTGTTCTCTGACAAGCAATATGGTTTCTGCTTTGCTCATTCTACAGCTGATGTACTTACAGCCCATAACTGAAATTGTTTACCAATCACTTCATAATAATGGAGAAGCTTGTGCCATTTGATAGGGCTTGGCATGCTGGCCTTCTTGGCAAGCTTCAGGGTTATGGAATTTTAGGTCGATTGTTTGACTTAATACAATCATCCTGTCAAACTGTGTATTGAAGGCCATTCTCAACGGATTCTCCTCCATCTCCTATCCCACGAATGCAAGTGTTCCCCAAGGCCCTACTCCATTCCTTATCTTCATTAACGATCTTCCTGATGTCATAAGTTCCCAAGTAGGCATTTATGCAGACGACACTACTATTTACTCCTGACAAAACTAACCTGGCCATTTGTCTTGAAAAGGACCTCCAGTCAGATGTGAACTGGGGTAAGAATTGGCTGGTTAACTTTAATGCCTCAAAAACAGAACTGCTCTCTATTACTCACCCCATAGAACCATCCCTACCTCCCATTAGAATGTCTGACACTCAACTCCATGAGAGCACCTCTTTGTGACTGCTCGGTATCACATTGTCTGCTGACCTGAGATGAAGCAAATACATTGTCAATAGCTTCGTCCACCACAAAGAAAGTTGGCTCCTTGTGCTGTGCCAGGAAATTTTTCTTGCCAGAGTCAATCCTTCAAATCTACAAATCAACCATTCACCCTTGCATGGACTATTGCTGCCATATATGGTCTGGAGCTCCTTCCATTGTCTCAAGGTCCTTGATAAAATCCAGAGACAAATATGCAATGTAATTGGCTCTGATCTGGCATCACATCTACAGTCGCTCTCTTACAGATGTGCCATTGCTTCCCTCTATCTTTTTTACAAATACTTTCATCGTAACTGCTATGATGAGCTGATTTCACTGGTTCCCAGACTTCATGAATTTTAGTGTTCAACTAGGCTGGCATTTCACTCTCACCCTTTCACTGTCAAAACTGTTAAACATAGCTGTCTCTTCTACTCCAATAGCTTCATGTCTCACACTTCTCGCCTGTGGAGCTCCCTCCCCTTTTCCTGTTTCCCTGATAGCTATAATCTCCAACTATTCAAATGTAATGTCAATCGATGTCTCCAGATGCTTTAATCTATCCTCTATCCTTCTCTTCATCCTTTCCTCTATCACTCCTCTTTGCTCTCTCTCCAACTCTCTGTAACCCCTTGCATGTTAGTGGCTTCTCACCTTGCTTGGGGTGAAATGCTTAAATATATATATATATATATATATATATATATATATATATATATATATATATGAACTTCATTTCAATATATATATATTATTCCAGGACCATTTTCCAACTTACTTAAGATGATCTTTGCCCTCTCTAACATTCTAAACTTTCTATCCTGGAGTAACAAGGGGCCTCACCGGTTTCACTTACGATTTCATTTTCAAGTCCTCTTTCACTGCTCTTTGGACTGTCACAGCTGAAACCCCTCCCTCACATGCTAAACATCATATGGATTGAGTTGGATCTTTTCTAATTGATCTCTTTAGCTATATATTGAAATCATGATCCCTCTTCCTGTTGTTACCTCCTAATCCAGTTTTTCTATATACTGTTCCCTCCTTTTAAACTCATTCACTGTTCTCTTGATGATTCTTGAAAGCCAGAATATGAATGTTGGTGCCATTACTGAAGGCCTGAATTATCTTTTTCATTTCATCATTGTTCATTTGGGAAGACAGTGGGGCTGAAACAAAATGATTTTAAACTGTTCTCTTTCTAACTGAAGAACTCAAAGTGTTTTCAGGGATTCTTATGACAGATGGTGTCAAGTTGGTTAAACGTCTTATCTTCTGAAAACCTGGAAAGAAGAAACTCAATTAGTTTAGTGGTGTTTTAGATATGAAATATTTTGTGGGATGGACAATTATGGTGTTACAGGATTTGGTCAATACATAGGTGAGAAGTGACGATATAGATTTATATCTTTCCCAATGGTATTTGTATATGAATGTATGTAATGGACTTTAGACTGGAATTTGAACTCAGCTCTCCAATTCCTCATTATTATTATTATTATTATTATTATTGTTGATGATGATGATTTGGAAATGCTGGAGGTTATTTCTTTTGGCATCTTGGAAGATTTTTTTGGCATTCATGCCAACAATCAGCTTTGCAGAATGGAGAATCATTATTTTTGCTCTTTTGTTTAAAGAACACTTTGTTGAAGAACTGGCATTACTTATTTACACTTATTCTGATACCATCCTCATGACATTTAAAAGAACCAATAATTTTGCTGCCAGCAGTGTTACCTTAGAAAAATACTCCACCTCCCACTAGTGTCTTCTGAATTGTATTGGTTCACTCTTTTCATGAAGAACCTAAACTCTAGCTCAGTCATCAGGTCCATCCAATGTAGCTTTAAATTCTTCACTAATAATGACTGATTTGAAATCAGATTTCATCTTCTTCCCCCAACTAGCATATATTTCTCTTTATGCCGTTTTCTTAAAGGTCATAGTTTGGTTGCTTTCATGTCTTTAACTAAAGGTTTTCAATCTTCTGCAATCTATTTTCTCTGTTTTCACTCACAACACCAGCTTTATCAAGTGTTTTCTTGTTTGTTCATCCAATTTCTTTTTTGATTATCTACTTTTCTCAAATCTCTTGTGATATTCTTATGGCCAGGTCTTTCTTTTTCTTATCTTTCCATTTGTTATTCGGATTGTTCTCTGATCACTGTTAAACTTTTGCAGATTTCAGTTCTTGCTTTACTTTTGAGGTAGTATCATTTTTATGACCTATGGGAATCTTTATATAACTTAAATTTAAAAATAGATATCAATAACTATACTATTATATATATATATATATATATATATATATATATTAATTTGTAATATTATTAACAACTTTTGAGTTAGATAATAAAATGTCATAACACCAAACAACTTATCATAAATATTTCTAAGAAAGCAGAAAATATGATCATCTGAAATTCACTTGGAAATCTTTGAAATTCTATCAACAATGGTTAAAACAATTTTATTGTGAAGAGACAGACTTGAATAATGGAATCTGTTATTATGTATCTATAACAAATAAACTGACAAAATAATATTTTGTACAAATTTTATATTTAACAATCTGTTTTCATTTTAAGTAAAGAATTTGGATTTCCAGCTGAAAATGTGTCCTTTAATGACTGATATCTTAGAAATTTTGTATTAAATAAATTTTGTTCTATGTTTAAACTAATATCATTTGTACATTGAATGTGTGCATATTTTAGTTATCAAAAATAATATCATCTTGGACATCTAATAGAATCTAAGTTATTTGAAGATTTTTTTCTCTTAAGTAATACTGCATTTCTGTGGAGACATTGATGCTTAAGATAATATTCTTGTGATATTTAGTAGTTGGTGTCAGTGTTGATTTATTCTATTGCATAAACATAAGTTTTATAGAAATAGTCATTGATCATGTTGCCATAAGCGAAATGCCAAAACAGACTTATGATAGTGTAATCTGTCACATTTTGTTCCAGTTACCTGTCATATTTAATCAGACATCCATCTACCTGTTAACACTCACACATATATATATATATATATATATATATATATATATATATTTTGGCTGAGTAGTTAGAATGTTTGCTTTCCAACTATGAAACCCAAGTTCAAATCTCAGCATGGTTGATTTGTCAAGAAGGTGAGTTTTGATGTTATCTGTTGGAGGATGCATTTCCTGCGTGCGGCACCTTTGTAAAATGCCTGAGAACCACACTATGGATTGACCCAAACATTGTGAATAAAATTGGGTAGATGTAACTGTTTGGGAGACATTGATGGTTCTTCTTGCACAAAGTCACAAGTCATTGTGATTGAGGATTTGAGCATACTGACCTTATTTGAACTGTTGATCATGCCAGATAATGCACTCTCCCAGAAACTGTACATAATCTCTACTCAGCTTAGTTTATACAACCACAAGTAAGCTCTGTGGCTATTGAATAAGCACAGATGTTCCTGAGCCGGCATTTGCAACAGGGATTGGCATAACATTTTTTTCTTTCCTAATGTCATCTCTCTTCAATATGATCATAACTTTCTGCAGATTCTTTTTCTTAATTATCTGTAAATTGCCATACTTTCTTAGGAAAGATAGTGAATTGGTTTCCCATTGTTTTCTCTATAGTCTAAAATTCAGAGTTTTCCTTCTCCTAGACTAGTTTCTATCCAAGGCTAGAAATATCTACTTTGTTGTTTCACCCATAGCTGAGGGGAGAAAAGATGTATTCCTGTCTTTCCCAAATTTTTTAGTTAGAAAGTGAGCACAAAAAGTAAAATCTTCAACTAAACTCACTGATTACACTACCTGCCAATCTTTCAATGCGAGGCTAAATCATTGATAATGTGAAAAGTTAAAAAAAAACAAAAACTATTAATAAAAGTCTAAGTTAGTTCCAAGTAATCAAAATTAATTAATGCAGATAATTTGTATATAACAGTGCACAATGTTCTCAATTGATCTCAACAGTTGAACCAGCAAATGAAGATGGTTACACATGATGGACATGCTACAGAAGACACCACTCAAAATTATAATAGAGTCAGCAGCAGTCCATTGCAGCTTCATAACTAGATTCTACATGTCTCGTTGCATACATGTCACAGAGTAAGTGTCAGTCACTTCCTGACAAATTGAGATCCACCTTAAACAAATTCGCTCCATCGGTATTTTCTTCTACTATGATTTTCTTTCACCTCCAATGAAATCTTGCAAAGCCAAATGTCAATAGGAAATGGATGATGTGAACAGGTTTTGGTGAAACTGGAAGATTCTAGTCCTGAACCTGCAGTGAATTTAGTCATCAACACCACATCATAAAGGAATTATATTCTTGGATATGAGATCAAGCCAACAACAATGACAATGAATAGTGTACAGTGAGTGCTTATGGTAATATAACAATGTTTGATGTAAAATAACGAAGTGAAAATTTATACTGCTAATAAATATACATTTGTTACTCACTGTATGGTACAACTCAGTTTTATACACATGGCAGTCATCAAGCACAAATTTAAAATTTTCAATATGTGCCTGTCATCATGAATATTTATTATTAGTGTATATATATATATATATATATATATATATATATATATATATATATATGATAAAAATATAGTTTTATGGAAAAAATGCTATATTTATAGGAAAAAATTAATGTCAAAGATAGTATATAAATATAAAAGTAGACTGTGAGATCAACATCAAGTGATGACAGTCGTTTTCATCCTTCAACATTAAAAAGACTGTCAATGTTTGCTGTTGACCTCAAAGTTCACTTATATATATATGTATATATACGTGTGTGTGTGTGATATATATAAGAGATGTGACAAAATGTAAATCTTTTATGCCAACACATTTCACTCCTTGAGTACTTTTATCAAGGCAAATTTAGAAATTTTATTGAGGAACATGTGTTTTAAAAAAAAAAAAATAATGAATATTGAATTGGAGAATGATCTAAATCATTAAAAAGAAACACTTGGAGTCCAAGATATTATAATGTTATTTTTCTGTGTATTTAATACACTTAACAAAATAAAATTTCTCCATTTACCCTGATAAACCTATGAAGGAAGGAAAATGCATTGGCATAAAATGTTTTCCTCTTATCATTTCATTTATTATCAATATTTTTGCAAATACTTTTATTTATATCTGAATTTTACACACACACACACATGTTTGTGTGTGTGCATGTGTGTATCTGCTGTTCATGCTTAGAATATTGCTACCACATATGGTCTGGTGCTCTTGTCATATATTTAGAGATTCTTGATAAAATCCAAAGAAATATACTTCAATGTCATTCTTCCTGGCATCTCAGCTTCAGTCAAATTCCCATCACCCTAATGTGGCTTCCTTATGTCTTTTCTATAAATACATTCAGCATTCAGGGTAATTGTTCTAAGGAACTCTTCACTATGGTAGCTTGAGTCTATGAATTTAAGTGCAGTACTAGATTTGTGGCAAAATCCCATCATTTTACAGTTGAAATGGCTAGATGGAACCATAAGTTCTATGCTAATAGTTTCTTTTCTCACATTTCTCACTTGTGGAACTCTCTTCCAGCTTTTTTCTTTATATATATATATATATATATATATATATATATATATATATATATATATATATATATATTATGAAATGAACAAAGTCCCACAATTGAAGTTCAAATACAGTAAATTCGACTTTGATAACCAAACGCTCCTCTGTGGCCAAATCAGTTAAAGGCACATCAAGCTAAGATCTATAAAAAGAATGTATAAACATAAAAATGTCTTAAAATAATTGTTGGACTTTGTCCATTTCATAATGTGCGATGTCATTTGTTTACATTTGATACGCATTGAGCAGATATGAATTTACATGAGATATTCATAGAAGATTGAAGTTTAAATACAGTAAATTCGACCTTGCTAACCGAATGCTCCTCTGTGGCCAAATTGGTTAAAGGCACATCAAGTTAAATGACAGTTCCGTATAGGATACAGGTTCGAATCCTGTTGGAGGACGAATATTTTCTGTGAAAATCTCTCAGACATTCAGGCTGGTAAATGTTGTTTAATACTATTTATTATAAACAGAGCATTTACTTCAATATTTGTATCTATAAAAAGAATGTATAAACATAAAAATCTTAAAATATATATATATACATAAAAGTAGACATTGAAGTTAACACTCAGAGGCAACAGTCTGTTTCATACTAAATGCAATCATCAAGCCATGAAACAGACTGTCACCTCTGGGTGTTGGCCTCAATTTCCGCTTTTATATTTACATATGCTCTATTCCTGATATTGAGCACTTTAGCCCAAAAATATAGCATACATTAAAACTATATTTCATCATATTTATATATTTGTAAGGGTATGTGTCATTATATACATGGTCATAAAACCTTGTAGATCAAACAATTATAAAATGTTATAATGATAATAATAGCAACAGATGCTTATTGTATTCATAAAATGTTAAAAACCAAAGTTTACAAACATTTCTCATTTAACTTTATACTATAACTCATTTCAATAATACATGTGCTACAAACATTCATTCTTCATCATTTGGTTCCTGAAAACTACATATATATATATATATATATATATATATATATATATATATATATATAAACATTCATTAAATAATACAGCCCTCATATTACATCTATTTATTTTTATAATAATCCTTTCTAGTTCACTAATCAGCTTCTTGATGTTAAGTTTAAATTCACCCAGATGTTCGATGTTGGTTGGTTACTTTTGGTACAGATTATATTTTCTATTGCACAACATTTAGGCACATTACTGTTCACCTTCACAATACAGGAAAATACTTGTTGACTACACGATGAAAATAATAAACAAAAACTGATATTTAATTTCCATGAGAAAACCCCTATTCTTCATAATCTTTAAGGCTGACTGAGCTCAACTTTGCCTATGGTAGACTTGTAAATATGTAAGCCATCAGGTCATCCCATAAGTTCTGTCCAAATTTTAACTTTTTGTTAAAATGAACGAAATTTAAAGAGTATTTTATAATGTCTAATGGTGCTGAACATTATTTTTATGTTTAGATGCATTTAAACTGATCAAATTTTATTTCAGAGAACAATAAAATTAAATTTCGTTTGATTAAAACCCTGCTAACATGGAAGTACCCAAGAATCATTTGAGGCACATATTGCTTTATGAGCTCAAGAAAGGAAACTCAGCAGCCGAAGTGGCTAGAAACATTCACTCAGTTTATGGAGAGGAATGTGTGAATGAAAGAACTTGCAGAAGATGGTTTGCAAAATTCAGAGGTGGAGATTTCACCCTTGAAGTTGAATATCGAACCAGATGTCCAGTTGAGTTTGATGAAAAGCTTCTTGAAGCAGCCCTTGAAGAAAATCCAGCTTTATCAGTTGAGGAATTGGCAGTGGTTCTCAGTTCAAACCATACAACTGTTCATCGTCATCTTCAACAACTTGGAAAAGTTCCTAAACTTGGAAAATGGGTGCCTCATGAATTGTCTGAAAACAACCTCAAATCCCGAGTTGACATCTGCTCTTCTCAATCAAAAGCAAACAATGTGCATGCTTGAAATTAGAAATATAAAATGGCGACAATTTACCTATCATGTCCTGGTAATGAAATGTTATTGCTATTTTCAATTTTGCATAACTTAGACGACAATTTATCCATCATCACTCTTTCTCTCTCTAATATTTTCATGAAAATTGGATTGTTCACACCCATATTTTTGCATGCAATATTTTGTAAAGTATATCACAATGAACTGTTAAAACTGCAAGGTAGCCTTGACATATTCAGGAAAGATATTAGAATAATCCAGAATCTATACTGGCAGCAAACTACTTGCTTAAAGATAGAAAATGAATTCAGTTAATACACAAAAACAGAAAGGAGTGTAAGACAACGATGTTTCAATCTATACAGTGAGGCAATTCTGAGAGAATTAGAAATCCTAACAGGATTCATTATTGTTAGCTGCAATCTTAACAATATAAGATATGCAGATGACACACTGTTGATAACAGACACAACAGATATTACTTGAACTCCTACAGGATGTAGTAAAGGAAAGTGAGAAGAAAAGACTAAACATCAATTGCAAAAGAATAGAATGCAAAGTTGTCAGTAAAAGGGACAGCCCAACATGCAAATTACAAATTGGTAATACCAAAATCAAAGAATTACAAGTTATATATATGGGAAGTGTTTTAACATAGGACATAAAATGTGACATCAAAATCCAAAGAAAACAAGAAAAGAGTACTGAATTATTATAGTCCTCTTATATCGTAGTAAATTTTAGATAATCTCCTCATAGATGAAGAAGAGACATGAAGCAAAAGAAATCTATTTTACAGAAGGATGCTAAGAATACCCTGAACCAAACATGTGAGCAACAATAAAGTTTTAGAGAAAATGGAAATGAAAAAGATATTTATACTTAAAGATACTTATACTTAACATCATTATATATATATATATATATATATATATATATATATATATATATATATATATATATATATATATATATATATATGAAATATATATATATTTGAAATGTCTAGGGTACATAATAAGGAAAGAGGTCTTGGAAAATCTGATACTCATGGGACATATTGAACAGGGAGAAAGGAAAACAACACATTACCTACCTACCTAGATAGCTAGCTTGAGTAAATGGATGACAGAGCAAGGTTTAAGAGAGATAACAAAAGGACAAAATTTATTAAAAGATACAAAAAAAAGGAAATTGTGGAGAGCCATGATTCTCAACATCCTGAAAAGAGACAGCACAAAGAAGAAGGAGAATATATATAAAAAGAATTACAATCGGATGAGTTAGTTGGTGGAAAAATATTCTTGAAATATCTCATATTTATAATGTTTATCGATTGATTGATTTGTTTGTTTTTTACAGTTTACCAACCTTTTTTCAGGTTATTTAAAGCCAGAAAATATTTTGGGGTTATAAGAATTTGGGTGTCGGGGAGATAATGCTAATTAACCCATAGCATTTGGGAGAAAAGGTGGATTCATACCTTTCCCAAGGATATTTGTGCATAAGTGGAACTGGAACTTAGCTGTGCAATTTTCAATTTCCAAGACATTATCCATTACACCACTTGCATATTCAAGCTTACAGCACCTAATATTGTAATATTTAGTGACACTAATTATTAAGGAGTCTTAGATCCTTAAGAATGATTTAGATCATTTTACACAACCATATAACTTAGCAGTTATTTCTTCAAGTAATGAGAAGTAGTGACAGAAAAGAAAATTTCATCCTTGGGTTAAAATCATTCCTATCATGCTAAGTAAAAATACTATTAACTTCTGTTTCAACATATAAGAAAAACATATGCAAAAGCAACAAAGCTCCATCACCAATCAGATCCTGAACTATCACTAATCATGATGAATGCTTTGGGTACCCATTGGACCTTAAACTCAACCTCAAATGGAACTTGTACATACAATTCATTGCTAAAGTGATCAGTTCCCTGTGCTGTTCTCGTAAGTACCTGACTCCTCATGCTATCCTCTACCTTTACAAGAGCCCGATCAAGCCTAAAATGGATATATTGTTGCCATATATGGGCAGGAGCTGCCCATCCTCACTTTCCAGTCTCAATAGAATCTAAAAGCATCTCTGCATCCTTGTGGGTGAGAAATTATTTTCCATCCTACAGTCCCTCTCTCACAGATAAAACATCACAAGCCTCTCACTGCTCTATTGCTATTTCCATGGAAAGTGTCAGACAAACTACATTCCTTAGTTCCATCAGTTCTAACCTTCACCTCTAGGACCCATCATGCTACACTCATTATAGCAAACCACCCTCATTCTCTTCATGTTCTACTTGTGAGATGTAAGTTCCACCCAGACAGCTTCTTCCTGCAAATTGGTGTTCTATGGAACCAACTCCCAAAGAGGTGTTTTCCCTATCACTACAATCTTAACCTGTTCAAGTCCAGGATTAACCGTTTATTTCCCCATATATCCTCCTAAATCTAACTCGGGTGACCCCCCCCCCCCAGCCTTGTACAGGCTAACCACACAGTAAAAAAAAATAACTGTTAGATATTCTGTATTACAATGGAGTGTTGAACAGTTTTTAGCCAAACCTGCTTCCTAAAAATAAAACCAACTGGCCAAACATTAGACTTTGTTAAGGACTTCTTGTTTGGGCTGAAAAAGTTTCATCACAGAAGACAGTGGAGATATTTTATGGTCATTGTCACCAATCCAGTATATTGCAGTGCACAGTAAACTGAACTTAAGCATCTAATCAACATTAGAGAATATCAGAGGTAAGAGTGTTAAAACTGCATAATCATCAGCAGTTCTGTAAATGTTCTATCTTACAATGTGGTGCTGAAAAGTTCTTGGTCTGGGCCAATGCCCCAAATCTAATACAAATGACCAAACAGATTTTTAAGGGTTTCTTGGTTTGGCTGAAAACTTTTTAGCTTCAGTCAGAGTCCCTAATCCAGTACATTTCAGTGCACTGCAAACTGAACTTAATATATTGTTACCCATCTATAAAAGATGCTTTGTACTTTCAGACTGCAAGAACTTCAACAGCAAATGGTTGGTGGTGAAGCAGCAGGTAACCAAGAAATGAAAGAAAGAAGAAAGAATAAAATTAAATTTGCTGAGAACAGGAAGGCTAAACTAGCAGGTAAATATTGAAATGACATCTCTTGCATTCATTCCTTGTCAACTTGTATAAATATTTTCATTTTCTTCCAAGAGAGTCCTCACTTCGTTTCCTTTTTCTCTTTTCTTCTTTTTCCTGTCATCACTTCTGTTCTCCTTGTTCTTAACTTTATTCTTAAATAATTGAGGCAGACTATATTTCCTGTTGTGGTACACTAAAATGTCATCCAAATTGATTTTTTAATCATTTCACTGTAAGCAATGCAATAATGTTACCAAGATGCAAAGAAATTACTGTGTGCTAGAGAAAATGAGAAAAAAAATACTGTTAAGGAGAGTGAACAATAAAAGAACAGTAATTAAAAAGATAATTATTGATAGCACATTTAAATTTTTGAAGATCAAAGTTGACTGAAAAACAAGAAGCCAGAAGAGAGTTCCACAGGTGAGAATTGCAATAGAAGAAACTATTAGCATTGAACTTATGGTTACATCTAGCCAGTGACATACAGAGGTTTGGTCATGTTTGGTGATACTCAAGTTTAACTCCTTAATTGTATGCCCCTAAGGATCAAGTAGAGGGTGCCTATAATACCCAGTACTGAGAAATCTGAGAAAGAAATATATAAAAACAAATGAAAAAGAAGATAAACACTTTATTCAAATTAAATATAAACTAAATTTCTAATTCTCTCTTTGATTGTATGCCCAGGGATATCACATCCTCTGCACCCACTTCTGCATGCCACTGCATCTAACCATTTCAACTATAAAATGATGAAACCTTGCCACCAATCAAACACTGCACTTAAATTCATAAAGTCTAGGTATTATAGAGAAAAGTTCATCAAAACAATTACCATGAAAGTATTAATTATTTGAATATTAATTGCATTTTTTTCTTAGTTATTGCATAGAAAGAGACTGTCTTGTAAAAGTATAGCACATCATTTCAATGGAAATATGATTTAAGTAATTTCTGTTTGATCAACTAGAGAACAGACATGACCGCATTGAGACATGTTCCATCAGAAATCATTAGCATTCTTCTAATTTACCATGCCATCAAAAACGATGGCAATTTTTGTAAATTACTGTTTATACTTTCATGATATGGTGGTTATGGCTCTCCACAATTTCCTATATTTTGTTGTTCTCTTTGCCATTTCCTCTTCATTTTATAATTTTGTGTGGCACTTTCTGTAGCATGTCCATCATGTGTATCCCTCTTTATCCTATGGTTCGGTTGTAATTATCATCTGCTTGTTACATTGTTGGGGTCTTTAGAGTTGGTTATGCTTTGTCTTCAACTTTGCTGCTAAGGCTGGCCCTACTTGGAGTTTAAAGCTCCTGACAGCATCATTCTCTGAGTCATAAGACCATGCAAGCCCCTCCACCACAAAAAGGCGTGACCTTCAGTGGTATGCACATAGAAACATACACACACATATACACACATACATATTTTACTCTGGATGTTGGAGTAAACAGTTTGTCATGACAATAACAGAAAGAAAACAAGAAATAAAACAAGAATTAAAAGTATAAAATCATCATCAAATATACGAGAACACTATTTACACTATTCGGACTATTGTCCTCATCTTTGTTGCTATATTTATTACAACGTTTCAGCCGTTGTACACTCCAGCTTTCTTCAGGTGGTTGGAATGTCGAACTGAACCCTTTATTCCACTCACTGGGGTAGACTGTTCTAGTTCCACGTGCCATGTTTAATGGATGTCAGTCATCAGTTATCTCCTGTTAATTCCCCTCTCAAAGTTCTCCACTGCCTTAACTGGGTATTGAACTCACACTCTTAGAGTCTTGTCACTGGATCTAACCAATTCCTTTATCCACTGCACCATGTGTCCTCAAGGACAATACCCAGTTAAGGCAGTGGAGAACTTGGAGAGGGGAATTAACAGGAGATAACTGATGACTGACATCCATTAAACATGGCACATGGAACTAGAACAGTCTACCCCAGTGAGCAAAATAAAGGATTCAGTTCAACATTCCAACCACCTGAAGAAGGCCGGTGTGTACAACGGCCGAAATGTTGTAATAAATATGGTGACAAAGATGAGAACAACAGTCCAAAGAATGTAAGTAGTGTACATAATATCTCATCTCAGAAATATAGACAGATATATGAGAACAGTTTTTATTATTCTGATATTATTATTAATGATATATACTAATTTAGCAAGACCATTGGAAAGAAGTTAGGTTATTTATTTTATTATTTTTTCATTTATTTTCAAAAGATGAACTGGTTCAGTTGGTAATGATTTTGAAACTAGAATAGTTCAACAGATTCAATTTCTGTGTTGGCCACTGATACCAATTTCATTTGACAGGGATGAGTTCAATCTTTCTTGTCTTATACTCTATGGTTGACACCTCTTTGAAGCTAATACTTTTAGAAATGAGTCCAATTCTCCTTATTGCATATCTGCTTTCACTTAGGAAAAGATTATCGCCAGTCACATCAAGATGAAAACATTGGTTTTTCTTCACTATAGTACAATTCATGCAAAAAAGCCCAAAAGATTGATGTCTTATTTACAAGTGAGAAAATGTTCATCGGTGTTATTTACTTACAATGGTGGACACTGCACTGAAGTGAAACACTAACACTAAATGACCTGAGGTTGAAAGCAAAGAAATTAATCTGTTCACAGAGAAGAAATTAAAAAATCATAAAGAATGAGTTCAACAAGTCCAGAGAAATAAACTTGAAAGAATGAAATTATGTTTTCGATTAATCTTTGTACAAATTTTATGTTAGCAATTCATTCTCAACTTAATGTGAAGCATTTCATATACATGACAGATTTATTAAATGGACTTTACTTAAAAAAAAACCCTTCAGAATATTGATCTAATCAAAATATATAAGAGCAAGAAGATAAGAAAACCTTTGAGTTAATTTTAAAAGGTTCTCGTTACCTATACTTCAAGAACCATAATTAAATCACTTAAAAGGTAACCTTTTCTCTTAATCGTTACTGTAGTTGATGGAATTCTCTTTGAAGCAGTTTAAAATGAATTCTTATATTACTGTTGCATTTATAGTACAAAAGAGAATTTTTTTCTTAAATGCAAAAAATAATGTAAATTAATAATGGGACATGGTTGTAAGTGTATATATACATATAATAAGAAATGGCAGATCTGGGAGATCTATTATCACAATGTGGGGTACTTAATAACAAAGGCGATAATAAAAAAATCAAGAAAGAAAAAAGAAGCTAAATGAAATCAGCTCAACTATATTCCCAAACATGTACCATATATATTCATGTATAAGCTGGCTTCATGTATATATAGTGTGACCTCTGAATGTATTGGCATGAATTTTGACCCCTCCAGAATAAAATTTACTGAAAATGAATTAATTATAACTTCTTAACTTTTTAGTATTACCCTCTCTAACTTTTATGCGAAAAAAAAAAAAAAAAAATGATAATAATATACTCAAGTATATACAATATTTTTTTAAATTTAAGAGTTTAAATTTCCAGCATTCCCTCTCCTTCATGTGCATGTGTAGTTGCATCAACATAAACATCACTTCAGTTTGATAAATTCCTAAAGGATGAAACATGTCACACAAATGCTTTTTTTCCACTTTGTCATTGATTTTCCTAATATCTAATTACTCTAAATGTTATAATTAGTGGATACACACATTTGAATTGATATCTGTGTTTTTTATATAGTGGTATTTTTAGAAGATGTCTCCTGACATTTTATTAAAACTTTCAATCTCTAAGCTGTTAGAAATTAATTTCACTGTTTAAAAAACAGATATGTTTATACAAATCTGTGTGTCCACAGAAATTTAATTTCACCATGTTGATGTACACACCTGATCAAAAATTTAAGACCACTTGAAATTTTTTTTCAAAAAGACTGTTTTTCATGGAAAAATTTTAAACATTTCTTACTTAAGGTTACTAATTCTATAATCTAAAAGGTTATGTAGACAAAAAGTTATACTCCGAACATTTTATTGAGAAATTAACATTTTTATAAAATGAGGCATTTTACACTTGATCAAAATTACAAGACCAGAGACAAAAATTCTACGAAATTGTGCAAAAAGTGTATGAAACATTCAACAACCAAATTTAATAATGAGTTATACCTCCACTGGTTTTAATGACTTCAAAAGTACTCAGAAATAAAATGGATATACATCAATATGATAATTTTCTTTCTTTCTTTAATAAAGGTACTAAGAAACTCCTATGTAACTATGAGTGGATCCTATTAAAAATAAGTAGACAAAACCTGTCTAAATTGTTTAATGTGACATGTCTTAATGAAAACATGCTGCCAAAATATATGCAATATATATATATATATATATATATATATATATATATATATATATATATATGAATTACAAGGGAGTGAATTACAAGACAAACTTATTGTAACTCTGATCATTATGGTGGTGATTTTTTAAAACACATGTGAATGTGCTCTGTTATAATTATTTAAAAATTTTAAATTTATCCATTGGAGCTTTAGAATTTTCCAATATAAAGTAGCTAAGCAGAAAATGGTAGAAAAGCAAAATGGCATTAAATGTTTGCTAAATGCATTTGAACATGTGGCTGCTACACTCATAATAAATTTTTTTTAGCATGGGTTGGTTGTTTTTGATATAGACGGCTTTGAGAATTTGAAGTTTTTGTTTATTATTTTCATAGTGTAGAATATTGGTGTTATCAAAAAGTATTTTCCTGTATCATTAAGATAGACAGGATCTTTATTATGGATATGAAATATGATTCAGGTTAAGCATCTCAGTGATTAATTTTTATATAAACTGTATTTTTTTGTGATAAAAACAACAAAGATGTGTACAATAGTTTGAATATAAATACTGTAAATAATTGTAGGAGGTGGGGGGGGGAGAAAAATTCTCTACCTGACATTCTTCCTAAAAACTAACCAACTCTTGGCCAAGCTAAGAACATTTTAACATCCCCTAAAATGTGTATGTGTGTGGATATGAACAGTTTTTCTTCTTGCTCTCTCATAAGAACTATGCCCTGTCCTAACTGGGATCTGAGGGCCAGCAAATTTTCCCTTTTAAACACTGAATATCAAACCAACATTAGTAGACAAATTTGAAAAAACTACTTTGATATTATGCAATATGAGAGAATTTTTAACTTTTATTAATTATAAAAATTACCTTTGAGATCTTATAAACAGAGAAGTTTGAAAAATAAATAAAGAAAAAACTTGTACTGCACATTGTAATTCTGCTAAAGATAGTTTATTGAAATAACTTTTCCCTAGAACTGACATCACAGTGGACACTAATTAAAACAAAAATAATTAGATTGGTCAATAATCACAATATGACAGGTCACCTTCCAACCCCTAAAATATTTTCTTTCTCGATTGTTTTTTTTTTCTTTCTCTTCAACTATTGTGCTAAAGGGCTTTTCGTTATCTCTTCATCTCTTTGTACCTTGTGACATTTTTCTTTGAGTTTGCTCAAGAGTTCTCTGACAAAACTTTCTGTTAAATCCTCTCTTTCTCTTTCTGCTCCTTATTCTTCTGCAGAGAATCCCATTTCCACTTACCTACCCAGTACACCTCCCTCCAACTCCATCCCATTGTACTTTCATAAACTCGCAACACCTTTATGAACTCATGTAGGTTATCTATTAAGGCCCAGCTGCCATGCCTGTGAGGCAAAGAGTTTAATTCTTTTTCTTGTGTTTCAGCCAAAGTGAAAACTTATTTAATTTCATTAAAATATTTTCTCTTCTTCTCTTAAAGTTCCCAAACTTTGATTTCCCTTTGAATTTGATTAGGTATTTTGTTATGATTGCTGTTTTTCATTCTTCATCTCAAAAATATGAAATCATTCACTTGTGATCTTTTTGATTTGGGATCAGCTCTTTTGTTTCATTGCTAAAATCAGATTGAGCTTGTGAAAATCATAAAGGTTTCATCTTCATGTCACGAGTCCTGTAACCCATTAGAGCTGTAGGGGCCTCCACATGTACTGTAGCGATAGCAGCAGTGATGTGTCTAAGGCAAGATAGCTTGACAGATCCCATCCTTGTTCATGTTGGTTTTCCTCCTTGTAGGCTGATTACCACCTCAAGGCAAGAGAGCTCAGCCCACACTACTATTTAACACATAGCTTGTATAAGAACTGATGGATTTATTCCTTTCCCAACAGTATTTTTGAAAAGGTGAATGTAATGAATTCAGATAGAATTCAACTTGCCTTCCTGAACTCACTTTCTAAGTCACTAACTGTAGTATCAACTGTAAATCCGAAGGCCACCTACTGTAATGGTTATATTAGCCATTTCCTTAAAAAAAACATTTGGCTTTTATTGACCAAGCAGCCAGTGTTAATTTTGGTTGAAATTTCTGAAATCTTTCTTTTAAAACAATTTTTCAGGAAGTTTCTCAATCCCACTGTTATTGCTCTTTCCAGTATTGATGGGGTTTCCTTTCTAACTTTTTGTTTGAAGCTGTGTGAAAGGTCAATATCTCAATTATGTCATTATTTTCTCTTCAAGTTACATGTGATAACCATTTTATTTGTTGCTGCTGAGTGTGCCACAAACACTCTATTAACAGGATTTTTTGGTCATCAACAGACACAATTATTAGCTGATCGCACCCCTGTACTTATTCAGCCTATTTGGAAAATACTATCATGTGTCTAATGTTGTTTGTTAAAGAACCCCAACCTTTTTTGTTTTGAAGGAAAAGAGATAGCTCTGCAAATTTGGTGTCTTTGTTAGCGATCAAGACCTCACCTAAAGTCAATATGGGAAAGTATGCTTCACTCATTTAGACCTCGACAAACCAGGGGAAAGCCTGAAGCTGACCTGGGATATTCTCCCAAATTTTTATTCACAAAGCCAAGCCATGATGTGATAGGCTATCACATTTTGCTGATCAAGATGAAAAATCAAGATGAAAACAAATTATTTTATTTCCTAGAGTTAACTGGCTTTGTTACCACCAACACATTTCTTTTTTTATTTTTATCATCCACATATCAATATAGTCATTGTAAGAAAATAAATATATTTTTTTTTTTGTTTTTTTTTAATGTCAACAAAACTACAGGTTATCTGTCCTTAAAGTCTGAACACATAGGCAAAAAAGCATATTTTCAAGAAATTAAATTTTTCCACAATATTTTATTGAATTGGAATATTAACAAATAACATCTTCAATATGTTTTCCTTCATCTGTGATGAAAAGGTTGATGAACTTTGCAAGATTCACGTGAACTTGATGCAATAACTCCACATTGCTATAAATTTTAGCTCATTCACTCTTTATGCATTCAGTCAAGAGTGTTGCATCTGTGATTTTCATTGAATACCCCTGCTCCTTTAGCATACCACAGAAAAAGAAGTCAATTCTTTCTTCTTTCAACAAAACCATATTTAATCAGTGGAGGTAAAAAAATATAGTTAATGAGATTTCCTATGTGTCCAGACTTTAGGAACATCTGGTAGAGTAATGACCACTACTTATAGACTCTTCTTCCATTCTAATTAAAGTATTTGTTAAATAAAGAAATAAAAGTTAGTTTAAAAAGTTTGTGCATAAAAATACAGCCTTGAAGAAACTTTAGATCATAGCAAAGTATATAAAAATTGCTTGGATACATTATTATGGAACTATTTCAGATCAACTCTAAGGTTGGCAGTAAAATGCCAGTTTATTTATCCATGTCTCACTTATAAGTTTCAGCTGAAGACATTATTTTAAGCTGTTTTGATATCATAAACTTTCCAACTGTGTAGTCTGTTTACTTCAAGCTCAATAACATTAGAGAAAAGCTATAGAAAAAATTTAGCAAAAGTTTCTGCACTAAAAATTCCATGAGGAGAACTTATTTAAAAAAAATATTGTCTTTTGATTTTACATCATTTCAGAGGCCATAGCCAACATGGATGATGATTATATTATGCTGGATATTTATGAAAACATTCAAGATGAAGTAAAAGCTGTCAGCAAACAACTGGCTATTGAAAAACGAAAGGTATTTATTTCAAACTTTACTCTTTTCTTTGTTACTACATAAATAGTAACTGCTTAATTTTGTTATCCCCAATATGTAGTTCACATCTTGAGCTGTCTCTTTTGCTGACAAACATGTATTTAGTCTTCTTGCTATCCTTGTCTAAGAGTTCTTTCATTTTCTGAGTCTGCCAGCAACAAACTGTCATCTGCATTTAGCTTGTTAAGATTATTTTCACCAATACTAAAACCTCCTTGCTGTTCTGGTTCTCTTATGATCATCTCAATGAAAAAATGTTTATTCATTTGAAAGTCTTTTTCAATTACAATTAATTATTCTACTTGGAGACTGATAATTGGAAGTAGTCTTATAATATCCCATCATCATCATCTTCAGTTCCATGACCATGTGTGGTCTTAGGGTCACTGTGCAGTTCTTGATCCATATCTGTGTTGAAGGCCAGAATGTATTCCTTCATGCACAGCCTGTCCTGGACAAGTCAAAAAATAGCTGATCTCTTTTAACTTAAAGGATCACTATGGTCATGGACCAGTGGGTGTTAATTTCCTGAAGGCAATCTGCCACTCAAGCCATTGATTTAAATCTAGGAAGCCCTCCACCCAGTGTTGCAGTCTTGTCACTGCACTGGCTGCATACATAACTCTGGAGCCCAGTCTACCCTATTATGTTCAATGGTTGTTGACCCAACAAGATGATTCATTTGCCTTTTTTTTTTTTAAATCCTTATTGTTGTCTAGTTACTGCCATCACCAGAAAAGTCTGGTAAGGAAACTGATTTATCTGCCAATGACCTGACCATGTGCCAGGTAGTACTGGGTTATATGGTACCAGTAAAACTTATAGAGAAACCTGATGTATATCCCATCATACCATGCTGATAAAGTATACAACATATAGAAGTTGTTAGTATTTTGCTTTCAAAAGTCACAGAAAATGAGTTCAATCCTTTGCTGAGTACTGTTTGAAAAACTTATCCTTATCCAATAAATACATTTGTTATGAGATTTTGGATTTGTGTCTTTTGCATTAAAAACAATTGCCGTTTGAGACTTTTTTTTCACTGTTGCATTTTTAATGTACTACCTGTTATGCTACTTGACACATGAGTGGTGCAGTGGATAGGATACAATGGGTTTGGGGCAAATGATTGATTTAGCTCTCTTGACATGATTTTTTGTAAAAATGGTTTGATAGTAAACCATAAACATAAGATGTCTGAAATTTTATCTGATTACATTTGCTAGGTTTGTTGTTATAATTTCACCTTGAAGAAGAAAAATATGAATTTTAAACCAGCATTAATGGTAATATTAGTGATCTCCTTATATGGAAACACCTGGGATTCATTGACCAAACAGCCAGTACTGCTTTTAGTTGAAATTTATAAAATCTTTCTCTTAAAACAATTTTTCATGAAAATAGGCTTCTCAAGTCTAGTCGCTGTTATCACTCTTTCTAGTATTGAGGAGTGTTCATATGAATGACATTAAAAAAAAGTATGATTAAAAGAATATTGAAAACCTTAATTCAGGTCTTCTTAAAATGGTAATGGAGTTGTTTCCTTATAAGGAAATGTTTAGTATCCATTGACTGAGTAGCCAGTACTGCTTTTAGTTGAAATTTATAAAATCTTTCTCTTAAAACTATTTTTCAGGAAAATAGGTTTTTCATGCTGTTATCACTCTTTCCTTCCTAACCATTTCTTTGAAATAGTGTGGAATGGCAACATTTTGATTATGTTGTTATTTTCTCTTCAAGTTGCATGTGCTATTGATTGTAGCGGTTGCTGCTGTTGAAAGTCTTCAAGTGATGTGGTTTCTGTTATTTGGTACAGTTCTTTGTGATTTGTCAGTCAAGAGGGTTCATAAGTGAGGCAGTATTTTAATAAACAGTTAGCTCTTAATTGTGCTTAATTGTAAATTATTTATGAAATGTTTTTTTTTTTATAGAAAATCACTAAGAATTATGAAGGAAATAAATACTACCCAAAAAGAATAATAACTATTGGATTTTGCTCTTCAAATAGTTCTGCAATTCATCTAATGAATACTAAAAATAGAAATTGAAATAAAAAGCACAGTCGTCATTGAAAATCTCTTTTTGGACAAATTCCTTGTATTGTACTTCAGATATAATGGAAAATCATTTAATTATAAAAGTAACCTTAATACAGTATTGAAACTTGCACAAGAACATGCATACCTCATTTGCATGCACACTGACAGAAAATAAAATTGCAATACTCTAAATATGCATTTCAGTTTACTCTACATTGAAAGTAAAGTTGGATTGCAGTAAATGATATATATATATATATATATATATATATATATATATATATATATATATATATATATATATATATATCATTGTTACTAAGAGTTGGTTTCTATGTTTTTTTATAAGGGCTTGCATGAATTTTAGTACTTAACACATCATATCTTAGGAGTATAGCAAACATAATCCTTGAAATTGGCTAAATGTTGAGCCAAAACACTCAGAGTTAACAAACTTTTTGACAATTTTTACTTTAATTAAGTCTAGAAAAGAAGACACTTATATGCATACAAGAAAAGCATTATAAAAAAATTGAAGAAAAGTAAATGAATGAAATTTGTATTAAAGCAGGATTGACATCCATAAAAGATATATATATATATATATATATATATATATATATATATATATATATATATATATATTTAAGTTATGAAGAACTTGGTAAACTGAAATGGTAAATCCAAGGAGGATGAAATCCTGAGAGCTCAATGTGAATCCAGAGCTAATATTTAATGAAAAACAGACCACTTTAAAGTACCATTACAATAATTTATTTCACCAAAATCCTTTTTAAAGGACTCCGGATCATCAGGTAACACTTCCAAAAACGAAATGAGAAGAAAAAAAAGGGGTTAGAAATTGATAGGTAGTGTAATTTTTGTAATTAAACAGGGGGGTTGAGAGTGGTAGTTAAATAGACAATATAGAGTATAGGGAGGGGTTAATTTTATATCTCTCTTAAGTACGCTTTATATTGGGGTAGGAGGAGTGACAGAACCTTGACCTATTTAGATGCTTAACTGAACTATATATATATATATATATATATATATATATATATATATATATATGGTTAACTGAACTATATATATATATATATAAATGGTTATATACTATATATATATATATATATATATATGGTTAACTGAACTATGTATATATATATATATATATATATATATATATATATATATATATATATATATATATATATATATATATCATCATCACCTTGACTTTTATAATCTTTTCCACACAAACTCATTGGTTTCATGTTCCCAAGAGAAGATGCTTAGGAGTTTTCTCAAGCATTTTTTCTCAAACACTTGAATCTTTCACTCTCTTTCTGTCAATAATGTCCACGTTTCACATCCATATAGGAGAATGGAGACTGCCAGCAATTTGTACAGTCTGTATTTTGTTTTAAAGCTAATTTTGCTCCTCAATATTCTTGCCAATTTGGCCATCACTACCATGGTAGTGACAGCCTGTGTGCTGATTTCTGAGTTGCAGGTACCATCTTTAGTCAAGATTGCTCCTAAGTATTTAAAACTGGAAATTTCCTCCAATGAATTCCTGTTCATGGTAATGTTGACACAGGCATTTACTATTACTCTGAATTTCTTGGAGCTGACCTCCATTCCATATGCCCCTGCTCTTTCAAAAAGCTTGTTGGTCAAATCCTGGAGCTCAATGTCATCTGCAAAACATAGGGTCACAGACAAGTCTGCCATGTATAGAGATTGAAGGATCATGGTCGTTCAAGATTTCTTGCATGATTCTCTCTAGAAATAGGTTGAACAATGTGGGTGAAAGTACACATCCCTGTTTCACATCAAGAATTGTCCAGAAGAATCCTCTCATTTGTTTTCCCAGAAGAACTGTACTGGTGTCATCTTTATGTAGGGCCGAGGTGACTTGGATAATTTTGTTATCTACATTGAACTCCCTAAGGATTTGCCAAAAACATACCATATATAATCAAATGCTTTCTTGAAATCAAAAGAGTTGTGGAACACATCATTCTGCTGTTGCAGATGTTTCTCTACAAGGATCCTACAATTGAATACATCCATATCTAAAATTTGCTTGATCTTCTGATAGCAGTTCTTCAGCCTTGGATTTCAAATGATTGAAAATGATATGGAGGAGGACGTTTACTAGGATGACTGATCAGTCTTATTGTTCTATAATTTTGACACTGCTTAAGGCTTCCTTTCTTTGACAGGGGGTATTACCAATGACCGAGTCCACTTGTTAGACCACATTTTTTGTTTCCAAATCCTCTGACAGAACATTGTTATGAATTTGATGGTTTCTTCACCACCATGTTTTATCAGCTCAGAGGGAATATTATCCACTCTTGGTGACTTGCCATGTTTCAAGCTCTTTACTGACAACCCAGCCTCTTCTTTCAGTATTGACAGACTGGTCTCATCTTTTTCTGTGGAGTGCTAGTCACTTTGCAATATAGAGACTTCCGGAAGGAGCTGGTAATTATATAAACCATCACAGTATTGAGTACATCAATGTGAAACCTCCTCACTGTCCATCAGCAATTTACCTTTCTCATCCTCAATGTTGGCTGGTCTTAGTGAGGGATTTCAGAGTATTGTAGGCCTGTTTGTTGTTGCCACTAAGCATATCCTTCTCAATGATTTTGTTCTTCCTGATATTGGGCATAAACCTCACCACTTGAGTGCTTCTTTCCCCTCAGTTCTCTCCTCTTGTCACACAAATCCAAGATTTTGTTTTTGAACCACTGTTGGATTTTCCTTCGGTGTTTATCCAAAACTTCCTCAGCTCTAATGAGTAAGACTTCTTTAATGTGATCTACACATGTGTCTACATAACTGTTAATTAGATTCAGGGTTGCAAACTTGCTGCCAACTTTAATCTGGAACAGTTGAGTGACTTCAGGGTCTTTTAGATTCTCAAGGTCGAAGCGGATGCAGGAATTTTTTGAACAATGCTTAGTTTTCAGCCTTAATTTAAAAATCATCATCACAAGATCATGATTGCTGCTGATGTCTGCAACAGGAAATGTCCTTGTGTTATAAATATATATATATATATATATATATATATATATATATATATATAAATTTTCTACACTGAATTAAAAAACATTAAGTACACTTTTTTCCTAATTACATCATTGATAAACAATTAGACAAATCGTTAGAAATATTAACATAACTAAAAAGAACATAATACTTCATCAAATGACCCTAAACATATTAACCTACTATGCCATAATCAAATGCATTTTAACTATAAACAAGATGAAAATATCCTCAAAATCTCATAAGTACTAGCATATTCCCTTGATACCAGTAAAAAAATAAACTAATTATATAATAAATTTAACAAAACCAGCTTAATCATACACAATAGCTCTTTTCCAACAACTAGTGTTTTGGAAAAGACCAAT